>JAHHUM010001159.1:538026-914915 GCA_036173005.1 Crenichthys baileyi | reverse complement strand
CTAATCAAACTTTGGGGCACCACAAAACTGTGGGGCCCCAAAAGCAAAAGGGGCTTTGGGGATCTAAAACCCGGCTCAAAAGCCCCGGGGTTATAACTTTGCAATAGTGAAAAAGACCCACAGCTCAAAAAGGGAAAGAATTTTAAAAAGGGGAAACAGCTACCCCCCCAAATCACTCCACTAATCGGGCCCTTTAAAACAGGGGGCCCCAAAAGTTTGGGTAAAATTTTGGGGGAAAAAACCAACACCTTTAAAAACAGGCCCACTACAGGTAGTTTGGGGGGGCCAAAAGTTTTTGTTTTAATTCAGTGGGATTTAAGGGAAATCTTTGGGGCCCTTTTAAAAAAAAACTAATTCAATATATTTATAATAAAAAAAATTTTGTTGACATAAACCTAGAAATTGCACTATTTTTTCGACGGGTTTTATAGACAAGCTCTTGTTACCCCCCAAATACAAATAGCTTTTAAACAAAAAAATCTCATCTTATTTTTTTTTTGTACTTTTTGCTAGGGTTAAAAACTAAAGCCAGTTTCCTAATTTTGAATTTTTTTTTTGGAAAAAAAATTTTTTGGGAAAGGGGGGTTGAGAACCCGGGTTAAAAATGGATTTGCTTTTTTTTTTTTTTTAAAAAAACCTTTTTGGGAATAGCTTGGCAGAATTTTAAAATTTCCCTTACCAATTACTTAGACCTCATTAAGCTGGAAAGAAGCATCTCAACTTACTAATTGGTTCCAGGGGGGGGGGTTTTTTCAAAAATAAGCAATTAATTAATTTTTGGGTTGGAAATGGGCTCTTTTTGGGGAAAATTTAAATTTTTTTTGGTTTTTTTAACCTTAGGGGCCCCTAAGTCTTCCGGCAATTTGCCCCCTACAGATCCAATTACCTTTCCTGCAGACACTGCGGTGTGCATGTGTGATAAAATTTGCAAAAAAAGTTTCAGAAATTAAAATTCCCTAACCCATTTAATAGCAATAAAGTGGAGGACTGCAAAAGCAAAATAAACATGGGCAAAAAAAAAATTTTAAAAATAACAAGAAAAAGGCTGGGTTCAAATCTAAATCTGTAGGCCTTTAAAATTAGACGTGCCCCCAAAAGGGGGGAAGCTTTGGGCCCAATTTAAAAACCCCACTGTCTTTTTAAAAGAAAAAAATTCCCTATATTTTGTTTCTAAAAAGTTTCCTCTTGCATAGCAGCTTAGGGGGTTTGGCACTTCCTTTTTTGGGCAGCCTGATCAAAATGTGGCAGAAAATGCGTGGGGAAATAGGTGCCTGCCCATGTTTCTTCCCCTGATCAGAGGTCTTGGATAATTATTGCTTCTTTCTTTTCCCCAACTTTAGGGGCCTTTAAATCAGGAAAAAGTCATTATTTTTGGGAAATTTTACACACATTCACTTCACAACCACATTTGGGGCCCCTCCGTCTGAGGCCGGGCAACACGAGGGGAAAAGGGAAAGCCACTCTCTAAATTTTTTGGCCCCAAACCTTTTTTCTTGTCCTTTTCCCAGTTTTCCCTTCTTTTCACGGGGCGGGTTGATCCTAAAAGCATGAAATACCTTTTTCCCGGAAAACTTTTGTTTAGTCAGGGGGGAAGGGGGGTGCAAAATGGAGGAAAGGGAACAAAGCAGCTTAAATTTTGAAAAAGGGAATTTCCCTAAATGGGCAGGGGATTTTAGTTTTTTCTTGCCTTTTTTAGAAAGCTGTAGACAAGGCACCCCAAACAAGGGGATAAGGGGGTAAGGGGGGCCCTTTTGTTCTTTTTGTTTTTTAAAAGACATAAAGCTGCAACTGGGACAAATGTTTCCAGGGGAACCATTTCAACAACCCCACATGTCCACCGTGAAAAACAAATAACCCCTGCCTTTTTTTAAAAAATGAGAAAGGCTCCCCTTGAGAAAACAATGGCATTTTTTTTCCCCCTTGATCAGGCCCTTTCCCTTCCCAAAGTGTCCCATGCTTTGTATTTTCCTTTTAAGACAAAGTGTTTTTGGGGCCCAAAGGCAAATGGGGTAACCCCTTTCTATATCCCACTTTTGGGGGGATTCCTCTATTGCAGCTTTTTTGGATGCACCCAAAAAACAACACTGGCTCTACTCTGCGAGTAGTCATTTTTGCTTTAAATTAAAGCATCGGCCCTCCTTCCCCCCAGGGGGCACAGGACCTTCTTACGGGCCTCCTCGTGGGGACATGCGGTCCAAAAACACACCAAAGGGGGGATAAAGAATTTCTGCTTTTTATTTGTCGGGGCACGGGCCCCTTTCCCAGGGGGAACAAACGGGTGTTTTTTCCCTGAAAATTGCACTTGCGGGGCAATGTTTTTAGATTAAACTGGGGGAAAAAAATATGTTTTAAAACCTATTAAAAAGCGGGGGGAAAACTACTAAACACATGACAGATTTTTACTGTACAAATAATATATGAATATTTTTCCCTTAATAAAGGGGTTTTCTTGGGCTTTAAAATGCCATAAAAGGCAATAAAACAAATAAAAAGGGGAAATCAAAATCAAATAAGGCCCAAAACATTACGTGGGTTTAAAACGTGGAATAAAAAGAGGGTTTTTGGGTAATGGCAAAAAAAAAACGGTAAAAACTGTTTTATTCCTCCCCCTATCTCGGGCTAAAATCAGCAGGTTTTTTTGTAACTAAGGGGGCTGAAAAAAAGGTTTTTTCCTTCCCCAAGGAAAATCGAAAAAAAAAACATCTCATGATGGGCAGCAGCAATAAAATCTTTGGTTACAGACATATTTTTACAGTTTGTTTTATGATTGCTTTGTTACAATTTTTAAAACAAAGAGGTTCCTAATAAGCACAAACCACAAAACCCCAAATAGAAGAAAAATTTCAGTTTTTTTGGGGAAAAATTTAAAATTTTAATTTTAAAAAAACCAATGTCCCCTTTTTAAAAAAACTCAAAATTTTTCTAGAATCCCCCCCCCCAAGAAACATTTTTTAGAATTCAAAGCACTGTTACAAAAGGGGCTGAATTAAAAAACATTTTTAAAGCCCCCTTGGGGCTTTTAAATTTTCAAAAAAATTAACCAAACCCCACAGAAAAAAAAGTTTCCCAAAAAACCAAAATTTAAAAACGTTTTTTTTTTTTAAAAATTAACCTCAGGTCTCCCTACATGGGGGGCGAATAACATTTTTTTGCAGACAATGAAACTTCTACATTAATTTAACTATACGTTTTCTGTAGAATAACGGGAAACTTCATATTTTTGTGGGCATTTGGACTTGGTACAGTAAAAATTAGGGAAATAGGGTTTTTTCCCCCCCTAAAAAACAAGATGTTTAAACGGCCTCTGAATTACGTTCAAGTCACCCAGTACCAGTAAAGTTTTTTCCCTTTTTTTAAACCCCATGTTTCACGTCCTGGGGTTAATAAATCTTTGGGCCGAAAAAGGTTTTTTTTTTGGGGACGGGGACTTTAAGGAGAGGGGGCCCATTGTTTGGGGTTTTTAAGCACGGGTTTAAAAGAAATTTTTAAAGGGTATTTTTTCTTTTTTTGGGTAAAAATTAAAGGGGGACTTTGGAATTGGGGTTCACATTTTGGGGAGATGATTTGGAAAAGGGTTTTCAAAGGGAAATACCCGTTTTTTTGGGCTTTGCAAAAATTTTTTTAAAAAAATTGGTTATGCGGGGAAACCCCAGGGTTTCCCTCCGGGTCTTGCCAGCATCACATTTTATGGGGGTTTGTTTTGGGGCTATAAATGTACAGACATTTAATAAAGTTGGTCTTTCAAATATTTTTGGCGAAATTCCCTTTTGTCTAACTCGTGTCTTCCTCTACCTGTTCATCTACCTATTACATCTTCGTCTTCTTTAACACCACTCTCCTCTTCCTTCTTTCCTTCAGACTCCATCTATTTTTGTTAAAAACAGGTGAACTCACCTGCTGCCATTTTTTTTTGGTGAAAAATCCTTGGTGGGGTTTTTAAAGTAAACTCGGATGGGGTTTCCATTTAAAAGTGTTCTTTCTTTCCCTAATTAAATATTATATTTTTTCAGTTTTAAGTAGATTTAACGTTGTGTTCAGTGTTCTACAAATCACTGTCTATAGTGTTTTGCAAAAAGTGTGGTATTGATTTTGTGCTTCGTGTTGTGCAAATATGGACTGGTGTTTTGATTAATTAAATTCAATTTCCATTTATTGTGAGTTACTTTACATTTTATTTTGAAAGCAATTCTAAATAAAGCTACAAACTTCTGAATTTCTTAATAAGAACCCTTGGAGCCAAATAGATAGGTGCACACAACTTTATTTAACCATGAACCAGCCACGACAAGGTGCTACTTCCTGACATAGAAGTCCGAAACATAATTAAAGAAGTTGTCCAAGGATCAAGAAGAAACTTGTGCCATCAGAAACTGAATTTTAATTGTGCCAACTGAATCTGTACTTGCATAATTTGAAATTAAATGCATTGGTTTAAAAATTTATTTCACTAAACTGAAACAGAATTTTATGGTTTGAAACTGAATTAATTTGCTTTTAAAATGTATTTCGTTGTATTAAAAATTCAGTTTGACTACTATCACTTTTGGGGCTGGATTCAGTTTCAGTTCCAAAAATTTAGTTTTTTGTGTCACAAAACCGGTCCTTTAGGGTAGCCCAATAAACAAAAACCCGATCATCGATTTCGTTTTTACTCATTAAACTTTACGGCATGTTGACTGAGCAGGCAGCATAAAGGCTTGGCGGATGTCAATCCCCAAGTCAAAAAGCATCTTAAGAAGATCTGTAAAACAAATGATGGGAAAAATAACACGTACTACCTGTCATTTGCTTAAAAAGGCCAATTAGCATAGTGGGCCTCTTTCCTTGCCCTTACCTCAGCGTAACTTATATTCCTAGCAACCGTGTTAGCGTGAAGCACGATCGGGTGAACCAAACAAATAGACTGAAGGTTAAACTGTTTTTATAAACCCCTTTTTACATATTGCTGAGTTTTATATCCTTTTTTTTTTTAAAATTTTTCTTGTTTTTAGCCCTTGTTCTTATTTACCCTTAAATTTTTAAAATAATTTTTGTATTCATAGATATAAAAATTCTAACACTGAGATACATACATTAATAACAAATCCCTTGTTTTAATTTTTGAAAAAGCTTTTAAAACTTATTTAAACAGTAACATTTTAACTTTGGGAACAAAGTTCTAATAGTTTATTTGTAGACATACAAATAAAATAAAAAATTTAAATTTTAATTATAATAAAAAAACAAACATTATTATTAGATTCTCTGACTGAATTTTTCCGTTTTTACTTCCCTCTTGGGGACACCCCAACCCGGGCATGGACATCTCAGAACAGTAGCACACTTGTGAAAATTACGATACCTTGATAAACAGACAGAATTTTAGATTTACACAAAATGCGATGGCTACACTGTTCCCCCGGGTGTACCTGCCACTCGGCCGTAGACTGCTGGACATAGGCACCAGCTTCCCGCGACCCACTATGGAAGAAGCGGCTTGGAAAATGACTGACTGACAACTACATTCTCGTCTAAAAACACTGTAAAGTTATATATATCCAATTTCACTCTAAAAGTGAAAGCAGTCAAACAGAATTTTCAATACAAAGCAAAAACATTTTCAAAGCAAATAAATTCAGTTTCAAACCATTAAGTTTAGTTTCAGTTTAGTGAAATTCATTTTTAAACCAATGCATTTAATACAGATTCAGTCAGAGCAATTCAAATTCAGCTTCTTATGGCACAAATTTCTTCCCATATTGGTCGCAGAATTTTTAGGTAGTTGATCCAGGAAAACAAAAATGCAATGCACTCAATGACCATGGCTTCTATGCCTGTTCACCAAACACCATACCAAAACTGCAGTTTGGAGGTGGGAACATCATTGTGTGGGGCATATGGTATTGGCAGACTTCATAAAACTAAAGGAAGGATGAATTGAGAAATGCATTGGGGCATTCTTTATGAGAATGCAAATGTAAAATGAGGGTAGATTTATATTCAGGGAGACAATGATCTCAAACTCTCGGTTGGTTTAGGAGAAAGCAAGTAAAGCTGCAAGAATGGTCAAGTCACCCGACATGAATCCAACTAAAACCCTAACAAACAGCTGAAGGTCAGAGGACAGTTTATGTGGTTAAAATACCACTTGAGCAATGGATGCAACAGGGGAGATCTTAAAGTTGTCATTACTAGAAAAGATTTTCAAAATTTCCTTGTGCAACTCCACTTTGTTACACATAGCTTAATTTATGAACCAGTTTGTGTTGATTTCTGTATACGTGTCATCTGTTTGAAATTTCATGTCAATAGGCCCAATAGTAAAGAGAAAAACATAATTGAGCATGATGGATATCATTTTTTCCCCTGTTGATTTTAAAGCCCTTCTCATGTACTGTAAATTCTTAAAAACAAAGCATATTTGCAATTTATTATTACTTAAGTCTTTTAAACAAACATGCAAGTGCTAAGTCTTTCCCTCACACTCACAACAAATTTATCACAGTTTATCAGGCAATATGTTGCTTGCTTTTCATGTTATCATTTATGTCTAAAATAACAACAGTACTGCTGGGACTTCAGATGTTTTTGCAGAAGGCAGGGGGTAAAATAGTCACTCGGTTTGACACCATGCAGTCACATGTTTGGTGCATCTCACAGGTTTTCATCTGCATTAATTTGACATTCTCTAATCTGGCGCTCCTGTTTCCTGTCAGCGACAGAAATGCTGCACCTTGCTGGCTTGGATGTCTGCAGAGGGCATGCACAGGGGGAAAAAGTGAAACCTATTATGGGTCACCTTGGTTGTATTTTTCATTAAAAGGTGACAGGCGTGGTGCTCTAATACACAGACGGCATTGGGTTGGGGATCCGGCCCTGCGGTCTCTAGTAAATGACTTTAAAGCTACAAAATAATTAACCACAGGAGTTGGAGGAATTGCATTTGACATGGACTCAGCCCAGTATGTGTTTGGAGACATTCAAATGTCACATGCTTATCAAGATTGTCATATGGCACTTGTCTGTGAGCATACACATTCAGTGCAGGGTATACACATGGTGTCATTGCCTGACAGTCACCTGAATGCAAAGTCTCTAGAGAGAAACTGGTTATCTGCTAAATTGAGTCCCCAAGGCTTTCCATTTCGAGTGTAACTACTCTTAGTGCTATCCTCTCTGGCATTAGCTGTATTCATTTAATTCAAACATTTTGCAAAGATTAATTAGGTTTAAACTAAATGAAATATGGTGTTCAGACTCTCTGTATGAATTGTTCATATGGTTCTTTTCTTTGTGCATTCACTGACTTGAGCTCCTGGAACAGATGGCAGAAAAGCGTTGCCATTCAGAGGATATACTTGCTATCAACGTCTCCGGAGACAGCCGCGCGGTCTGGGCTCATTACAGTAGACAGCAAGTCATTGCATACTTATTGCGTAGTGACATTTCTATTGAGACAGACTGACCATTTTCCTCTGTGCAATGGCTGTTTCATCACGTCTGAAGAACCATTTACTGGTCCCATGAGAACCCTTTTCTCATTCATTAGGCAAGCGGTACAGCACAGCTACGGATTGAGACCCGGTGCTACACATTTATGTCATGCATGATTTGACAGCATTTGCCCTTATCTGGATTCGCTGTCCATAACTTATCAGAGTTTTTGAAGCAGCTTTTACTGATTTTCACAATGTGTTGGGGATCTGCTTTTCTAATAAGGAACTTAGCTGATGGCAGATGTGGTTATGTGTGTAGATACCGGCAATGTATTCATATGCTCTAGAACATTTGAGTGTAAAATGTAAATATATGTCTGTGTAACTAAACAGACAGCAAGAAAGATTGTTTGAGATTTAACATGCCATTTGACTTTGCTGTGTTACATTTACCTTACTTTACCAGTACCAAGAAGCTGTTAGTTACATTTTATACAGAGATATTTTTGGATACATCACATAAAGTAGATCACCTGCATCAAGGGCTAATGTAAACTGAGCCTTTTACTACATCTCTTTTCTTTATCTGAAATGTGTGGGTAATAAAAGTGCTAGTTTACAGCAAGAGCAATTGCTAGTTAAATTACTCAGGCATTTACAGCACCCTTCACACTTGTTAACACTCCAGGTAAAGATGAAAAAACCTTGAAATAAATTGATCTGTTCATGCAGTTGCAGAATCTTAGTAGAAAAAATCTGAAATATCCAGCCTTTAATTTCAGTACATTTATTTAGTAAGGATCAAAAACCTTGGGGCTGCACGGTGGTGCAGTTGGTAGCACTGTTGCCTTGCAGCAAGAAGGTCCTGTGTTCGACTCCCAGTCCAAAAACATGACTGTTAAATTAACTGGTCTCTCTAAATTGCTCTTAGGTGTGAATGAGTGTGTGCATGGTTTTTTGTCCTGTCTGTGTTGCCCTGCGATGGATGGCAACCTGTCCAGGGTGTACCCTGTCTCTCACCCACAGACTGCTGGAGATAGGCACCAGCTCCCCTGTGACCCAATATGTATTTTCTATTAAGGTATAGAAAATGAATGAATGAAAGGATTAAAAACCAAAGTTAAGAAAAAATAGTTTATTTCTAGATCACTAGTGTGGAAAAAACATGATTTATTTATTTATTAGTTCATTACTAGTTCATTCAGTCACAGGTTCCCTTTTTAAATGGGAACCTATGACTTCCTCTTCCCCAAGGTTATAAAAATGAGACCACACAGAGGCTCAAAATGGGAAACGTAAGAGAACATGTCATTCCAGTAAGCCAGAATGACATGTTAATTTTCATAAGAAAGAACATGGCTTCAAAAAGTGGTTACTTACACAGAAATAATAATAAAAAAATAAAACAAATTGAACTATGACAAAAAGGCCGGATAAGGAGCTAGGTTGATCATGCCAACAAGCACAAAATGATAAAGAGGATCGTTAGGGAAGTAAAAAAAAAGGTGCATATATAATAATGGTAATGAAGAGCTGCTATTTTTTCTGTTTGAGATTTGGCTACGGCAATAGAGAACTAAATATGTATTTAAGGTCTTTTGATATATCTTGATCATAAATATGGAGAATAATAGTTCACATGTTCTCGCCATCTCACTGCTAGGTAGCTTAGAATGCTCCAACAAACCCCATATTTCCATCAAAAATGCACAAATCTGTTCTTTGTGACCCTAAGGACGACGAAGTACCTTAGGTAAATGAACAAAAATGAAAATAATATGAAACGTATTTTTTTTCCCTTTATGTTTCTGATATGTGAAAGCTCTGAAATTATTCTGTTAACATAAAAAAGGCTGATAGTCAGCCAATGTTTCGAAAAACTTTCCGGGATCTGGGTGGTATTCTATTTGTGTGGTGTTTCCCTTTTACTGTGCTGCAGGTTTCCCTGGAGGTCGGGGCTGAGCGGCGTGTTCTGCACACCTACTATTTATCCAGCTCATTAGCTGGAGCTTAAGAGAAGCTGGCTGCCGGTCATTCAACGCCTGAGTGTCAATCTATGCAGTACCTCTAGCTTTCTGTGTTATTTCTTGTGTTTTGATCTCCTACTGATTTCCTGGCTTCATGCTAAACATGCGCTCTCTTTGTTTTCCCAAGCTTATCTCCCAAGTCCTCCCCTGCTTCTCAGCTTGACAGTGAAGCTGCTTGGATTTGTTGCTCATACCTCCTTGAGCTATAACCTCATCACAAGTTTCTTCCGTGACAAGCAACTGTAATGGTGCGTTCAGACCAAACGCCTCAAGTTGGACGCTTGTGCACTTTGTCGGAAGCTCTAGATGAGTGTCAAAAACGCTCTAGAGGCGCATCTGAGCAAATGTGGACAGACGCGCGTTGCGAGGAGCTACCCTTGGTTATTTTCCTTTGCCGGTCTCTTGTGTACAATGGCAGATGCAATAGAGAGAGTGGCTTTATTTGCTGAATAATGACAGGACGGGCACAAACCGCAACAACAATGCCCCTTTTCCACTGGCTCGTTTTAGGAGCTGCGGCTCCACTCCGCTCCACTCAGGTGGGGGGTGGCAAGAGAAGCAGCGAGGAGAGATGCTGCTGTTTGGACTGGTGAAGCTCCAGAGTTTGCCTGAAGAAGTTCTAATTTTACGAGGAAGTTTTTATCTTAGCCATGGCAATAATTAGGATACAGACTTTAAAGCGCAAAACTTTAGGGAAGTTAGTTTTAGGTTGGATATTCGTGGACTTCCTCCTGTTTAATCCGAGGAAGACAGTCTGATTACGTGCAGCGGCTCTCTGCCTGCTCCCTTCACCTACAGACGCTGGTTCGCGGTTAAGGACCCTCAATAAATATCAGAACCAAACAGGCTGTTTCATGGTCATAGTGGTATTGTTTGGAGTGTTTTATAGGACATGTTTGTGCGTCCGAACAGCTGTTTTTATGTGTGATCAGCTGGTTTAGAATGTCATTAAATACGGTGCTACGCCAGACGCGTGAAACGCGCCACAGGACCTCTCAATGTCCTGAGACTCACGTCCAACATAGACTTTGCATGAAAACCAGACGCCCCTGACGCTCAAATCGCATTCAGTCTGAGCCCACCATTAACCAGTCCACCCTCCAACGCTGCACCATTAACACCATTCCATGCCTCGCTCACCACATGGACCAACACCATCAGGACTCTGTTCACACCGTCCTGACTTCAAACCAAAACATCAACCAGTTAGACAAAGCCAAAGATTCTCAGCTTTCCACATTCTCCTGTTATTTCATTCCACTCATCCTTTTCCTCTCCTTGCCCATGTTCAAGGAACACCCTGGACCCAGACATCACCCTTACTTTGTATTGCAATAAATCTCTTAAACTTTGTTCGTTGTCTCCTGAGAGTTTCTCGCATATGAGTCAGAAGCTTGCCACAAAACATGACAGAACACACAGGTCAGAGTGACACAGCAGAAACTCTCCGGAACAACCTTACTGAACAAAACAGTTTAATCATTACACATGAAGTCGTTCTCAGGTCTCTTAGTGAACAATAAAACACAACCAATCAACGCTTAGACCAACTGACCTCTCTTCTCCAAAACATGCTGTCTAACCTCTTCTCCTTCTCCTGCAGTCCCTCCCAGAGTCTCTGCACCAGTGACTCCGGTTGCCTCACCGATCCCAGAACATATCACTTAAAATTACTTTTGATCATCCCACTTGTGACACTGAAATTTCAATAAAATTATGAAAAACGAAACAGGGCCAACAATCAGTTTCACATTTTTGAAGATTTTTAAACTATAGCCGCCTCCCCAGGATGGAACCCAAGCACTCTTAAAAGTCAAATTTTCCTGCTCTTAATGAGCCCATATAAGATAAATTGGACTTCAGAGATCATGCTCATCACGCAGGCAACCAGATTGGATAACTGTCTGAAAGAGAGAAATAAGGAAAAATTAAATAGTCACACCAGACTTTCACTTGAGGAAAGGCAGCAAAGAATTGAGGCCAAAGAATATATATACTATGGCACCCCTGGATACTTCATAACATCCTGCCCTGTGCGGCCAAAAGGGAGGGTTGTTCTGTAAAATTGGGGCAACTGACGGACCAACCCATATCAGGTGTATACCCCTGACTTACACTCCCTGCAGCTGTGATTTTCAACAATGACTCACTAATTCTCTGTGCCCTGATAGATTCTGGTTGTGAACAAAATATAATTTATTCATCCTTTGTTTGTCATTGCAACACTGAAACCATCCCTTTTTTCTCTCCCATAAAGGTCACAGCTCTAGATAGTAAACGACACCCACAAATCACCCACCGGACAACACTACTTGAACCAGTTATCTCCGTAAACCATAGCGCTGCTTTGTTTTTCCAACATCTCACTACTCATTAGCTATTGACTACCACTGGTAAATCAGATTTAAGTTGGACTGAGTCAGGAATTGAGTCCTGGTCTACTAACTGCCGCTCCTCCTGCTTGCAGTCTGCCATTCCTCATCTACTCCTGCTGGCTGACAGTGATGAGGCTTACTGTCCATGGCTCACCCATGTTCCTGAAGATTATCATGACTGAAAAAAAGTGTTCAGTAAGCACAAATCAGATCATAATATAGAGTAAATACTCTCTTCCCCTCATCTCATCTGCTTTAGTACCCATTCATGGAGCAACCATCATCACCAAACTTGACCTCGGCAATGCTTATAACCTTGTCTGTATACACCAGGAAGATGAGTGGAAACAGCCTTCAGAACACCTCTTGGTCACTTCAAATACGGTCTTACTAATGCCCCTGCCATCTTCCAAGCCCTGGTAAACGATGTCCTCCATGATTTCCTGAACCTTTTTGTCTTCATTTACTTAAATTACATCCTTGTCTTTTCAAAAACACTTCAAGACCACAGCAAATGTGTCTACCAATTCAATAGGCAAACAGAGCAAGTGAACCTCAGATGTGTTACCTCCTCCAACCCTGCCAACTGCAGCCACTATCTTCTCTGGATTGAATATGCTCACAACTCACACGTCTCCTACTGCTACAGGCCTCTCTCCTTTTAAAGGATCACTTGCCTATCAGCCTCGCTTGTTTCCTATCAACAGAAAGGACATCGTGTAGTGTAGTGACTACACTATCAGATGTAGTCCATCATCACATTCACTGTTGTAAACACATCTGGCCTATCACCAGCTCTGCTGTCTATCCCACTGCTCAACAAAACCGTAAGATTGCCTACCGGAAAAGAATCCCTTCACCCCAGTATACACCTAGACAAAACGTTTGGCTCTCCTCCCGAGATGTTACTCTTAAATCTATCTACAAGAAACTGTCCCCCAGGTTCATTGGTCTGTGTCAAATAGAGTCAATCATCAGTCCCACCTCTGTCTGTCTCTGCCTTCCTGACAGTCTCTGTATCTCTGTAGAACCACTTTCCACGTTTCTCAGATCAAACCAGTCAATTCCAGCACCTTGTACCCTCCTTCCAAGCCAGCTCCACCCTCCTGGAACATTGATGGATATCCTGCCTTCTCAATCTGACAGATCATGGGCTCAACGTGGGCAAGGTTGTGGTGGGCAGTACCTCATTGATTGGGAAGGCTATGGTCCTGAGGAGCGCTCTTGGGTTGCTCGTTCTTTCATCCTGGATCAATCTCCTTTTTGGGAATTCAAGTCCCTCTGTTCCTATGACACCTTTGGGCTGCCCGGTGGCTGCCTCTGAGGGGGGAATCAATGTGTTTGGTGTTTCTCTTCCACTGAGCTGCAGGTTTCTCTGGAGGGTGGCGCTGAACGGTGTGCTCACACACACCTGCTATTCATCAAGCCAATCACCTGGACCTTAGGAGGAGCTGTATTGTATTTAATCTCCCAGTTATTTCCTGGCTTTATGCTAACCACACACTCTTTTTGTTTCCCAAGGTTACCTGAGAAGTTACCTCAGCCTCTGAATGAAGCTTCTTGGAGTTACTGCTCAAACCTTCTCGAACCATAACCTCACGACAAGTTTCCTCCATGACCAGTATATGTTGGAACTTCAAACACAAAGATTCACAACTCTCTACATTCTCCCGTTGTCTCATTGCACTCATCTTTCCCCCTTTTCCTCACAGTGAATCCCCCTGCCTGTGTTCAAGGTACCCTCCAGACCCAGACATTACCATTACTTTGTATTGTAATAAATATATTAAACTTTGATCACTGTCTCCTGAGAGTTTATTGCATGTTGGTCAGGAGCTTGCCAAAAACATGACAATAACAGGTTACTGAGACATCATGAGACAGTCTAGTTCTATTGTATATAAATGTCACCTCATTACAAGTTATCATTTATAACTTACTAGTTTCTGTAGTCTGATTTTTACTGTTTATGCAAAAGGATTACTGGCTTTTCTAATTATCATAACATTTCTGATGGTTAGTACTTCCATTTAAAATAAAATGATCATTAAAACTGTATGTGATGATCTCAGTATTAAAAACTCACATTTTTTGATTGCTCATCGAGTGCAGAGTCTGAGACACCCCGAAATTTTAACCACAGAACTACACTAAGAGTTGAATGTGACTGTATTTTAGACTGAGTAAAAACAGCTTTTTGAAGATATTTTCTGTCCGTACTAGATGCAGAAGTAAACAACACGAGTAATCTTTAGTATCGTCTGCATCAGCAGCCACTGGCTGCCTAGCGGCCAATGCAAAGTGAGTAAGTTTTAGCTAGTGTGTTGTCTTTGAAATGTTCTGGTTTGTGTGTTTGCCAGCTTGCCAGATTTCTTGGACTACCTGTATTGGTTATAAAAGTATCAACAAAGCTTTCTGGAAAATCTTCACAATAGCAGCTAATACATTTTGATACATTTTCACAAAATAAGGATAACATTGATATCTATGATCAAGTTGCACATAAAAATCTTGATGATACCTTTTTAATTTTCTACATTCCCATTTTTTTATATAGTTTCCTGAGGCCCCTGTTACAAACTGGGTTTATCATTTGTCATTCAAGGTTATCGGTAGCTGTTTGGGTTTCAGTTTGAGTTTTAGCTAATACTGATCTTCAAGGATGCACTAAAAGAGTAAGTCAAACTGGGATTTTTGATTCTGAAAATGTGAATGTTTTGCATATATCTGACAAAAAATGTTGAATGCAAATTTTAGACATTTTATTTTGATCAAATTAACAACAATTTATCTGCTGCTTATTAAGCATTTGAATGAAGTCTGAGAAACATTTGAAAAGTATTTTGAAAAATGTAACAGTTCATGTTAAAACATTTTTAATAGTAAGTAATTTAGTTGTTCATTGAAGCTTGTTAGCTTTTAAAATGTGTTATCCAATGTATGGATTCCTAAAATACCATTATCATCGAGACAAATGTGGAATATTGGAAAGTCTTGTCGTCTCCCGCTTTATCCGTGACCGGGTCACGGGGGCAGCAGACTCAGCAGAGACGCCCAGACGTCCCTCTCCCCAGACACCTCCGACAGCTCCTCCGGGGGGAGCCCAAGGTCTCCACCTTCGTCTGCCGCCCAATCCTCTTTGCACCGGTCACTCACGGTTCCCCCTGCAGGTGGTGGGCCCACTGAAGGATGGCCTTGCGTCTCTCCTTTGGGCTTGGCCCGGCCAGGTCCCGCGAGGAGCAACCCAGCCACCAGGCGCTCTCTTGACGAGTCCCGACCCCAGGCCTGGCTCAAGGGTGGGACCCCGGCTCCGCCATACCGGGCAACGTCATGTGCCTGGATCATTTAGTCCTCATGAGGGTGTCTTGAACCGCTCTTTGTCTGACCCATCACCTAGAGCCTGTTTGCCATGGGAGACCCTACCAGGGGAATTCAAGCCCCAGACAACATAGCCTCTAGGATCATTCGGGCACTCAAACGCCTCCAGCACATTAAGGTGGCACTTCAAGGAGGGGATATTGGAAAGTGCTTTATTTAATTCTCGTTGCATTTTCATTTAGTACCGTATTACATGTTGAACAAAGAAAATGCAGATGTTCTCTATATACAAGGATACTTAAACAAGTTTGTTTAAGGCACTATGCTGTTCCTGCCCCTTGGTGAGGGAGGGAATTTTGTGACCATGTCTTTTCATATATACTTTGTTATTCCTTTTAATAAATGAGGAAATCCCGGGCTTTGCATTCACTTTGGTATTTGTTTTTAATCCCTCTGTGGAGATACACACAGGGACCGCTTACACAGTCTAGTACTGTAAGAGTCAATTAGCACCAGCAGTTAAATATTCTGGTAAGTGACCAGCAATATATTTTTTTAAATATCAAAAAATGCTGATGTAGTTTAGCTTTGAGAGCTTGGAGAGGTCTTTCAGTGACAGACTGCGGCATCCTAGCTACATGAAGAAGCATTATCACAGATCCTTCCTCCCGGCAGCAGACTTTACATCCCATCACTGCTCCCAACAAAGTCGATAAGTGTTTACATCCCAGCTGTTATTTACACAGTTGTTCCAATTCTTAGTCCATTGTTGTAATTCATACAATTATAAATGCACATGTTGTACCTTATTTATATTATCCTACTTAGTTGCACATTTCTTTGAATCTGAGGTAGCAATTTTAAAGCTGCAGTTTTTTTCTAATGATGTAAATTTGCATTTACTCTACAGTCTCTTATTATTACTTTCTGTTTTTATATTTTTACCTTTGTGTGAATCTA
Source organism: Crenichthys baileyi (assembly GCA_036173005.1). Classification (NCBI taxonomy): domain Eukaryota; kingdom Metazoa; phylum Chordata; class Actinopteri; order Cyprinodontiformes; family Goodeidae; genus Crenichthys; species Crenichthys baileyi. The sequence goes on along the minus strand of JAHHUM010001159.1, from coordinate 898,820 downwards.
CATGCTTTGACTTGCCTGTCACTTTGCTACTGGTACACCTGAATTTCTCCACTGAGGGACAACAAAAGTTATTTCTATTTCAGTTTCAGTTTCAGTTCAGTTTATTTTATTTATATAGCGCCAATTCACAACACATGTCGTCTCAAGGCACTTCACAAAAGTCAGGTACATACATTCCAATTAATCTTAACCATTGAACAGTGCAGTCAGATTCTGTTTTTTATTCAAATTGGATAAAAAGTTTTTCTATCTAAGGAAACCCAGCAGATGGCATCCAGTCAGTGACTTGCAGCATTCACTCCTCCCGAATGAACATGTAGAGACAGTGGACAGTCACTGGCGTAGACTTTGCAGCAATCCCTCATACTGAGCATGCATGTAGCAACAGTGGAGAGGAAAAACTCCCTTTTAACAGGAAGAAACCTCCAGCAGAACCAGGCTCAGTGTGAGCGGCCATCTGCCACGACCGACTGGGGGTTAGAGAGAACAGAGCAGAGACACAAAGAGAACAAAGAAGCACTGATCCAGGAGTCCTTTCTATGGGAAGGAAAAGTAAATGTTAATGGATGTAGCTCCTTTAGTCGTTTCACCTAGAAAGAAGGAACAGATAAACTCTGAGCCAGTTTTCAAGTTTAGAGTATGAAGAGAGCACAGAGAGTTAGTCACAGTAGAAGCTCAGTCAGTAGCTATGTCTAGGAAAGAGAAAGGGTTAAACACTGAAAGACAGGGCCATGTGGATCATCGGTAGAGGGTGAGCATTAAGTTGTTGCCAGCAGAAGCTTGGAGGATTTCCCCTCTCCAGAAAGGTGTTACAGGTAGACACAGAGTCAGGCCAGGTGTAGCTTCTAGGAAGAGAAAAGAGAGAGAACAAAGTTAAAAGCTGAGATAACAGCAAATAATACAAAATTGAAGAGTAGCGTGAGAAAGTAGCGAAGAGGGTGAAAGTGGTCATTATGTCCTCCAGCAGCCTAAGCCTATAGCAGCATAACTACAGAGATAGCTCAGGATAACCTAAGCCACTCTAACTATAAGCTTTATCAAAAAGGAAAGTTTTAAAACTAGCCTTAAAAGTAGACAGCTTGTCCATCTAGAGCCCACTGATGGCCATTGTTATACTAAAAACCACAACGATTGGGATATCTCTCTCTGTCAGATTGACCATAACCATTGGAAAAGAGAGGGGGTCATACAAGTAGCAGAAATGGAGGGTGTGTTTGCACCTCAACCGTAACTGAGCCGGTTTAGGCTAAACCTGACTCCCCCTTACTCCATCCAACAAGGATATTTCTATTATATTCTAAAGTTTGATACATCTAAAATTACTGTAAATAAAACAACCTTTCCAGTAATCAGTTTTTATGTTAGACTAAACAAAATGCTTCAGAGACAAAGTCACAAAATTGTTTAAGTCAACGGAGACAAAATACTTTATCAGCATCCTGATTGATGCTATTTGCCATTAGAACTGATTGGTTGGTTAGTTTATGTGTCTTGATCACTCAGGTCAAAATTAAATCACAACAGATTACATTCAGTTTCCAGCACAGGTTGTCCTGATGATACAGCCCAGTAAAAAAAGCAAACCAGCTCTGAGACACTAGAAACCCAGTGATGTATATGTATCAGGCTCAGACTTTTATCTGTCTTTGTAATGAAAGCTCCTGGAGCCTTCAGTCACCTCACAGAAGTTGCTGACATTAAAAATCAACAGGCCAAAAAAATATATACATCAACACAGGCCAGAATCTCCTAAAGCAAACTGGAAGTCATGGAATCTTGCATAGCTTTTGTAAATGTTGTGAAATATAAATAGGTATAATTTTCTTATTTCTCCATTAATTAAAGCTGCAGCTGGAGGTCTTTTACATTTAATTTTATCATGTGAAGTTGTGAGTGGTGCTCCAGAGGCAGGTGGATGATAGAAATAAGTAACTTTTATTATAAGAAATTAAAGGTAGAGTAAAAGTAGATCAAGCTCTTCTCATGCTTTGCCCTAGAGCATACAACACAAACTGAGCTGAAAAACTCCAGTTGTATACACACTGATGTACATAATAAGCTGGAATTTTCCTTTATAGTCAGCCAAGAGATGAACGGGGTAAAAACTGAAGGCAAATGGAGGATGTGAAAGGGCTAACTTTCTAATTACAGAAAGTTCTGGTTTTGCACACATTGTCATGCTGTCAGTGTGGGATTTTGGCCCTGTCCCAATACTCGCACTTCCACCCTTGTGTCCCTGAAGTGCGCGTTCCCGTTGATGGGTTTGAGTGCGTAGTGTGTCCCAATTCTCCAGAGTGGTCCTTAGCCTTTGTCTGGAGAAGTAAGTATAATAAACTACAAATTTGCCCATCGAAAATTAATGTGTTTGAGCCCATTATGTCGAAGTAAGACAGGAATTCGTTCTTGGATTCTTCACCTTTTGTCAGCCTGGTTGACAACACTTATTGACACTCTCACAGCTTTTAAGTCATTGGCATTGTAGTATTTATGATATGAATATTTTGTAAGCACTGAGAGAATATATGACCAGCAACCATTAGCTGCTAACAACCTAAGGTTGGAATCTGCTTTGTAACCTTCTTTTTTTGGTCCCAAAAATATTTTTGGGTTTCCCATTTTTTTTAGTTTTTACATACCCTTCGACCCTTTTCCCCGTGTTTTGGGTGTGTTTTTTGGTAGAAAGGGGGTTTGTTAAAAACATGTCACCTGGAGGTGCAAAGTTTTTAGAATGGTGAGAAGGGCAGAAACCTTGTAACACTAAGTGCCGAAGAACAGCAAAGGGCAGGTAGCCCAGTTTTCCCACAGGCCCATAGCAGGCCCCCGGCAGATTGAGGGAAACCCGACCCCCCTGACAGAAACCTTTTCGCTCGACCAAAGGAAGGGGGACCCCGGGAAAAAAAAAAATCCCCCCGACCCTGGAAAGGGGAAAACCCCCACCCCAACACAAGGGGGGTGTCTGTGAACAGGGGGCAAAAACCCGTAACCCTCCCACACCCATTTCACAGTTTCTTTATGAGCCTGCACTACATTTGATTCTCTTTAGTTGAACAGAGACTTTCTAAAACACAGTTTGAGATTCCTGAAAACTTTGTTCCTGCTATTTGTGAAAACCCAAAATGGGAGGATATTCAATGCACTTTTAGCATTAGAACAACCTCATAATTAAAATAGAAAAAAAACCCCCCGGGAAAACGTAAAATCGTCGTCTTTCCCCTTTTTTTCCGGAAACCCAGTCTCGGGGCAGCAACTCAACAAGACCCCAGACGTCCCTCTCCCCCGACCCCCTCCTCCAGCTCCCCCCGGGGGGGGGCCCAAAAGGGGTTCCCCCGGCCAAGAGAGAAATAGTCCCCCCCAGCGTGTCCTGGGCCATCCCTGGGGCCCCCCGAAGGGAAAGGGGTTTTGGAGGCTGGAATAGATGCCGACCACCCAACTGGGTCCCCTCGATGTTTTTTTTTTTTTTTTTTGGGGGACAGCGGGTCTACTCCGAGCCCTCCCGAATGGCCCAGCCCTTAAACCCCATTTAAGGGAGTGCCCCGGGGCCCCCCTACGGAGGAAGCTTTATTTTTAGCCCCCTTGTATCGGGAATTCTCGTTCTTTCGGTCATTGGGCCCAAAATTCTGGCCCTAGGGGAGGAGAAAAGGGGGGAAAAGTAGACCGAAATGGTAAAAAACGGAGCTTTGGGTTTTTCGGCTCAGCTCCCCTTTTTCACCCCAACGAACCGGCACAACGCCCCATTACTGCGGGGCCGCGCCGATCCGTCTGTCGATCTCCCCTTTTCCCTTTTTCCCCCACTCATGAACAAGGGCCCCGAGATACTGGGAAATCCTTTACTTTTAGGCAGGGGAAATCCCCTCCAACCTGAAGAAAGGGCAAAAACCCCCTTTTTGGTTTGGACCAGGGGCCCCTTTACTTGGAGGAGCTGATCCTCCAAACCCAGCCCCTTTCCCCCATCGTCTTGCGAACCCCCAGCGCATGCTGTAGGTCTTGGCTAGAGGGGTCACAGCAGGACCACGTCCATCTGTAAAAAGAAGAGACAAAACCACTGAGTCCCAAACCAGTACCCCCCTTCCGGCCCGTGGCTGCGTCTATAAATCCGGTCCATAAAAGTTATTACAGGACCGGTGACAAGAAGTCCACATGCACCGGGAACAGGTCCGACTTAGTGCACGGCAATGCGGACCGTAAAAACGCCTGCTCCCGCCTCTAACAGGGACCGGATGCCCTACTAAGAGGGGCCCCCGGATTCCATACTCTGGAGCACCCCCCACAAGGCATTCACGAGGGACAACAGTCCTAATACTCTTCTCCAGGTCCACAAAGCCACATGTGAAACCGGTTGGGCAAACTTCCATGAGCCCTCGAGTACCCGCTGTAGAGGGTAATGAGCTGGTCCAGTGTTCACGGCCTGGACGAAAACCACACGGCTCCTCCTGAAGCTGAGGTTCGATTACTATCGGCCGGACTCTCCTCTTCGAATAACCCTGGCGTATGCCTTACCAGGGGGAGGCTGAGAGTGTTGATCCCCGTAGTTTTGGAACACACCTCGGGTCCCCCTTCTTATGAAGGGGGACCCCACCCCGGTCTGCAGTTCCAGAGGCACTGTCCCCGACCGCCATACAATTTTGAATAGGCGTGTCAACCATGACCAGCCCACAACATCCAGAAGATTTTGAGGTCTCAGGGCGGATCTCATCCACCCCCCAGGCCTTGCCACCGCGGACCTTTTTAAAACCACCTCGGTGACTTCAGCCTGGGTGATTGAAGAGTCCCAACCCCGAGTCCCCCAGCCTCTGTTTCCACCAGGGAATGCGTGATGGCAGGGTTTGAGGAGAACCGAAGTACTCCTTCCACGCCGCGATAATGTCCCCAGTCGAGGTGCAGCAGCCGCCCACCCCCACTATAACAGTGTTGGCGAGCACTGCTTACCCCTCCTGGAGGCGCCGGAACGTTTTGCCAAATCGTTTCGAGGCCGACCGTAGTTCCCCTCTCCATGGCCTCACCGAACTCCTGCCCAGGCCCGGGTTTTTTTTGCCTCTGCCACGCCCATCCGCAGCAACGCTTGGCCTCACGGTACTCGTCAGCCGCTCAGGAGTTCCCACATAGCCAAGCTGGCGTTCCACAGAAGACGCCTCACTATTCGCTTGGGCCTGCCAAAGTCTGTCCCGCTTTCTCCTCCTCCAGCGGATCCAACTCCCACCAGGTGGTGATCAGTGGACAGCTCAGCGCCTCCTTCACCAAGTGTGCAAAACATGCGGCCGAAGGTCTGATGATACGACAACAAATCGATCTTGACCTCCTGCCTAGGGTGTCCTGGTGCCAAGTGCCTGATGGACACCTTATCTTGAACATGGTGTTCATATGGACAATCCGTTAGACTAGCAACAGAAGTCCAATAACAAAACACCACTCGGATTCAGATCGGGGAGGCCATTCTCCGATCACACGCCTCTCCAGGTGTCACTGTCTTTTCCCCGTGGGGCGTTGGAAGTCCCCCACAGATAATGGAGTCCCCGGAGGGGCACTATCCACACCCTGACAGGGACACCAATGAGCCGGGTACTCCGACTACCGTCGCCGCGTAGGCCGAAACAACAGTCGAGACCTATCCCAACCCGAAGGCGCAGGGATGCGACCCTCTCATCCACCGGGGAAAACCCCAACACGAGAAGGCTGAGCTGGGGGGCAACATCAAACCCCCCCCAGCCCACCGCCTCTCCACCCGTGGGCCTACTCCCAGAGTAGAAGAGAGTCCAGCCCCTCTCAAGGAGATGGGTGCCAGACCCACGCTGTGCGTGGAGGCGAGCCCTACTATTTCTAGTCGATATCTCTCACCTCGCGCGCACAAGCCTCATGTCCCCTCGAGGAGCAACACCGGCCACCAGGCGCTCTCTGAGACGAGTACACCGACCCCAGGCCTGGCTGTTTCCAGGGTGGGACCCCGGCTCCGCCGTACATCGGGCGACGTCACGTGCCTCGATATATTTGTCCCTCATGAAGGATTCTTGACCGCTCCTTTGTCTGACCGCATCAACCTAGAGCCTGTTTGCCATGGGAGACCCTACCAGGGGCATTTAAGCCCCAGACAACATAGCCTCTAGGATCATTTGAACACTCAAACCCCTCCACCACGTTAAGGTGGCGGTTCAAGGAGGGGCGCCCGGGAAATGACATGGGAAAAAAAAAAAAAAAAATGACATGGGAAAAAATATACATAGTGTGCACATGAAATACTAATTCATTCCCACAAAATACTAATTTGTGCCCATGACGTACTTATTCGTGCGTTCGAAATATAAATTTGTGGCCATGAAATATATATATAACGTGCGCACAAAATATTAATTCATTCCCATGAAGTATTAATTTGTGCGCACGTTATACCTATGAACTGTTCGCATCTGGAAGACCAAGGAACACACCAGACAGGTCAGGGATGAAGCCGCATAACTTTCATATTTTGTAACGTTAGGTTAGAGCACCCCAGTACCAGTTTTTCATGCATACGCTATACCTATGTTGTGGTCATAAAAAAGTACTTCGTGCGAACGAAGTACTGATTCGAAGTACCAAACGATGATGCATTCTATAACAGTGCATCTTACTTTGTGGTAACAAATTAATATTTCGTGCGCACATTATATACAATTTGTGGCCAGAAATTATTATTTCGTGCGCACGAATAAGTACTCCGTGGGCACAAATTAGAATTTCGTGGGCAAATATTAGTATTTTGTGTGTGCAAATTAGTATTTTGTCCGCATGGTATACATTTTTTTTCCCCTCATGTCAGTTCCTGGACACCGTAGTAGTCAAACCTAGACTGGAATATTCTGCACTGGCTATAGATTCTTTAAAGCATAGTGTGTGAGTTGTTAAACCTTTATGCTATTTGTAAAAAAAAGGTTAAAGTTTTCTCCAAAATATTGCACTGAATTTGTTTATTTAATAAACAGCAGTTGTTTGATTTCTTTTAAGTATTTTCCACAGTGAAAACATCATTTTACAGTCTTAATGTGTATTAAAACTTTGCAGATCTGGAATTATTATACTTTCAACATTTTTTTATTTATTTTACCTTTATACATGTTATCTGACTGAGACACAAGGCCTCATTCTTAAGAAAAAACATTATCTGATACAGGTCAAATTGAAAATAATCTCTTTGGTCTAAAATCTCTGTTATATATATTTTTCTTTAAGAACAATGTTCTGATAAAGGCAAACTGGCAAAAAATTAATGAGCATGATTTTACTGTAAAAAAAATTTGAGATATTTTTTTCAAACAGTGCTAGAAACAGTGAAGTTGGTCCCTTATTTGTTGGCATCTGAGATATTCTGCAGCCCGAGTCCTTAACACCAAAACACTTAGAAACAGACTTTTAAAACAATATGTTCACCTTATAAGTATTACTGTTCTAAGAAAGACAAATAAAATATAGTTGATTGTCATGATGTGGAAATTTTTGGTTTGTTATTGTTTTTTTAAAACAGGTGTTTCTTCTGTTACTAAGTATGGTTAGTTTTTTATCCCTTTTTTCTGGTGTTTTTTTTTTTTTAGGGTTCTACTCTGTTAACTGTGTTTTTTTGTTGTATTATTAAAATCTGTTTTTCTTCCTGTGTTCGGGGTTTGGGGGTTTTTTTACGGTTTTTTTCTTGTCTGGCCCTCGTTTTCCCCTTTTTCCCATTTTTGGGTTCACCTGCCTCTCAGTCTCCTAGTCTGTCCACACCTGTGTCCTGTTCCCCCAGATTACCTGCCCTGTTGTTTCAGGTCCAACTTCGTTTGTATTTAAGTTCATCTTTGTCCTTTGTTCCATGCGGTGTCCTTAATCTAATTTGGTTGATCGAAGTTAGTCTTGTTTAGTCAGTTTGTTCTTGCTGCGCAGAGTTTGTCCTGCAATCCAGAAACCAGGACTGTTATCATGAACTTTGTTACCTGGATCGCCTGTTAAGCCCGCACCAGTATCTGTAAGTTGGCTCAACTCATTAAAGCGTGATCATCTCACTAACTGTCTCTGCTCCTCCTGCACCTCTGGTCCACCTCTAAATCGAAACATGACATTGATTTACATTTGGCATGCTATTTTTGGATGTGCTATCATTTATTTGAGGCTATTTTTGTTTACTTTTTGGGAAGTGTGCAATAACTGGTGTTTAACCACACTACTGGTGTTTGAAATGTGACAATAAGTAACTTACACACAAGTTACGGTCATTGTACTTTTTTTTTTTTTTGGGAGTGCAGACATGAATAAATGATTATACGAGCCTCTAGGCGTAGGCTTGTAAGTGACCCCCACTCAACCTACTGAGGTCTAAGACTGGCAATACAAGTTGTTAGTCTGTACACCTTGTAGTAAATGAGTCACTGTGTGGTTTATTTCCTGCTTATTTAGTATGTGTCTCCTATTTCTCTGCTCCTTCTGGGACACTTTTTTTAATCCCATTATTGTTTGTTTTGCATCTTATCATTGGTATTTTGTTTTTTTAAAAGAAATGATGTTCCCCCTTGTTACTTAAAAATACAATTTGTTCTGTTTTTTTTTGCAGGGGGGCCTTGTCTTTGTTGTATTTTTTTTCTTTTATTTATGTATTTATTTTTGCCGATTGTATGTATTTGTTAATGTTGAGACTATTTTACAAGCTTGAGGATATAGAAACATAAGGAAGGAAAACAATACATGATTTTTATGATTTTACAAATAAAAACATTTTAAAAATGAGTCATACGTATGAAGTTGGTGCCTCTGAGTCAATGCTTTGTGGAACCCCCTTTTCAACAATTACAAGACTTTAAGTGTATGTATTAAACAGCTTTGCAAATCTAGATAAATAGCTGCCCATTTTCTTACAGTCAGATTGGATGGAGGGTGTCGGAGGACACTATTGCCAGAGATCTCCAGTTAGATTTAGTGTCGCATTAAACACTTCATCAACTCACCATGCTGCTTCTGCATTCTGGTCCTGCCACCAAACCCACAACCTTGACAGTAGGAACCAGACAAGAAAAGGACCAAACAGACATGGTGACCAACCTTCTGGGATGGATTCAGCAGCAGGAGGAGGACGCCAGAGTCCTTTATGGGAAAGACATTGAGATCCTGCCTTCTCCTCTTCTGTTGGAGGAAATAGAAGAGGTGTATGGAGGATCCCAGCTGATGCTGACGCCATCAGGCTATGCACCGGCCAAAACCGCACCACTGACACTCCACCTACTTCGATGTCAGCCTCCTCGTGCGGTAGGCGCCGTCGTTGCCTGCCGTCCACGCCTGCTGTAGCCGGTGCTCCGCTCTCCACGTCTGCAGCGGTCTCAGCCGAGCCATCCGCGTCCACAGCGGCCTCAGCCGAGCCTTCCACGTCCACAGCGGTCTCAGCCGAGCCTTCCACGCCTGCAGCGGTCACAACCACCGCCGAGTTTCCTGCCGGTTTCTCTTCTTGGCTGGAACGCCGCCACCATCAACGCCGGAAGGCCTCCTCGCCACCCGCAGCCAGCGAACCGCCCATGCCCACAGCAACTTCCTCTGAGCCATTCACGCCACCTGCAGCCTTGGTTGAATCTTCCACGTCTTTACCGGGCTTGACCGAGTTCCCCGCTGGGTTTTCCTCACACCCAGGACAACGCCGTTGCTGAAGGACAGTCTCTTCCGAGCAGTTTCGGACAGGCGCCACCTATTCCTTCACGGAGGGTCCGTCCGGCATTGCTCCCCTACGACTGACTTCCCCGGTGTTGTTGGACTGTCACCCAGCGCCCTCTGGTGGTCACCAGCCTTCGGTTTGGCTTCCTACTCCGGCATGGGTTTTGTCTGGACTGGCTATGATCCGAGTGCATGAAGTCACAATGCCGTGAGTTTGTGCTTTATTTAATGGATAACCCACAAGATTGGATTTGGTGCACTCTGTTCTGCAAGCGGAGTTTCTCGCTGAGGGATGGCTCGACGCTCCAGTCTCCGCTGGAGGTCCCTTCGCCCCTCTTCTCATTGCCGTGAAGGCAGCGCAGAACCCCAAGGATCCTGTTTCAGAACCTCAAGAGCCTCAGCATGCAGCCGAGCTTCAAGATCCTCAGCATGCAGCCGAGCTTCAAGATCCTCAGCATGCAGCCGAGCTGCAAGATCCTCAGCATGCAGCCGAGCTTCAAGATGCTCAGCATGCAGCCGAGCTTCAAGATGCTCAGCATGCAGCCGAGCTTCAAGATCCTCAGCATGCAGCCGAGCTTCAAGATCCTCAGCATGCAGCCGAGCTTCAAGATCCTCAGCATGCAGCCGAGCTTCAAGATCCTCAGCATGCAGCCGAGCTTCAAGATCCTCAGCATGCAGCCAAGACCTCAGAGTTTCCGGAGGGGTCTGAGGATGAACCGCCTCTGATCAAAGTTCCAGAGTTTCCAGAGGGGTCTGAGGATGAACCGCCTCTGATCAAAGTTCCAGAGTTTCCAGAGGGGTCTGAGGATGAACCGCCTCTGATCAAAGTTCCAGAGTTTCCAGAGGGGTCTGAGGATGAACCGCCTCTGATCAAAGTTCCAGAGTTTCCAGAGGGGTCTGAGGATGAACCGCCTCTGATCAAAGTTCCAGAGTTTCCAGAGGGGTCTGAGGATGAACCGCCTCTGATCAAAGTTCCAGAGTTTCCAGAGGGGTCTGAGGATGAACCGCCTCTGATCAAAGTTCCAGAGTTTCCAGAGGGGTTGAGGATGAACCGCCTCTGATCAAAGTTCCAGAGTTTCCAGAGGGGTCTGAGGATGAACCGCCTCTGATCAAAGTTCCAGAGTTTCCAGAGGGGTCTGAGGATGAACCGCCTCTGATCAAAGTTCCAGAGTTTCCAGAGGGGTCCGAGGACGAACCGCCTCTGATCCTAGCTCCTGAGTTTTCTAGGGGTCCAAGGATGGACCGCCTCAGATCCTAGTTCCAGAGTTTCCAGAGGGGTCAGAGAATAGTCCCCCTCTGATCCAAGTTCCTGAATTTCCAGAGGGGTCAGAGAATGGACCGCCTCTGATCCTAGCTCCTGAGTTTTCTAGGGGTCCAAGGATGGACCACCTCAGATCCTAGTTCCAGAGTTTCCAGAGGGGTCAGAGAATAATCCCCCTCTGATCCAAGTTCCTGAATTTCCAGAGGGGTCAGAGAATGGACCGCCTCTGATCCTAGCTCCTGAGTTTTCTGAGGGGTCCAAGGATGGACAGCCTCTGATATATGCTCCAGAGTTCCGAGAGGGGTTCCTGGATGAACCGCCTCTAGCTAAGCCTCCTGACCGTCAGCTCCTTTGTTGCTGGCTCCTTCGCAGCAGACCTCCAGACCGTCAGCTCCTTCGTCGCCGGCCTTCTGGACTTTGTTTTTGTTTGGACTTTAATCTGCCCTTGTGGCTTGTTTTTGTTTTCTTGGACTTTGGTTTTCCCCTAATGGGTTATTTTTTTTTTTTAACTTTTGCCCTCCTTCCGAGGCTCCCTCCGCCCACCCTGGTTGGGTTGTTTTTGTTTTGGACTTTCCTGCCTCCTAGTTTTAGTAGTTCTTTTTCCCTTCGCCCATAGTTCCCTTGGTGGTTGCTTTCTCATTTATTTATTACTTAGAATGGTTTTCTCCTGATTATTTATTTTTTATTATTATTTTCCTTGCTTCCTTGGTTTTTTCTAGTTTAGTCTCCCAATTTTTGGTCTCTGTGTTTTTTATGGTTAGGTTATTGTTTCTTGTTGCATTTTCTAGTTTCTTTTCCCCATTCCTCTTCTTGTCCTCTTGCTTTTAGCCCCCTGTACTCGTACTCGTCGTCTTCCCCGCTTTATCCGGGGCCCCGGGGTCGCGGGGGGCAGCAGACTCAGCAGAGACACCCAGACGTCCCCCCCCCAGTCCCCCTCCCCGCTCCTCCGAGGGGACCCAAAGGGGGGCGCCCCAGCCACCCCGAGAGACATAGTCCCTCCAGCGTGTCCTGGCCCCGTCCCGGGGCCTGGAACACCCCCCCGAGGAAGGGCCCCAGGAGGCATCCGGAATAGATGCCCGAGCCACCTCAACTGGCTCCTTTCGATGTGGAATAGCAGCGGGCTCTACTCCGACCCCTCCCGATGGTCGAGCTCCTCACCCTATGTCCAAGGGAGGCCCCGGCCACCCTACGGAAAAATCATTTCAGCCCCCCTTGTATCCGGGATCTCGTTCTTTTAGTCATGACCCAAAGTTCATGGCCATAGGGGGGGGTAGGAACGTAGACCGCCGGTAAATCGAGAGCTTCTTTTCCTCTCACTTCACCACAACGGACTGGCCAGCGCCCCCTTACTGCGGCAGCCGCCCGATCCGTCTGTCGATCTCCCTCCTTTTTTTCCCTACTCGGAAAAAAGACCCCGAGATACTTGAACTCCTCCCCTTGAGGCAGGAACTCCCTCCAACCGAAAAGGGGCAAGCCACCTTTTCTGGTTGAGTACCATGGCCTCTGACTTGGAGGAGCTGATCCTCATCCCAACTCGGCTGCGAACCGCCCCAGCGCATTAGTTCCCCTTCGGTTGTTATTTACTCAGTGTTCATTTCCCTTTTATATTTATAGTTCTTTCCTAGTTTAGTTCTTCATGTTAGTCTCTATTGTTTCAGTTCCCTCTGATAGGATAGCTTTCAGTTATTGTATACTTAGTTCCACTTATTGTTTACTTTTTGGTTTGCATTTATTCTAGTCTTCGCTTTCTCTGTTTCCCTGAGTTTGTTATTTAGTCCCTTTCCCATATTTTAGTTTTGTAGTCAGTCCACCTGTTTCCTCAGCCTCCCTGCCCCTCTTTGTGAGTTAGTGTTGTTTATCTTTCGATCACGTTTTCCCTTTGCTTTATTTCTTAGTCTAGTTTCTTCAGTGTCCCTATGTCTCCCAGTCTGGTCACCATAGCAACCATTCATATTCTCTCAGTTCCCTGCAGCCTGGTCCACACCTGATTCATGTTTCCTCTGATTACGTGCCTCCCTGTCTCATTGGTCCATACTCCACTTCCCTCAGCTTATAAGCTTTCTAGTTTTCATTGTTCCTCGCTGGTTCCTCATGTTATCTTCCCACGTTATCATCCCATGTTATCCTTCCTCGTCAACCACCCTGTTATCTACCTGAGTTCTTCCTAGTGGTTTGTTTTCTGTTTTGCCTCCTGAACCTGTTCTCTGTGGATTACCTGCCTGCAAGTCTGTGTACTTCACATTAAACACTTCATCAACTCACCATGCAGCTTTTGTCGCCGTGTTCTGCATTCTGGTCGTGCCACCAAACCCACAACCTTGACATTTAGGTCTGAACTTGATCCAGGATCACTCTGTATTTAGCTACATCTATCTTCCCAATAATCTCTGACAAGCTTCTCTATCTCTGAAGAAAAACATATCCACAGCATATCGCTGCCACCACCATGTTTATTAAAGGGAGTGGTGGTTGTTAATTTCCAACACACTAAAAGTCTGATCTTGAAAGATTCCAAATAAGAAGAGATAAGTTGCTTGGGAAAAAAAAAAAACCTGCCCATATGCGCGATTTACAAAAATTGCTTGCGCAATGGATAACAGGTGTAAAAGAGGTGTGCTACTGGCTGCCATCATGCAGAGTATCAGAGAGCAGGAAGCCATAAAAGAAAGATGAAATTCGAAGCCATGGAGTTTAAGGTAATAATATAATAATAATAATTACATTTATATAAGTATAAGTGCTGCAAGCTAACAATAAAAACATTAAAGGGGACATATGCTTTTAAATCCTCCCATTTCACACTTAAATTATGGGTTGTGGTCTATATAAGGTTGAACTTTAAACCTTTGGTCTGAATTCCTTGTTATTGTAGCTTCTAAGACCACCAACTCGATTTGGTGCAGTCTCTTTAAATGCTGCTGAGGCACTTCACACCCCGTCCCCCTCGAGGTCAAAGAAAGCTCCACTTAAACCCATTCAGTAATTTTTGTAATTTGATAACAATTATCCAGCGGCTCAGAAACAAGACCGTAAAAAAATTAAAAACTGTTTGTGTAATAATACTATTCAAAACATGCAGTATTGTTATGTCCTCAAGGAGCTAAAAGCAGCACACAGCGCTAACATAAGCAGAAGGCACGATGCTACTGCTTTCAAAACAATGACCAAGACAATAAATTCATGTCTAACATAAAGTTTGTCGTCATTTTAGCGTTATTTGCAGCTCACCGTCGTTTCCACAGACAGAAGGAACTGACAGCTTAATCAGATGAAGTCTTTCAGCAAATCATTCTTGATACTGGTGGAGGGTTCTGAAGGCACTCTTCCTTGAAGTCGGGAAAAAGAAATTTCCCCATTGATGTGGGTAGATTTCCATGAAAAATAAAATTTAACCAAGCACGTAGAAGAGCTTCTGATGCTGGGAGATGGTTTAATGAATTCTGTAGGTTAATACACCCAACAACCGAATCTAACATATCCTCTTAACGTCTGCATACTTGAGCTTGGACTACATATTCGCAGCGAGAAATAAATATAGTGGAAAAACACAGAATTGATCAGCTGAAGTCCATGGCTGTATTTAGCTGTTCTGTGGCAAATACTGTGACGTAACAGTTCAAAAATCGTAGCGGATGATAGAGAAAACTGAACAGACTGAAAAATATGACCTAAACAGAACATAAAGAAATCTCCACATCACATGAAGAGACTAAATTCAACGTTTCTGCACTCCTACAGACTCAAATTACACAAGAAAATGTATTTAAAGGTTAAATAAAGTGCATTTGGCATGATGTCCCCTAGGAAACATGAAAATACTAAAATTTACAGTTAAACCATGAAAGGTGAATTATAAAATCTGGAAAAGCTCACAGCCAATGTCAGACTAATATTTAAATACAGCTCTAAACAGCTGTATTTACCTTCATCAACTTATTCACACACACACTCGCTTTACCTAAACATTGCAAACCAAGGTAGGCCAATAATAATTTTACACAACATGAATGTTCTTTGTACAAAGTCGAAACCGAATATTGAGGGGGGAAAAATTAAATAATCTGTCTTGCGCACAAGGAGAGTTTTTTTTTTTTTTTATAATTTGATTTTCCTGCCATGTCCCTTTGGCTCAGTGACGGTTTTATGGTCTCTGGTGGCTGTTAATGTTCAGTGTTAATAATAATAATAATACATTTTATTTATAATGCACTTTCTATTTAAGTACATCTCAAAGTGCTACAATAAAACAAGTGTTTAAAAAAATGAAAACACAAAGAGAGCATAAAAACTAGGTGAGGGAGAAGGAAATGAGCAAGAGTTCAATCAAAAAATCTCCTCCAGGCTGGACTGGAATAAAGGCATGGATGAGGCAAACTGGTTTCATGTTGTTTGTTAAATAGCATCGTATTTTTGCACTCTTACGTCCCAGTGCTAAATATAGACAGCACCCGGAATCCATTTCAGTCTTTATAAATTGCGTTGCAGGTGATAAGTAATAACATCTGCATATCCTTCTCTCTTAAATTTGCACATTTGGGTCATCTTATGTTTTGCATATTCATGAAGGCAAACACGCGAAAACTTTGCGCACGGTGCTCTGTGGATTTTACACACGTAATTCGATTTGCACCTTGTTTGAACATCAGCTTTGCTCACACAAACCAGTTTGCACGTGGTTTTGTACACGCAAACCTTTTCAAGATCAGGACTTCAATGTTTTGCCTGTAGAGCACCTTCTTCCACATATTTCTTGTGTCCTTTACATGGAATAAAATGTGGGGGGTTTTATCGCTATCTCTAAACAATGCCTTTCTTGTTACCACTCAGCCATGAAGGCCTGAATGTACAACTTATAGCTGTCATGACAACAAATTCCCAAAGCTTATCTGTGGAACTCCTTTGCTCCATTAGTCTCATCGCTGTTTCTCGGATTAATACTTGCATTGCAAAGCCTGTCTGTTTAGGTGATTCAGGTTTGCTGCTGTTTTTATCTAATGATGCTCTGTGAGATATCAAAGTTTAAGATATTGTTTTATAATATAACTCTGTTTCAATCTTCTCCACAACTTTATGCCTACTCTGCTGTACTTGTGGTCTTCATGATACTGTTTATTTTTATTAATGTTCTTTGACAGGACTTCACAGAACAGCTGTATTTACACTGAGATTAAGTTACATACAGCTGGACTTTATTTACTATCTAGGTTGCACTGGAATTTATTAAGGGGTTTCAGAGTAAAGAAGGTTGAAGACACATTATACTTTACAGATTTTGTTTGGTAAAAGTTTTTGAAAGTTTTTGAACAGTCATGTCCAAAAACATTATCGATTTAATTGGTTTCTCTAAATTGCCCTTAGGTGTGAATGAGTGCGTACGTGGTTGTTTGTCCTGTGTGTGTCTGTGTTGCCCTGCGATCGACTGGCGACCTGTTCAGGGTGTACCCCGTCTCTCGCCTCCCGCCATAGACTGCTGGAGATAGGCACCAGCTTCCCCGCGACACACACTATAGAAGAAGCGGTAGAAAAATCAGTCAGTCAGTCAGTCATTTTCTACCGCTTATTCCATAGTGGGTCGCGGGGGAGCTGGTGCCTATCTCCAGCAGTCTATGGGCGGGAGGCAGGGTACACCCTGGACAGGTCGCCAGTCCATCACAGTGGAACACAGACAGACACAGGAGAAACAACCATGCACACACCCATTTACGCCTAAGGGCAATTTAGAGAAACCAATTAACCTAACAGTCATGTTTTTGGACTATGGGAAGAAGCCAGAGTATCTGGTGAGAACCCACGCATGCATGGGGAGAACATGCAAACTCATGCAGAAAGACCCCCGGCCGGGAATCGAACCCAGGACCTTCTTGCTGCAAGGCAACGGTGCTTGGTAGAAAAATGAGTGATGAAATTCGTTTTTGAAAACCAAATGTCATTTTCCTTCCACTTCACAATAATGCATTATACAGTGCTGTGTAGAAGTATTTGCCCCTTTTACAGATTTCTTCTGTTTTTCCAATTTTCTTCCCACTTAAATCATCAAATAAGTTTGAATATTGGACAAAGATTACCTAAGTACAGTACATACATACAGCAGTTTGCAAATTATTATTTCTATTTCAAAAGATGAAAAAAACTATCCAAGCCAACTCCTATGTGAAAAAGTAATTGCCCTCTAAACCTAATAACTGGTTAAGAGATCCTTATCAGCAACAACTTCTATCAAGTGTTTGCTTTAGGTGGTAAAGAGATTTGCACATCGCTGTGCAGGAATTTAAATTTTCCGGTATGCATGACCTATTTAAGGTCCCACCGTTGCATCTAAATCAGATTTAAGTCTCGACTTTGACCAGGCATCTCAAATATCATTCTCCTCTTTTTCTTTTTTTTTTTTTTTCTTCGTTTGAGCCATTCAGTGGTGGACTTGCTGGTGTACTTTGGATCATTGTCCTGCAGGAAAACCAGTAAGATGTCCAGGTACCGAAGCAGCAAAGCTGCTGTTTTACACATGTAATACAAATGTCAACAGTGGTTTCAACCTTGGTACACTCCCATATGTGCCATTTTTGCAGGTCTACTTCAGTGATTTTTTTATGTCAAGGTTTTGTCAGTAATTAGGCCTGGGTGTAGTAGTGAAATTAATTTAAAAAATATAGTTAAGTACAATTAATTCATGATTTAACAAGTAATTCAATAAGATTTTTACATTGGCTGGTTTGGATAGCTTTTTTTCCCCTAATATATGAAATCATGATTTAAAAACTGCTCTTTGTCACGGCTTGTGTAGCGGAAGACCCCGGAATGCAGACGAGCAGGCAACATGACAATAAATGAAATGATTTAATTAACAAAAATTACTACAGAGGTTGACGGCAAAAACAGACATGGGCAGGCTGGCAAAACAGGCTTGGCATGATCAAAAACGACAGACATGAACAGAGACGGTGATCCAAAATGTTTCTGCGAGGAATGAACAGAACAGATGTGTATATATAGAACAAGAACCAGGTGAAACGAGGAGACTGAATGCTAGGTGCAGGTGAACCGAATAAAGTTAATTGTCAGACAGGAGAGAACAAAACGTGGCTGGAGCAAAACAGAGACTCTTGAATACAAACTTAAACACAACTAGTAAACCATGAAACTAAAGCATAACCAGATCCAAAAAACCTAACTTGACAAAACATGAATTAGAAGACAAAAACTAAAGCAGGAAAATAACAGAATCATGATTCAAAACCTATCAAGAATATTAATGATAATAGGAAGAAGAACCCAAAAACACCCACAAATCATGACACTCTTCATATTTACTCCAGTGATCTTTGACTAATATCAAAATGTTGTTCATAATCTCAACCATTTAAGGGTCACAAAATGTAGAAATAGATAAAATATGGAAGGAGGTAAGTACTTTTTCATAGCTCTGTATTGTGTGGGTCTATCAGTAAAGTTTGCAGTTGTAATTTGAGAAAATGCAAAAAAAGGTCAAAATGTATTATTGCTCCTCCAAGGCACTGCTTATATATTAAAGCCAAAACCAGTAATGAAAGACCAGAGAAACTTGGATCATGGACAGCATCAGTAAACACAGCAGGCATTCATTTTCCTCTGTTTTTTGTTTTTTCAAACCAACAATAGAAAAATCAATGTAGGGGCTAAATATGTCCTAAAAAACACAAGAAAAAGATCCTTCCAGACATAACAAAATAGCCACTACATATAGCACAAAGTCAGGACTTTTCCATCTCAGTCTGAGCTGAAAACGAACAGGCTGTGGTGGTGTTCATCTTTTTGCCCGACACCGTCTGTTTCCACGTCAGGGTAACGAAAAGGCAGGAGAAGGGAGCCTGGCAACAAAATCAGAGCAGTTCTACTTGTGACCTTTAGCTTTTTTGTGACCTTTGACCTTATGAATTACAATTTGTGCATGACCCTTGTTCTCTGTCAATCACAATGTGGCTGCACATGGCAAGCAAACACTCTTACACACCCAGAAGCTGTTTGTTATTTGGGAGGTTGACTTTGCTCATTGTCCCTGATAATGGGAGAAATGGAAATACAGAAAACAATTATACCCTTGCATGGTTCCAGCCCTCACCTGAAGACAGCATTCAAATCTATCCATGTTATTCTCCCTTTTCCTCTGAAATATTCAGTGGGCAATGACGGGCTCTTGGAGCATGAAGCATGTTGCACTTGCAGGCTGAAATCATGGGTGAACTTGAAGAGTCCTAATCAGTGTTGCATTGCTTTTGTGTGAAGGTACCCAATGCACCTGCTGGCTTGAAAATACCATACTGATTTGCATTTTTATTTGATTTTAATATATTCTTCAGAGGTGATGATTTCCAAATATAGAGTATCCCGCGTTCTTTGCTCTGTTTGCTAGCAACAAGCAATGCAAGTTAATTCTGTTGAGTAGTGTGTTTTTAATAGATCAAAGAAGGAATCTGGGGCTGTCTTATGCAATTAAGGCGATGCATTAAGAAGAACAAACCCCTGTGGGCTGTTGTTTTCAAATGATGCCCCACTGCTTCCACTGGCACATTACGATTAATGCTTTGCAGACATGCCCTTTTGTTGAGCTCATCAGACAGCATGCCATATCCTAGCACACCGACTTCATGATCAGAAAATTTTATAATTTCAACCAAAGGCTATTGATGTTTTCAGGAACACAGGTAAAATCACAAAACATCACATACATTGCTAAAAGCAAACATTTCTTAATTCCATCCTTTACCTTGCATTGAAATTCACTTGCAAAATATTTTATTTTTAACCCCTGCCCATACCATCTCATTGGAAGTTCTTACATGTAGACATATGCAGACTTTTAACCAGACACTTCGGATACACTGAAAACCTGCTCAGATCAAAGTCAATCCAGAGTTAAATGCAATCACTTTAGTGATGATCCACCTACCTGAGCTATGGGCATGCCCAGTGACTTTCTGCAACCAAAAAGGTTATGTGAGGCTGTGCTAATTATCCAGCCAGAGCTAACCATGACTGACAAACAGTGACTGTTCTTGTGTGAATAGAGGCCTGAATGATCCCCTCCTTCTGCTGTCTCACATACAAACAGAGACCTGGACCAAAACTGACCTGACCCAAACCCACTCCCCTGAGAAAGACCAGTCTGCAAAAACGACAAACCTTAAATTATGTAACTTGCAGGTATGAGCCGTTTATTTATTGTCTTAACCTCAGGTGGTCATATTGTCATGAAGCTCTTTTTCATTTTTAAAAAATGAATAATGTTTTCAGATTTCAAATTGTGTTTAATTAATTAAACATACTCTACTGACTGAATAATGACCCAGTTCTGCTAATCCACTAACAGCTAATAGCAGAAATAATTTTTCATTTAGCGGATTAGCGTTTTGGCTAACTTTGGAAATCGTAAAGTCGACTAACAAAATTCACAAGTTGGTGAATTTGATTGGTATCTTACCGGTTAGCGGTTGCAGCGGGATTCTGAATGGTTAGCAGTTAGCGTTAGCTTCGGTGGATTGTTTTATCTGTGTAGTGGTTTAGCATTAGCAAAGCTAATATTTTAGCAGAATATGGGTTAGTTAAGCTAATGTTTTGATTTGCTGTGCCTACCACTGACAGAAATAACCCTTTAATATAGGTGCACACCATGAAGTGGCCGCCTATTTCCATTGACTGGATATTATGTACAACTGACAAATATTTTTTTTGCTTTCTGCTCCCACCTATGATGTGTCGCCTGGTCAGAAAGCCTTGTTAGCTGTATTAAACACTGTGACTCACAAAAGTTCCCTCCCTGTCTTTCTCTTTTCAACAGAAGCTTCTTATGACTTAGTTTGATGTTCAGTTAGAACTGTACTTTAAGAGACTGCAAAAACATCTCCACAGGGATCTCCACGGTGACAAACTATTCCAAATGAAATTTCACGCATCCCCACTTTTGTAATCATAAAAATGAACACCCAACTCCAATTTAACATTTATTGCCAGCGTATAAACACTAACAAATGTGGTTTGTACTTGGAAAAATTAAAAATTATGAAAGACAAACTCAGCTTGAATAAAAAGAAGGCAAATATTTGTCCTCTTTGATTAAACTGAAGCAACAGTAAGTTGGTTAATATTGAAACAGAGAGGTCTTGCAAGAACAAATAGAAAAGGGCATCCATGTGAACACCTCTTTATATTACAAAGGGTAGGCACATCTGACATTTGACTAGAGAAATATAAATACTGCGAAAACAACAAGGCTGCCTTCATTTGGCTTTGATGGCTAAACAAGTAATGACCAATTGATGTATGTCTGTCAGACCGGTCAGATTATGACAGGGACAACTTCAGACCTATTCCCCTCTGAGAAAGAGTTTGAGGTTTTAATTGTTTTAAGTGAATTTTATACCTCTTGAACCTAGACCGAAGCGAAGAAGTTCCCAATTGTATTGAGTTCGGTTTACTCTGATACTCCTAAATAAAAACCAATGCAAACAATGGTCTTCAAAAGTCATGTGATTAGTAAATAAAGTCCACCTGTGTATAATTTAATCTTAGTATAAATCCAACTGTTCTGTGAAGGCCTCAGAGGTTGTTAGAGAAAGGAATGAGCGAGCAGCCTACCGCTGTATCTTACGCAACCAACAACAGAAATCCTTCATACAGTGCCTCTGTTTTAGGTCTTGGAAATTGATTCTGTTTTTAATTATTATTATTCTTACTGAAGCAACAACTTCTGCACTTTACATATTTTAATGTTTGTCCTGTTATTGTTGTCTGTGTGTCAGTCCACCATGATGTGTGCTGCTGCCTTTCTTGGCCAGGTGTTCTGCCTATATGCAAAACGCTTAAAAAAAACTAAGACAGAGCATCACCCTTAACACTCCATTCTGACTGTGAAACATGGTGGTGGCAGCATTATGCTGTGGGAATGCTATTCTTGAGAAGTGACAATGAAACTGGTCAGATTTAATGGGGAAATGGATGTAGCTAAATTCAAGGCAATCATGGAAGAAAACCTGTTAGGGGCTGCAAAAGAACTTTGGACGGAGCTTCACTTTCTGACAGGACGTCATCTGACGCTAAACATACAGCAAAGCTGCCGTGAAATGGTTTAGAATCAAAGCATCTTCATGTGTTAGAATGGCCCCGTCAATTCTAGACCAAAATCCAACTGACAATCTGCCAAAAGACTTTAAATTTGCCATTCACAGATCCTCCCCACCTAATCTGACTGAGGTTAAGCTATTTTGGGAAGAAGAATAAGGAAAATGTTCTAGATGCTCTAGATGCACAAAGTCAACAGAGACATACAGAAAAGATCTGCAACTGTATTCAGTGAAAGGTGCTTTTCCAAAGTATTAACTCAGGGGGTTGAATAGAAATGCTATAGAATAGAAATACTATTGCAGGGCACTCTATGTTTTTTTTACACACAAGCCTTCCTTATCCAGTGGTTGAATGTCTAAACTGTTCCAGACAATGTATAATCATTCAGTGGTATCTTTCACAATGTACAACTGACCCCTCGTCAATGCATTTCTGAGTTTATATTACTGAGAGCAAGCAAAGTAACTTATGAGTAGCTTCAGATCTTTATCAGATCATCTGGAGTGATTTGGTACAGTTTACTTTTTTATACAGCAAGGTTTCACTTAAGGCTGAGATGGATTTTTGCTTAAGAGAAACTGCTCTGCATCAAGAGGACCTTGAAAACTAAAATATTCAAATGTCGTAAAGTGATATGCAAATCCAGCCATGACGCATTTCACAAACCCACAGCTCATTGTCAAACATAACTTCAAATCACTTGCTGGCAATATACCAGATACTTTCTCCCTCTCAGCGCTCCTGCTCTCTGCAGCCTCCTTGATCTTGTGTCACACTGACGGGTGTAATTGTCAGATGGTCCTTTACCGCACAACTCTCATCTGTGGAGAGTCTGAGAACGGTGGGTGGGAGAGGCCGGTAGTTCTGTGTGGGTCGCGTCCGTATGGTCTAGGTCTGTTATCCTTCAGGACACAACTAGCACTATGGTGATAATTGTGTGGAGGCTCCAGTGTTAATAATTCTAATAACCCCAAAGCAGACCTTTCCTTCTGTCAATAGGTTTAATTTTTATTCTGCAATCCAACACATCTATTCATCATGTTTTTTTTTACATTCAGCATGCTACAGGGATCTTTCTGAGAGAGAAAGAGAGAGAGGAAAGCAGAGAAATAATTTCTTGGGTCTTTCGCAAAAGTACCTGTTCACAGTTATTTACTGCTCCAACCAAAGCGGTCATTAATCACATAAAAAAGATTTTTAACATGCAAAACTATCAGTTTATTTTTGTTTTTATTTCTCAAAAGCTCATTTACAGCAACTAATTACATAAATTAAACTAAAACTGTGTATTTTTATTGGGACTCCAGCTAAATATTATTAGACAGTTTCCATATTATTTGTTTTTATTATTAAACCATCATTATACGAACTATATTTAGGCAGGACAGTCCTGTGGTCCCAACCATTAAGTTGTGACCTGCTCAAAGGTCATGTTTTAAACCTGACAAGTAGAATGCCTCTGTATCTGAAAATATCTGAAACCTGACATGGACCTATGTCCAGAATGTGTGTTATAATGAGATCTGAAGCAAGACAGGTTTGCTTCAGGTTGCAATGAAATAAATGAGTAAAGAAACATATTGATATGGAACAACTTTCTCAAAAGAAAATGTTATTTTCCATTTCATAAACTTGTATTTGTAAAATTTGTATAAATACTTTTGCAAGGCACTGTAGTTATTTGTTATATAGGCTGATGTTTACTCTATATATTTTAATGTTTTGTCTGTTTTTTTCCTCCTCAGAAGGCGGCACGTGTGAAGTAATAGCTGCTCACAGATGCTGTAATAAGAACCGAATTGAGGAGCGATCACAGACGGTGAAGTGTTCCTGTCTGCCTGGCAAGGTAGCTGGAACCACAAGAAATAGACCCTCATGTGTGGATGGTTAGTATTTTGGAAAAAAAATGGCAACATTGAACTATCAGCTTAGACTAGATCCTGTCTTGTGGTTGCAGGAAAAAAAAGCTTAGACAATGTGTCAGTGCTTTCCACAGAAAAAGGATTATTGCACTCCATCAAATGTGATGCCATGAACAAAACAAAAAAAGAATATACAGAGATTTGTTCATATCTCCTAAAATACAAAGTCAACCATGCAGTACCTTGTCTCAAATAAGACAACATTAGGGATAATGTCACAACCACATTTTGTTGGTGACAGACAAACACAAGGTTTTTTGAAAGTGGGGGCTTTGCTCCACATCGAGACAAACACAGTGGCAGAGTTTACCATACCTGAGGGAAGAGGAGAAAAATATAAAGCAGCAAAATGCAAAGAGATTCAGGCAAAATAAATGTTGTTTACATATACAGTTGGTAGGTATTTTATAACGGTTACATGTATGCTTTGACAAATGTCTCTAATACTGCCTCAATCCTTTGCACGAAATGGATTTGGTGCGTCGGTATAACATAACTTAAAAACATATTGGCTCCAGGAAACCTCTCACCTGCAGCTTTTATCTTAAATCCTTTTGCAAATATTACAGCAATCTGTGAGCAGGCCGCGGGAATTTGAGGTCTCTCGATGTCAGCGCTGACAGATTCTTTCCCTCGGTCTCACATTACAAACCATTTACTGTCTACTTACCCTGTATTTAAAGCAATTTTCTCTTCTGATGGAAAGTGTGTGGTGTGCATTAAAGTCAAGTCTGAGTCACACCTCCCAGTCCTATCTTCTGAAAGAAAAGTCAAAGTTTCCCCCTCAGCATTTAGGTCTAATTGCATGCAAAGAAGAAACTGCATTGCAGAATGTACATATTTTTTCCCTTTGCTGTTGATATTCTTCGTTGTTTCTAGCAAAAGGCGACTCTAGTAGAAAAAGAAATGTAAAATATTGAACATTATCTACTTCACCTGAAGGTCAGACATTTTAGCCTGATAAATTGGATCAGGAGATGCTGAAATGTTGTGTATCAATAAATTTGTGTGTTGAGCTGTAAAACCTGGTTCAGAATGAAATATCCTATCAGGGTTTATGTTGGGTTGTAAAAGGTAATACAATGTCTCAAATTTAATAGTCTCTAGTTAAAGCATTAAAAGGCTTAAATACACCCAGATTGTCTACACTAAGTTTTAAATTACACTTAATTATGTCTTAGTGGCTTAGTTTTTAAGTTATCTGGGTTTAGGGTGGTATTACATGGTATCAAAACCTTGTGATCGTTCCCAGAGCAGATTTATTTTTAATAACCAACTTATGTAATAAAAATACCTACACCTAAAGTTCAGTGGAAATTGACAAATGTCTAAACATTATTTATCTGTTATTAAGGTAACATACCGAAGCTATTTTTCATGACTCATGTAGGTCTTAAATGTAAATCATTAGAGTCTTGAGGCCTTAATGAGTCTTAAATTTAGCTCACCAAAACCTGCAGAAAATCTGGATTAAAAACCTTTAAAAAGGTTCGATTTCCCAAACAGAAGATACATTTCATTGGTCATATAACTGTGTAATAGAATATGGAAGAAATTTATAGGGTCAGCATCTTTAGAGAGCACAAAAATATAAACAAAATTCTAAATTTTACGAGGTAACTCCTGGCTCAATTGAAATGGAGTTACCCATTCAGGCTTTGTGCTCATCTATTTTTTAGGCCCTGGATTTTGGTTCACTCTCATTTAAAGTTAAACATACCCACTGCTGATTCTCTTGTCTGTAGCATCCATAGTAATTGGGAAGTGGTGGTGTGAGATGGAGCCTTGCCTGGAGGGGGAGGAATGCAAGACTCTCCCTGACAACTCAGGCTGGATGTGCTACGCCGGAAACAAGATCAAAACCACTAGGGTAAGTTAACCTGTCAGAATTGAGAAAAATTATTAATCATTCTCTCTCAGTACTTTTATATGCAGTTTAGGATGGATTTCATTGTTGAAAATAAGTTTGAGGTTCAGTTAACTGAACTTCAAACTTGACAAATTAACTTTGATCTAAAAATCAGTTAAAGTCACTAGATGCAAATATCTCTCTATATATTAGGATAACATTGAAAACTAACATGTTTTATTTATTCAATTCAAAACATGAATTAGACATGGAGCGATATATTTATTTCAAATTTTTATATCGGTTACAATTTTTTTTACAAGAAAACAAAGATTTTTTAAAAGAAATGTCAGTCAGTCAGTCATTTTCTACCGCTTATTGCATAGTGGGTCGCGGGGAAGCTGGTGCCTATCTCCAGCAGTCTAAGGGTGAGAGGTGGGGTACACCCTGGACAGGTCGCCAGTCCATTGCAGGGCTAAAAGAAATGTTAACCTAAGTATGTCCAGTTACTGTACATTGTCCACTGTACTGTACAGTTTGTGTACTCAGCCTGTGGCACTGCTGAGCTTAGGTTGGTTTAATACCAGCCTTAGTCCATCTGCATTGGTTGCTTTGATTTTTTGCATCCTGCTCTTGTAAAGGAAGGTGAGTTTGCTGGGCAATTAAGCACAGTGGTCTAACCAGGTACTGGTACTTTTGGCAGCATGGGCAGGTACCAAGTCCTGTGGGAAAACTGAATCAGCGTCTCCATTAAGCTTTGGACTTGATAAAACACATTGAAATGAAACAACTCCTCAAATCATCGCTGACTAATGAAAACATCACACTGGACCTCAGGCAAATGTGGATTATGTGTCTCTCCATTTTCCCTCTAGAGTCTGGGACCTTGATTTTCAAAATAGATGCAAAATTTACTTTCATCTGAAAAGAGTACGTTAAACCACAGAGCAACGGTACAATCTGGTTTCTCCGTAAGCCAAGTAATATGCTTCTGACATTGTCTCCCCTTCAGGGGTGACTTAATAGGATGAATGTGACAGTTGTAACCCATGTCCTTGATACAGAGTGTTTTGGCTTTTGAAGCTATGACTCAAGCTGCATTCCACATCTTGTGAATATCCCCAAAGATTGTGGATAAGCTCTGCATAACTTCTTCTAAAGGCTGTAGTTATCCCTGCTGTTTGTCCATTGTTTTCTACCACACCTTTTCTTTCTATTAAACTTTGCATTAATATTCTTGGATACAGCACTCTGTGAAATTCCAGACTCGTTAAAAATGACCTTTTGCGGCCCACCCTCCCTATGGAGGATGACCGTGGCTGTCTACTGTACAACTGACAAGTCAGCTCCCTTCCTTATAATTCTAGAGGTCGTACCATAACATTTCTCGAATAAAAATATATTTTCAATTGTTTTAGGTAATATTCTAATTCTCTGGGCAGCTGAAGTTAGTTTTTTATAAACTGTAGGGCATAATCATCATCATATCAAGTCTGTGTACTTCTAAATGTGCATGAACTTTGATGACATCCTATTCTTAAGCTATAAGGTCCAATTGGTTGATGGACCCACCGCTGTCAGCAACAGCAACTTTAGCTATTCTTTAATCATCTTCCACAATGTTTAGGAATGTGTTCATAGTTAGATTAGAAAACCAGAATTGCAGCCTTCGGTCAAATTATAGCCAAAGGTCTTTAAGAAGTTTGAGGTCAGGACTCTGTGCAGGCCAGTCAGTTTTTTTCACACCAAACTTTTACACCTGCAGCCATGGAAGTGATTGGAACACGAGAATTCATCAACCTGGTGGTGTGACCCAATACTTTTGTCAATATAGTGTGTGTGTCTATATATTAAAAATATATATGTATGTAGTATAAAATATAAAATTAATATATATTATTATTATTTATATATAAAAAATTTAAATAATATATGACTGTATGATATAATTATTAATATATATATATAATATATGTACTGAGTATATATTAATATATTTTTTATTTTATATATATAGATATTTATATAATATTATATATATATAGTACGTATGTGTATATATAATATATAATATATATATTAATATATGTACAGGGGTGGCAATGACACTGAAACACCGGTTTTAGACCACAATAATTATAGTAGGGTTTGGGGGGTTCCCCTTGGGGCTTTTTGCGGCTTCTCCACCCCGTAACTCTCCCGATGTGGGGAAAACAGTAAAGGGGGACTCATCAGGAAACAATACATGTTTCACATTGTCCACACCCCCAAATTGCGCTCCTTGCACCATAAAACCGACGTTTTATCATTAGCATGAGGGACCAAAGGTTTGGCAAAATAGGCCGGGCCCGGTTTTAGACCCTGTGGAGCTCCCGACGGACAGTTCTGGTGGAAACAGGAGAGTTGAGGTGCCACTTTTTAATTCTGTCGCGATTTAAGCAGCCGTGGTTTTATTTTTTGTGGATACAATCCGGGTTAGCACCCAAAACATCCTTTCAGACCGCTTCCTCTTGCGTCAAAGTTAATCCTGTGGATGGGTTCATCCTTCTTGGTGGTATGCTGACATTATCCTGGATACCGGGCCCCTTGATACATCACAAAGACTTGCTGTCTTGGGTACAGAGCCCCAGCCCGACGTGCACCAAAAAATTTGTCCTCTTTTGATCTCTGGTATGTCACCCATAATGTTTTGTGTGCAATTTCAAATTTTTTTTGAGCAAAAAATTTGTGCTCTTACCCTGCTAATTGAACCTTCACACTGCTTTTACTGGGGCAATGTTGCACTCAATGAAGATTGCCTACCGGCTGGTCAAATTTAGCCATGAAACCTCCCAACAAAAAGACAGGTTTTTTCAGTTTCATTGTCCAACCCCCTAAAATATTGAAAATTAAGACAAGGGGGAGAGAAAAATGTGTCTGGTGTTGTGTGGGAGTATAAAGGGCCGGCAAAAGGGAAGCATTTACAAATTTTTTGTGCTCCTGGAATTGGATCAGGTTATAAATTGAGCTTCAAAATGCAAAAAGAAACAAGAGAAGCAAGAAACAAAGAATAAAGAGAGCAATTAATTGGAAAGGATATTTAAACTAAACCAAGCTATTTGCGCTGGAAAAAAAAATTAAACTACTGACAAAAAAAACAAAATAAAACCAAAAAATTTAAAAAAGTACCAGGAGGGTGGTGGGAAAGCCCTTTTATTTTTACTGTGGTTTTAAGAAAAGGGAATAAAAAGGGAAATTGGTTTTTTGTTTTTTCATCCATCCCCAAATATTTCAGGTAGATTTACATCAGGTGAACATTTAGAGTAGACCAAAAGAGCGACTTTTGTCAGACAGGCATAATACCATTTTGCTTCCTTCTTTTGAAATATCCAGTCATTACTGCACAGATAAGGGCCCTCAGTAAAGAGAGATGCACCCTAAATCATCTCCACATACCCTGCAGTTTGAGGCCCCTGACCAACCTGAAGCCTTATTTTCCATTGAAAGAAAAAGCTCTCCAGATCATGACAGAGCTGCCTTCCCTGTGATGATAGAACCCAACAGGACCATCCAGGTTACATTTTATTCTCGTCAGAGAATATGCTTTTTCCCCCACCATTTCAACCCATTTTTCTGCCCCTCCAAAATTCAAAAGGGCCATTGTTTGGTGGGGGGAAGGGGGAAAAACCTCTTATGGTTTTGGGGATAGGTCCCAAGGAAGGGAACAGCCCCCCCAACCCCAAATGGGGAAAAGGGGATTTGCCTGTTTCTTTCCAGGGAACCCCAATAGATCCTCCGGCTTAGTACAGGTGAAATTGTTTGGGGTTGCCTGTATGACATTTTTGTACCAATCGCCTCAGGATCTTTCAGGAAATTTTAAATGAATGTCTCACTGTGTTCATCTGTAGTGTTGGAGTGGGGGGGCCCCTTTTCATTTTCTCCTGCGGCCCCCCCAAAAACCCTTTTTTCCCCTTTCCATCCGTGGGTCATAAAAATGTGACAGCCTGATAGAAAATGACATGAAAGTCAGATTATTGTGCACATTTTGACTCTTAAACATTTGATCAGCTGTTGGACTGCTTGTTTGAGTTTAAATCCAGCGTTTTTCTCTCTTCCTCCTGTTTTTTTTTTTTTTTTTTTTGCATTGTGGAAGTTCTACTTACAATACAATCTGGTCTTAAAATGAAAATGATGAAATTCAACATTCGTTCTCGAAATGAAAAACATTCACAGAAATAATGATGGGGCCGGAGCACTCACTTGCCTAATAAATGTGCTTGCAGTGTAGAGCGGAGCTGAGGGAGACAAACGTACAGCAATGTGAAGCTGGCTGTGGAATAACTAAACAGCGGTTATTGCTTCTGAATTTTACTGCAAATTGACTTGTTAACAACATAGTCTAACCTTCTATTTCTGTTTTCCATTTTTTTGTCAGAACACTCAGCCATACACAACATCCATTTAAAAATTTGGGGTTAAGGGTGCAAGGATCCTCTGGTTTGGTCAGTCTTTTTTTATACCTAGGCACCAGAGTTTTTTTTCGTCTCTTGTCTAATTGCTCAGCTTTGCAAAGGGCAAGCAGAGATTTCATGCTAACGCCTGTGATATTCACACTTTTTTTCTTATTATAGCACTGTCATTGGACCAATTATCACAAGAGACAATGAACCTATTGTTGCTTCAAGAAATGTGAACACTTTCAAATAAAAGTGTAAAAATATGTAGAAAACATAAAGCACATCTTGCTTGAGGCTCCTGAAAATACCGACGCTTCAGGCAGCCTGCAAGAAACTTCATCACAACCCTGTAATGAATCTATTTTCATCTTTTTTTTTTCTTCAACTTTGACACGGAGGATGGCTGTCTCTGCATTTTGAATAATATTTTGGGAGTGACTGCTTAGTGAGATGGATGTCTGCGGCAAAATACCAAAACAGGAGAGAAGATATCAAAGGACATGGAAGAAGCAAGTGCAGAAGTTGACAGCCCTCAGGATTTTTTTCTCCTTTTTTAATATTGTGGAGTGTAAAATAGTATGCATAAATTGTTTGTCTTTTCCAGTGTACATAAAAACTTAATTTGTGCTGTTGGTAAATCTTCCCTCTTCCTCTAACATGCAAAATCCCAAACAGCCAAAGGTTGATGAAATTGAGTATATGATGTGAAGATGAAACAAATGTATTGTGAAAGAGATGTTTGCGTGTCTTCACACATTTTACCATTAGTGTGTGGGCTACTGGTATGCCTTTCATCATCTCCTAAATGACTTCACGAATTGAACTCACGGCCATTTGCCCTGGAACTGATGAACCCAACAGAAATGTGCAATCAGTGGAATGTTTTCAATATTTGAAATGCCTTATTTATGTTAAATGGTTCAAATGATGATTCTGTATATATGAAGCCCTTTATTGATACATGCTGAATTCCATTAAAATTGTTGTTCCTGTAACTTACCTGAACACATTTTTTTTACTTTCACTTCATAAAATCTGAATACTGTGACATATTAATAATTAACTTATAATTAACTAATCTTTAGTTTGCAGGGGTATGATAATTTCACTATTTTTTTTTGGTCTAAAAAAAGTTCATTCATACAATTCCAAAAACAGCTATTTAAAATTTGAAATTACACAAAAGCTATTAAGTTTCCATAACTACCAAAGTAACCCTGCAGGACCCCCGCAATGTTTTTTTTTTAATAAATTTGTAATTTAATTTTTCGACAATAATTTAATCTAAACAAACAACAAGCAAAGTAACTTATTTTAGGTAGTTGTTAAAATATTCTACAAATAATGGGACACTAAGAAACTGATTCATCATCAGCTCTTGGCAATTTGGGGTATGCAGACATACAGTACATGACTTCATAAGCCTGCTCGCATCATTACTTCTGCAGCAGACGTCAGCATAAACTAATTTTTGCTCATTAAGGCAGAATATAAACAAAAAGCCAAATGTAATACATCTCAAAACATCAACCTGATAGTACAGTGGGATTTGTATTTTAGTAAGCTTTTATGTTTACTAACCATATTAAGGAGTAAAAGAAAAGGTAAAATATGGCAACAATTCAGATTGTACATTTCAGGTGTTATTTTTTTGCAAAAAATAAGTTAGATGAGAAAATATTTACATGTTTTACGGTATTTGCAAACACAACCCCTACCTATTCATTTTAATGGTTGCCCCAGAAAACACATATGGTTGAGGCCTAAGGATGAGGAGCAATATGTAAAATGGGACTTAGCCGTGAAAATCAAGGAGTAGCAGTAAATACACTCACAAATGTAAATATGTTCTCAGTGAACATACAGGGGTTGGACAATGAAACTGAAACACCTGGTTTTAGACCACAATAATTTATTAGTATGGTGTAGGGCCTCCTTTTGCGGCCAATACAGCGTCAATTCGTCTTGGGAATGACATATACAAGTCCTGCACAGTGGTCAGAGGGATTTTAAGCCATTCTTCTTGCAGGATAGTGGCCAGGTCACTACGTGATACTGGTGGAGGAAAACGTTTCCTGACTCGCTCCTCCAAAACACCCAAAGTGGCTCAATAATATTTAGATCTGGTGACTGTGCAGGCCATGGGAGATGTTTCAACTTCACTACATGTTCATCAAACCAATCTTTCACCAGTCTTGCTGTGTGTATTGGTGCATTGTCATCCTGATACACAGCACCGCCTTCAGGATACAATGTTTGAACCATTGGATGCACATGGTCCTCAAGAATGGTTCGGTAGTCCTTGGCAGTGACGCGCCCATTTAGCACAAGTATTGGGCCAAAGGAATGTCATGATATGGCAGCCCAAACCATCACTGATCCACCCCCATGCTTCACTCTGGGGCATGCAACAGTCTGGGTGGTACGCTTCTTTGGGGCTTCTCCACACCGTAACTCTCCCGGATGTGGGGAAAACAGTAAAGGTGGACTCATCAGAGAACAATGCATGTTTCACATTGTCCACAGCCTAAGATTTCCGCTCCTTGCACCATTGAAACCGACGTTTGGCATTGGCATGAGTGACCAAAGGTTTGGCTATAGCAGCCTGGCCGTGTATATTGACCCTGTGGAGCTCCCGACGGACAGTTCTGGTGGAAACAGGAGAGTTGAGGTGCACATTTAATTCTGCCGTGATTTGGGCAGCCGTGGTTTTATGTTTTTTGGATACAATCCGGGTTAGCACCCGAACATCCCTTTCAGACAGCTTCCTCTTGCGTCCAAAGTTAATCCTGTTGGATGTGGTTCATCCTTCTTGGTGGTATGCTGACATTACCCTGGATACCGTGGCTCTTGATACATCACAAAGACTTGCTGTCTTGGTCACAGATGCGCCAGCAAGACGTGCACCAACAATATGTCCTCTTTTGAACTCTGGTATGTCACCCATAATGTTGTGTGCATTTCAATATTTTGAGCAAAACTGTGCTCTTCTCCTGCTAATTGAACCTTCACACTCTGCTCTTACTGGTGCAATGTGCAGTTAATGAAGACTGGCTACCAGGCTGGTCCAATTTAGCCATGAAACCTCCCACACTAAATTACAGGTGCTTCAGTTTCATTGTCCAGCCCCTGTATTTCTAATGACACAAATTCTCTGTAGTGTCTAGTTTGAAGTGTTCCAATATATTCCTTTTCTTACTATTGCTTATATCGGTTAGAAGTATACCTTCTTCTTAAAGGAGTGCCCCATTTCCCAGGGGAATATTTTAATCACTACCTAATGTGAGTCCAAGAGGAAAGGGGAAGGAGTAGGAGTAACCTTGGGACAAATCCTGATGTGGTGCATTGTAAAGTACTCTGTTTGATATTGTTATCCATTGTCCTCAACAAGCAAAAACAAACAAGTCATGTACTGTGATTTATTGGCTAAATGTGTTATCTCTATGTTAAAACAACTATCAACAACAGCAAAAATGAAAACAGTGGATTGTCTCACCCACTGCCCCTTTGTGACATCAAATTAAGGGCCACGAGGATGTATCTAGGGATAGGAATAGGAGTAATGCTAAAAAATGGAATATAGCCAACCTGGAAAAAGTCTACTTATTGCTTTCTATGTTTGTGCTAAGCTATATAGCTCCTGCAACTACTTCAAAAATAGCAGTCATATCAAAGAATAATAAATCTTTCAATCCAGCCTGAGCAAGACACTAATCAACCATACTTCCAAAAAACCCAAATTATTGCTTTTCATTATCAGCAGCTAAAAAAAACTCATTAACCCAGACTTGTAAGTTTGAGCCAGGAACACATTCATTAATTGGTGTCGCTATGCATATTTCAAAAGACTACTACACACACAGATGAATGGGTATCAGAACTAGCAGTTGTAAGGGCAGAGCACAGCGGGATACTGACCAAGTCTTTTAAAGCCAAAGTCCCTCTGGAATTATTCCCAGAGGAACTGCCGGTGTCGTGTATAGTGTCATCTATTACTAGAAAAGTCTTTTTTAGGAATTTACCAAAGCAGAACAACTTGACAATAATGATTTTAGATGTTCTCATTTTTCAACCTAAAAATAAATTGGTCTCTGCCAACTTAAAGCATGGCCTGTAAGCCACAACAGTTTTAAGTCAAAACAGTAACTGCATGAGCCTCAGGTCACTTGCAGACAATGTAAGTACTACACCTGCAAAAATATTCATATGCAAGATTTGGTTATGTTTAAACCACAAACATCAATGTATATTATTTGGGTTTTCTGTGATAGACACAAGGTATTGCATAAATAATAGATGTCACCAGACCTATCCTACTGGTTCACGTGCCCTAACATAAATCTGCAGTTCCCAATAGGATGCTGAAAATATTACAGAAATTTGGAAGCATATTTGCTACACATTTATTTCAGTAGGTTTTTACATTGGCATACTTACCTCTAATTCTGCCTTTGTTAGTATGAGTACATCAGGGCACAGCAGTGAAAGCTACTTTAGATAACCACCATAGCTCATCATAGCTGGGGGTTGTGACCCAATATGTCTTTTTCTAGACTGCTCTGAGTCAATAGCCTGCAGAACCAGCTTTTGCTGCAATTCCAACTCCAAGTCTACAGCATGTCTTTGCCACCTTTGCACACTTTTTTTTTGCTCATTCCTCTTTAGAAAATGGCTGAACCTCAGTTGGATTGGGTGGAGACTGTCTTATTGCTGATTCTCAATAAGAGTAAATTTTATTCAGGGGTAACAGAGTAACAGAGGGCTGTCTATAAATATACCCCACAATTTTTAGATTATCATTTGTTAAAAAAAATGAAAGACACTTATTCTATTCCTTCCATGTCACAAATATATACCACTTTGTGTTGCTCTATCACATAATCCTAATAAATTAACAGTTGTAACGTGATCAACTTTTAAAAACTTCACTGGGTGTGAATATGTCTTGATTATTACTTGACCTGCTCGGTGGGTTCTTTGGTCTTCATGATCATTTTGTTCACAAATGTTCTTTAACAAACCCTTTGAGGCTGTTTTCTTGCACTAGATTTTATTTAGCCCAGGTTGGAGTAAATGGGGCTGAAAATGTGATGACGTCATTTTTCATTACTTCATATTTATGCCCTACTTTGTGTTGGTCTAACTCACGAATAGTTAAAAAAGAAAAAAAAACACGTGGAAGTTTTAAGGTTTTAACATGACAAATATGAATACCTCGGCAAGTCGCTGTTTCCTTTGTTGATGTTACATTGCACCGTATTTGTAAAATTGTATCTTCTAGCAAAGAATAAACACCTTCCCAGTTTTACTCAGATAAAAGATAGAACATTATATTATGGTTTTGTACAAATACTGCTTCAATTAGTATCTTAAAACCCTTTATCCACTTGCAATCTTGACACTCTCATAATATGTTATCATATCTTGGCTGTCCACCAAGGGAGCATAGAAAAAATAGATTAAGTGTTCACTCCACTGCACAGGCCCAAGCAGTGACCAACGCTGTCAAAAGAAATATTGCAGTCATGTTTTTTTCTTGCCCCAGGCAGACAACATGCATTTGCAGCTTTAAAATAATATACTTGGAAACAAAAACAAACAAAAAAATCTATGCTGTGTAACAGGTAGAAAATAACGATTTGACTTTTATGACCTAATCAAAAACATAAACCCAGAATAAATTTCAGCTGCGCAGCAATACTCACATAGGAGCACAAGAGCTCAGTGAGACACGTGGCTGTTACCAACAAAGTCGTTTTAATTGATGCTACCTTTTGCAAGCAAAGAGTGAACTGCATGCAGCTGAGGTGTTTTAATGAGGAGAGAAACAACTTGTTTGGCTTTAATGAGAGTGATATTTTACTGTAAATCCAGGTGTGGGTGTATTAGCAATCAATGCACATCTGAATGGCATTTATTCAATATTCATTCCCCTTGCTGTTTTTCTCTCTCTGCACAATACGTGCTGTCTGTTGGCTCTGAGAGTCGTGCAGGGAGGCAGGTGCCAAATTACAGCACGCTGTCCATCATCAGCTGTCCTCACATTCTAACACCTTACAAAGGCAGCTGTGGTGGCCAAGCAACTTCTGTGTGAATTTATGAACAGGAATGTTAGGTTTCGCTTTATTTTCCTTCAGACTCCCAGACTTTCGACAGGAATCTGAAAGGTCTTCTGTCCAACATGGGATTCCCAAATGCCTATAATGCATGCAAGATGCAAGCAAGCGGCATCCTTTTTTCTGTCAGTCTTCATGTGGCTCTCTGAGTTGCTGCTGTGGGGCTCTGATGCTTCACATTGTGCCACAGAGCAGGGAGGTTTAAGACACAAGTGACGGTGATGTGCCCTGACTCGCTTTTCATGACGCACTGGGAACATCCAGGGATTTGAGGCTCCCATGGGACACTTTTCGCTCAACACACCCTAGCTGTCTGGTCATGTGCTACATATCTGCACTTGGAACTCATATTTTTTTCTTTTCACGTATATCAACTTGGAGCAACGGGATAAGATGATAAGGTGTTAGGCTTGAAATGGCACCCATTGAGACCAAATCCCCCAATGCACAGAAAATTATCTGCATGAGCAAAGATCAATGCTGAGGATGTCTTTTTAGTAATGCAATTAAAATCAACTCCAGGGCTGAATAAATATACAAAGGCTTGCACAAAAACACATTTAACAGTGTAAAAGCTATCAACTGCTTTTTTTGGTTGTTTTCTGTGGCATCCAGTGGTGACCAAGATTACACAGTCTAATCACATCCTGTAACTGAGAACTGTCTCCACTTCCCCCTGCAGGACTCTCAAATTTCAAAGTCAAGGTAGCGCGGACCAAACTGGATTCTAATTAAAGTTGACATCAGGTGCCTCGTGCTCCTTTCCCCATCCCCCTTAGGCTTTCATCTAAATGATTCATGCAGAGAATACCAGTCCTTTTCATGCCGTTAGGTCCCTGCAAAGGAATAACAACTTGATCACAAGAAGGAAAGCTTAGATAGATTTACAATGACACCCGGCACAGTGTCTGTGGCACTGGCTTAGATCAGGTTATGTCAAACCAAGGCAGGAACACTCGGCTGGCACTTTATGTATTGTGGAAAAAGAGATTTTTTTACAAACACCCGAGCTGGCATATTCTAATGGAATCAAATTGCATTAAGCTATAGAATGCATCAATATTGCGGTAAGCAAAATTGCCCCTTCAGTCAAATCTGGTGGTGGCACTTAGGTGCTTTAGGACTTGGACAAATTGATGGAACCATTCTGCTCTCAAGTCCGGAAGGAAAATTTCCAGCCCTGAGTATGTGACCTTAAGCACAAGCACACTTGAGTTATGCAGCAGGACAGTTATCCAAAGCACACCAGCAAGTCCATCTTTAAAAGGAAGGGATGACAGGTGGTGACGTGTGGCATGAACACCAGGAAGTCAATTCATCCATCCATCCATCCATCCATGGTAAACCCTGAACAGGTCAAACAACACTCCACACACACACTCATACCTAAGGGCAATTTAGAGTAACCTATTAACCAAACAGCCATGTTTTTGGACTGTGTGAGGAAGCCAGTGTATCTGGAGAGAACCCACACATGCACAGGGAGAACATCCAAACTCCATGCAGAAAGACCCCAGGCTAGGATTCAAACCCAGCACCTTATTGTTGCAAGGCAACAGTGCCATACAGCAAGTAGGTTGTTGGACAAGCAAATGCCTCAAATGGTTGGTTTAGATAATTGTTTACTCCTTAATAAATAAAAGAATCTTTTGAAAACTCTAATTTGTATTTACTCAAATTATCATTGATATTAAAATTGGTTACATTTATGTGTCACAGCAAAGCAAAAACAGAAAAAAATCTGTAAGGGATTAAGTACTTTTTCACAGCGCGTTATGTGTGTAGTTTGCAGGTGTGGTGACTTAAATAAGTTGCAACCTGCTGAGAACCTGATGTGATTGTTTAGGGATGAACGTGACAAGCTGTGCTTCGATCACGTGTCTCGGGTTTATAGAAGAAAAATGAGCTCAAGCACTGAGTGCCACTCTGGGTGAAAGCGTCGCCTAAATGCCTATGGAAACGCAAAATTGAATCCTTCTTTAAAATTGTCGAGGATACAGGTACGCTAAATAATTGCTGAATGGAAGAGAGAATCTTAAAGGGGCTTTTCCCCCCCCCTTTAAAAAAAATGGGAAGGGGTTTTATCTTGTACGAGAAAAGAAGAAAAAAAAGCTTTGAATTAAAGATGAGCCACCCCTTTTTGTTTTTTTGGGCTCTTGGAAAACAACAGGGCACAATACACAGTTAGTTAGGTTTGAAAAAAATAGTTTGGAAAAAGGGTTAGCTTTGCGGGAACCTGAACAGACTAACTATGACACATAGGTGCCTCCGGGCTGAGGACATAAAATGAGCAGCAACAGACTCCTGTCCAATCTCTCTGTGACCGCCGTGTCTTCCTCCAGGTTATTTTCTGTCCCCACCTCTCGTCCCTCACACTTAAACGTGAAGCAAATGGGTACTGACAGTAAATCACAATTACCCATTCGAGACACTTTAAAAATAGTTCGAGAAATTAGGCTGCAGTAAATTAAACACATGAAGGCACGGCCCCGCAATGCTGCATCATACTTCAGAAGCTGTTTTGACTTTATTGTTCCAGATACTTGTTTACATTTGTGTGTTCCCTAAATATAGCTGTGTTGCTAAAAGTCTCGCTAAGCCAAACAGTGGCTGATGAAGAAACTCATGTCAAGAACTTAAGTATAAGTATAAAACATGATCACAAACACTAAACTGCATGGGTTCAACAATTTATACCCCAATACAAGTTCTCCATTTCGCCACATTATAAAATTCTGTGTACACTGAACAGAAATATAAAGGCAACACTTTTGTTTTTGCTCCCAGTTTTGCACTCAAATATCTAAAACATTGTTTATATACACTACCGGTCAAACGTTTTAGAATGCTTTTCTCACTTAATGGGTCTCTTTATTTCCATGAATATTTAAATTGTAGATTCTCACCAGACACAACAAACCTGTGAATGAACACATGTGGAATTATGTAGTAAACAAAAAGTGTGAAATAACTCTAAACATTTTATATTTTAGATTATTACCAAATAGCCACCCTTTGCTTTGATTACTGCTTTTCTCTCTTGGCGTTCTCTCCATGAGCTTCATGAGGTGGTCACCTGAAATGGTTTTCCAAAGAGTCTTAAAAGAACTTCCTAGACGTTCATTGAGAGACAACCAGAGGTTAATAGGCTATTTCAGTCATTACAGCAAAGTGCGGCTACTTTAAGGATTCTAAAATGTAACATATTTAAAGTTATTTTACAATTTTTGATTTGCTACATAAATGCATATGTGTTCATTAACTGTTTTGATGCCTTCATTGAGAATCTACGTACAATGTAAATAGTCATAAACAAAACCATTAAATGAAAAAGGCGTTCTAAAACCTTTGACCGGTAGTGTACACAAAATAACCGTTTCTCGCAAATATTGTTCACAAATGTGTCTAAATCTGATATAGAGAGCACTTCTCCTTTGCATAGATAATCCATCCCACCTCGCAGGTGTGGCATATCAAGATGCTGATTAGACAGCATGATTCTTGCACAGGAGAGCCTTTAGGCTGGCCACAATAAGAGACAACTCTGAAATCAAAGTCAACGCCAGTGACTGTCCACTGTCTCTACATGCTCATCCGGGAGGAGTTAATGCTGCAAGTCACTGACTGGATGCAATCTGCTGGGTTTCCTTAGATAGAAAAACTTTTTATCCAGTTTGAATAAATAACAGAATCTGACTGCAGTGTTCAATGATTAAGGTTAATTGGAATGTATGTACCTGACTTTTGTGAAGTGCCTTGAGACGACGTGTTGTGAATTGGCGCTATATAAATAAAGTGAATTAAAAATAAACTGAATTGAAATGTGCTGTTTTGTTCATGGGGGGGCGGGGGGTCTGAAAACCATTTGCCTCACGTAGTGCAACACATCTCCTGCCCATAGAGTTGATCAGGTTGTTGATTGTGGTCCGCTCCTCTTCAATGGCTGTGCGAAGTTGATGGATATTGGCAGGAACTGGAGCACGCTGTCGTATACACCCATCCAGAGCATCCCAAACATGCTCAGTGGGTGACATGTCTGGGGGGTATGTTGGCCGAGCAAGAAATGGGATGGAAGGAGCTAAAAACAAAGCAATCATGGAAGACAACCTGTGCAGGCTTACCTTCCAGAAGTACACTAAGCCTGTCAGAACTACAATGGAATGTTTAGATGAACTCAAAGTTCATCTGCTGTTCACAGGCATTTCTCATCCAGTCCAAATGAGCTTGAGCTATTTTACAAAGAAGAATGTTCAGAAGTCTCTTGAGGTGTAAAGCTGATAGAGACATACCCCAAAAGTCTTGCAGGTATCATTTTAGTCAAAGGTGGACTCTGGAAGGCTGAATGAAAATGCAAAACTGTGTATAATTTTTCTTCCACCTCAAAATTATTCACTGTTTTCTGTTAATCAGTCACATAAAATCCAAATAAAATGTGTTAACGTTTGTAGTTGTAATGTGACAAAATGTGAAAAAGATAAAGGGATGTGAATATTTTACAAGGCAGTGTAAACATACAATAATCCTTGCTTTAGTAAAATCAAAACTTTTAAATGCGTTTTGTAATATTTTGGGAAAATTTGTAGTTAAAGGTTACTGATAAATTCCGCTTCTTGATAAGAGTTAAAGTAGCCTAGCTCATAGAAAAAAAAGAAAAAGGAAAGGACTTACATTAAACAAAACATTCACAACAATTTACATCTTAGATTTTTACTACAGTGTATGTATAATTGAACTCAAATGCTGGCTCACAGGCAGATTTTAGCTAAACTTTGATACACAAAGCAGAACATAGCGTTAGCTAAAACCCAGTTATTCCAGGAAAAGAGAATCTGAAAGACAACAAAGAAGCATTTATACTGATGGAGTGGAGCCAGACAATCGACACAGTGCAGGTTGTGTGAACAGCAAACCAGGACCAGGTGGGAGGA
The DNA here is from genome assembly GCA_036173005.1 of Crenichthys baileyi. Lineage (NCBI taxonomy): Eukaryota > Metazoa > Chordata > Actinopteri > Cyprinodontiformes > Goodeidae > Crenichthys > Crenichthys baileyi. The sequence continues at coordinate 857,581 of JAHHUM010001159.1, read as the reverse complement.
AAAGAGCAGAATGTAAGACTGACTGAAGCAAACCAGAGAACACACACGCACACACACACACACACACACACAAATAAAAGTGCAGAAAACAAAACATGAGCAATAACCTAAAGCAATGTGGTCAGAGGGCTCGGTGGCGCTGATTGTATGGCAGCCTCACTTCTGTTACTCTGCCCCAGGACAGCTGTGGCTACATTGTAGTTTACCACTGTCAGTGTGTGAATGGTTTGGATGACTGATAACTGTGTAAAGCACTTTGGGGTTCTTGGACTAGATAAAGCGCTATACAAGTGCAGGCCTTCCCATTTACCCTTCACATGTACTCTGCATGTTCAGTGGCGTTATCATTAACCCAACTATGACACAAAGTCATCTACAAACTGCTGTGATAAAATAATGTCAAGTTAAATTTTGCTAATGAAATAAATAACTCAGCGGGATGACAACATTCCCGCTTCAAATATTCCTTGTTTTCCAAACATACAGTGTTCTAGTCGGAAGTGTTAAGTTGTAACACAGCCAGGATGTTTGGTAGCTCTCAAAATTGCTAAAAGCACTAAATCATGCTGTTGTGTGGTGTAAACTAAAACTGTACAATGCATAAAAATGGAGCTCAATGCTACATTGGTCTGAGAAATTAATCAAGTAATGTATGTGTGAATGCACAAACTGTGACAGGAAGGAATTATTTCACCTTGCTGTGATATATTTCCATAAAATTAAATTTACATCTTTTTTCTAAACACAAACTCCTTTGAAATAAAGTGATACCAGTTTACATAGACAGCAAAGAGAGATCAAAGTGATTTTCAACACCTGCCTTTGAAAAAAATGTGTTGAGAAAAATCCAACATACAAACATTTCCTAAAAATCAAAGTGAATCACAAACTTAGAACACAGACAGTAATTCTTTCCCTCCAACATTAACGTTTTGTATTGATGGATATATTCATAATGACAAAGCCGCCAAATGTATCCTGCGAGCTGTACTAGATTCATAGCTGTAGATAATCCACTGTGAAATGTACCTGTTTAATTTGCCATAGGATACTTCAGAGACTGAAAAAGCCATCCCACATTTCATCTAGAAACTCATCTTAAATGGGCTGATAGACATTACTTGTGAATCCTGTTTGTAAAATGAAAATGAAATGACTCATAACTCTGAAATGGCAAATAATTATTTCCATCTCCTTTTGTGGATATTTAATCCCTTTTCCTCAGCCATCATTGCAAATATAACATGGCCTTTTGTTCTCAGTATTCAAACCTTAGCTATTAGCACTCTCCCATTTTCCAACTAAGGGTATAGGTTTTATAATACCTATAAACTTAATTACCTTATTTTGGCTGCTGTCATCTTCATTGGGGGATGTAATTTTTAAAGCAATGTATTTTGACAGGTGCTGAGAGGGTTTCTACCTGATTCTTAAAAAAAGCACATAAAGAAAACCTCTCTGAGAGACTTTAGAGTTATCACAGTATCACAGGAAAAAAAAGGTAATCAACAACTCTGAAAGTTCCCAAAACTTTTTGTAAGACCCCGCATAAGAGTGTTTGGATCACAAACTCACCTGAAAACTGCCTAATGAATGTCACACAAATCCTTTAAAAAATAAATAAATCTCTTGGTATTTTGGGACTAGAAACACAAATCTCAGGATGTATGTCAGCACTGACAGAAGTCCCCCTGGGTGTAAAAGATTATTTCTTTACTTAAGACTTTTATTGCTTATAAGGAGTTTTTGACAAAAAAAATACTAATACAAACTACACCCACTCAATAAAAGTGGCTAAGTATTATTAGTACAGACATGACAGTAAACTACATTCATGTCAGGGTTACATACAAGAATATAGAAAAGCATAAAACCTAGTGTGTCAAAAAGTAAACAGAGAAGAAATGGTTATTTACATTGACTTCATCTACTATTGAGATTTTGTAAAGTTGTAGCTCTCAGAGTTCCTGACCTTTCCAAAGTTTAGTTGGCAAGATCTCATCAAGCTTTAAAAACACTCGTGGAGTTACTGGACCGTTATGTTTAATTAGATTTGCATTTCAGTGGAATGTGAATCCTACATGGAAAATACTTCAATGAGCAAGACTGGAAAAACAGATGGGGCTAAAAGGAGATCTTCCAGCACTTTCATTTACTTGCATTGTATATTGCAGCACCTTCCACAATTATTAGCACCCCTGGAAAATACCAGCTTTCTGACAGAGGGCATCAAAGATCCTTTACCACATTGAACAATAGGTATCAGGTGCTTTTCCATACATTCATCCTTATTATGCCATATCTCTGAGCAGTGTTTGCTAAAGTGCTCCGTCTTAGTCTCAATTTACCAAAGCAGGCAGTTTAAATTAAAGTTCCAGTAGAGTTTAGCAGGCTCCACACAATTACATTTGTGATGGTAGGCCAAAAATATATTTCCTAGTATGCCTTCCAAAACAACCAGTTCTGTCTGCCTGTAAACTGAGGCATAAGTTACAAAATGCCTCCTTTACATGCTGTATATTTCACAAAAACTGTTTGGGTTGCTGATAGTTGTGGTATCAATGATTTTGTTAAGAAACGATTTTTATAAATGTGGGTTTTTTTTCCCTCCACTGAAAACAAATGCTTAAATCAAAAGTTGGATCTAAAAAATATATTTTTCAGTGTAAGTAAAAACGTCTGTACCTAAATATTCATCTATTTTTAGGTTTAACATATCTTTACCAGCAGAATAATTGCAGAGGGTGCTGTATGTAACTGCACTGTATAGATAAGAGAATCTGAAGAGTTTAACATTCACAAGATTCCAAAGATGGGAAAATTGTATTTTTAATTTTAAAACTAAAAAACATTGATTGAGACACGTTGAAGTGTCCACCTATTTCATCCACTGTCTTACTGACACACTCATATTTACTTTTTATCACATTAGGAGAAGCAGATGTGTAATTATTTTTAGCTCAATGTTCTGAAATAAATATAATGTTTCAGTGCACTTTCTCATATGCCCATTAATAGTTATGGAAGAGGAGTGCTAAATCACATTAACGCTTTCACAATATAATATAATCCGTCACCTTGTCCAGCAGCACAATAGAGAACGATGTGTTATTGCTGCCCCTAATTGACTATTATTGCATGGCAGTTTGTCTCTGTGTGCTTGTGTTTTTTGGTGTCCTGTCCAAAGTGAACCTTTCGCCAAGTGTTTGCTGGGAATGGCTCTAAGACGCTAAACCCCAAACAAGATTAACTGGGTATGGAACATCAATGGATAGAAATAAGCATTTAGACAAAATGTAACTCTAAAAAATGTTAAAAGAAATATTCTACAGAAACTAAACTACTGAAAGTCATGCATGATGTCATATTGTCAGCGAACTTAGGGGAGCACAGTGTCTTAGTTTTATTAGATCTTTTATCTGCCTTTTAAACGGTCGACCACACCATTAGTAGGTTTAACAATTTGGTTGGGTTATCTGGAACAGTTTTATTATGGTTAACTTCTAACCTCAATAGAAGAAGCTTTAGTGTTCTTACACAGAAAATCTTTCCTTCAACAGACATGTGGGGTCTCACAAGGCGAATGAAGGGAATTATTCTGTTCCTTAAATACAGTGCAGTAAAAAAGAATTTGCCCCCTAACAAATTAATTCTATCTTTGCTTTTTGTCACAATTCAAACCATCAAACTAATTTTGTTATCAAAGTTAACCAGAGTAAATATTCTAACTGGCAATAAGTCTTTTGCGTTGCTGTAGGGAAAATTTGGCCCAACATTCTTTGGAGAAATGGTTTCATTCACATTGGAGAGCTTTTGAACAGTAATGGTCTATTTACGGCCAAACTAAAAGGAATAGAGGAATTTAAATTGAGTTGGCCCTCTCAAAATCTTCAATTTGTTTTTGTAGGCCTTTCACAAGTGGCCTTGTTGGTGTCCAGATGTGCTTGAACTTATGGTCAGAAGACATTCCTTTTTTAGGATTCTCTGGTAACATCAATTATAAGTTGTCCAGGTCCTGAAGCAGCGGAATTGGATCAGCAAACTACCACCACCTTATTTGGTTGTAGGCATTTTCTTTTTCTGAAATGCTGCATTAGTCTTTTGGCCGATGTGTTGACATACACACCATACTCTTGAATCTGGGTTCCTTTGTGACCTCTTTGGAATAAGCTTGGTAAGGATGTATTGCTTTTTGAGATCTTTCAACCTACTTCATGTTGTCAGACAGGTTCTATTTAACTTTTTCCCTAATTCTATAGGCCTGGCAATAATCAGATGTGGCTTGCAAAATAGCACGTTGTAATAATTAGGTTATCTTTATCTCATATTAAAATTTGATCATCTAAATATTAAAGTGTGACAAAAATGCAAAAACAGCACTGTATATAGATCTTGTTGCATTATAACAGTCTGAATGCATTAAGGTTACCAGTAGCTCATTGTTGTCTCCTCTAAGCAACATCTAAACTTCATAATGCCATATGCAGCTTAAATTCTGTTTTAAAAGCAACTCAAAACAGGCTCTTAACTGAACAAGATTAAAGAGTGTCCATTACGCTATTTCTGGTTTTTCTGTTTTTCTATGTCATGGCCTCTCTGTTTTTATAATTTTTCAGCCTAACTTTTATGCTCATATCCTGTTTTTACTCTGTCAAGAACATCTTTGATAAGTGCTATATAAATAGAAATTACTTAGTCACTTGCTTACTTTGCCAGCCATCGTAGAAAGACATTTTGCAGCAATGTCTGACTTTATTTAACTGAGTTCAAACATGTTTTAACCCAACTGCATCACCAGCGCCTCAAGCTTCAGCTGAGTTTAGCTATTATGTGACATTTGAGAGGAACTCTGCAGTGCAAAGACATTTTGCTCTCAATCACTTTGCTGTTTGGAGGCAGGCCTGAACACTTGGTCATCTTCCAAAAATGACATGATTTATCTTTTCAACATTCCCAGTCCTGCAAACATTAAATAGTAACTATGACTTAAACGTCTACAAAGCAAATCCTGCACAAAAGCTTGAAACCAATGATTGCTCAGTAAAGAATCTTCTCTCGACGGAAACAATTCTAATGGATAATTGTGTGATGTTGAGCAAGCTGCTTACAATTCAGGTGCTTTCAGGCAGCACAGCACGTGGCCTTCATACAAGCGTGATGCCTAAAATGGAGTGATTTGCAGCTGCTACATTTGTGCTATTTTAAAAATGGAAAAAATAAAAAGATTTTAACAAAGGTAAAATGCAAAATGTTTGGTTGAGCTCAAGAGATAAAAGAGAGGCAATCAGGGTGAGTCCAGGAGGAATATGTGCATTATGCATATTAAGAGGACCACTGATTAAGTGGTAATAAACATTCTGCTCTTTTAGAGGCAACATCTCGCTCCGAGGCAGAAAAACACCAGTTTCAAATCATTACTATAAGAAGAGTCTCCTCCATGGGAGCTCTCAGTTTAGAGAGACAAACAAAAAAACCTGATGTAAAGACTCTCCGCAGCGAAGAAGCTCTTCTTCTCTTTTATCTTCTTTCTCCTGATGATTAGCATTTCAAACAGTCCTTGTTTCGCGTCAGGACTTCATGCTTGTGTTCATGCCCTCACAGCCTTGCAGGTGGTGGTCTGTGACCAGTGGAGTAAAAAAGCTGCTTTTTTATCCATGTGCTTGTGTGTGTGTGCATGTGTAAAGTGCAAGAGTGCTTCTTTGCGGCAAAGACTACTCTAAAGGGACCTGACCTCGTTAGGGAGCTAAGAGTAAGGGACAGCACCGACTACAATTGCTACACAGTGTAATCATAAATTTCTCAGTATTTGTGGTATAGTGAGACATAGCCACAGACAGAGTTCACTTTCTGCCACCTGAAAAATCCACAAAATCTCTTTTTAAGGGTCTGCCAGCAGCTTGGTCCAAACCTTGATTGAGCGCATCACAATGTGCCCAGCATTTCAAGCACGAAAACAAAGACTTCATCTGAAGCTGTCTGTTTGGATTGGAAAAACTACATCATTTAATCTCTTCTCAAATATAATAGATTGCTCACTCCGGGGGATTAACACAAAACAAAACTGTTCAAAGAAAAATGCCAATCAAATAATGGGTTTTTGCAGTTTTAAGTTCAGCCAGGAGATATATAATTAAATATCTGTTTTTCTTCGCTCTGACTGAGAGGGGTCCAATATTGCTAAGCAGGCCAGGTGAGGATCACACTCTTTAGCAGAAGCTTCTGTCTTGCTACCGCGCCACCTAAAAACAAGTAAAGAACAAAACAGTTAGTGCTTCTTGTTTTTTTTAAGGGAAACTTGATTTAGATTTTTTTTACACAAAATTAAGCTCAATGTGTTGGAAAATCTGGCTTTTGGTTATTTTAAATGTGACATTCACAAATATATATCTCCAGCTCCAAGCAATAGTTACAGCTTAGCTTAATGCCTGAAACTACATAAGCTGAAGTCTGTCAAGAGATACGCTGGTATGACTGGTAACTCATTCCAGCCAAGTTTAAGTAGCCAACTTTAAGTATCTCAGGGTTTTGCTCCCAAATGAGGGGAGAATAGAGTGAGAGATCAACCGACGGATTGGTGCGCCTGCTGCAGTAATGCGGATGCTGTCCCAGTCTGTTGTGGTGAAGAGAGAGCTGAACTAAAAGGCAAAAATCCTACCCTCATCAATGGTAATGAACTTTGGGTCATGACTGAAAGAATGAGGTCCTGGATACAAGCAGAGGAAATGACACTCTCCAAAGGGTGGCCAGGCACTCCCTTAGAGATAGGGTGAGTAGCTCGGCCATCCAGGATGAGCTGGTGCTCCTCCACATTAAGAGGAGTCAGCTGAGGTGGCTCAGGCATTATTTTCTAATGACCCCTGGACGCTTCCATTGGGAGGTGTTTAAGGCATGTCCCAAAGGAAGGAGGCCAAGGGAATGGCCCAGGACGTCCTGGAGGGACTATGTCTACCTGGTGGCCTGGGAACCCCTTGTACACCCCCCAGAAGAGCTGGAGGAGGTGTCTAGTGAGAGGAAAGTCTGGGTGTCTCTGCTGAGACTGCTGCCCCCGCGACCCGGTTCTGGATGAGCGAATGACGACGAGTACGAGGCTGGTAAACTTATCCAAAGGCTAGTAAGTGCATGTCTCCCTGTAATAAGACAGATTCTCAATCTAAAAGTCAAAAACTCTCAATATTGAAGCAAAACAATGAAGCTGAACAATGATGGTTGCTGTAAGAATGTTACGCTTGGAAGCTTTTATATGGATTTCAACAGAAATTGCCACTATGACATTACTCGTTTTATGTCTCTTTTTACTGCTTTGTTTAAAGCAAGTTCATAGATTACATTCATACAACAAGAAAAAGACACTTTAAAATCTCCTCTAATTAGTGGTTTATTGTACTGTAATCAAAACTATACAGTGTGCACTTGTGAAACAGATGAAGTAAAAATTTTGCTGGTTTCCTTCCGGGTATAAAGCTAAGCGTTGGCTTGGGCAACTAAACTTATATGCAGGGCAATGCACTGCACAGAGCTGCTTTCACAATCACTCATCACTATTCGTACCTGAATCTATCAATGTCTTTTGCGACTGTGTTTAAAAACACATTGCCTCTGAGGATCACATGATGTGTGAGGTGTTTATAAATCCTGTGTGAAAGAATGTGCTTAGCTCCTGTTTGTAATATTGCTTATAAAAACTGATTAAAGATATCAAATGATGGTCTGTATTGTAAAGACAGTTCAGAACACAGGCTGTTGCTTAGAACACCCTTTAAAAAATAAGACGCTAATACTTTGATAATTGCTTGCAGGGACAGCTGGAAAAATACTATTAACCAATACATAAAGTCCTCCCCCCCCTACAGAAACGAAAAATATACATAGAACTAAGAAGGGTTTAACAGGCTGCTTAATTAGTTTGTTTGGAAAACACAAGGTCAGGGCTGGTGATCGATCTGGTTGTATAAGGTTCTATACAAACCAGCCAAGAACTGTTTTAGACCTTGTTAGACCCAACACAGAGCCATGTCATAGCCTTACTTTAAACATCTAATGGATGAGGATTCCTCAGGTATATTTGGACTTTCTAAAAAGGACAGTTCTTCTGCAAGGATCCCACCTTGTTTTGTCTTAAAATAAACAGACAAGATCCTTCTTCTATTCTTCTATTATGGTAATTATCAAACATTTTAGTTACATTTGTTACTTCTGGCCTCCACAACCCCCTTACAATTTCTTTGGTTTGGCATAGCTGGTGTCTACATCTGGTACTAAGCAAGCACTGTGGATAAAACCATTACTGGAACAGCTTTGGTGGAAAAATCTAAAGCATTCAAAAGCATCAAACTCAGTTTTACAAGAAAAATGTAAACCCTAGTAGTCATTAGAAAGTATCTATGTTTGTGTTGCTCCCTCTTTGCCTTTGGTTGTTAAAACTTTTCTGGGGCTGTGTACATTTTTTATTTACAAGCTTTGACAAAATCTCAATTTACTGCAGTGTGTTGGGTAAAGTATAAAGTATACATTACAAACGGAGCGGTGGCAGAGTGAAGAAGAGAATTAATTCTGCAACAGTCATGTCGGCTCAGTATTATCGCCAACTTACAGCTACGACTTATAAAAATCTATTTTGTGGCCGATGAATCAACCCCTTTGAACTAGAGACAAGACATTTGCTTGGCCTGTTATCAGCTTATTAAAAGGCCTTTAGAGGGTGTTATCTCTCTCATAGATATGAGCAATAGGTGCCCTCTCCCATCTCATTTCAATGTAGGCTTGACAGGCTCGGATTTCATCCTTTTTGATCAGTGATAAACCAGTGATAAACAGAAATGGACCAGATTATATAGGCAACCTCCTGCAGAAGCATAAAAACCTGCATGAAAGGTCACTGCTGGTGTTGTTACCTAAAACTGACTAAAGACACAGCCCTCTCACACAATAATTTAATTAGACTATCAAGGCTTAAAGTTACCATTAGCCACCACCAGCTCCTCCGCCTCTAATTGAAACTTGTTTTACAGTCCATGCAGGACAATCATTTGCTGCAACCTTGTGTGTTTGTGCAGAAGTTGGTAACAGAGGTTATTGCAGACAAAGAATTAAAAAAAAAAAACTAAGTGCATCATCTTTAAATCAATGTTTGACACGGACAGCCTGTGGCATTATATACCTGAACTCTGTAGTTGTCTTTCTCATATCTGCTCATTAATACCTTTCTCCTAACCTTTCACTTGTTGCCTCGTTAAAGGCATTCAAATGGATCTCTGTAACCTTGGTATCGTTTAAATTCCACTAATACTTCACTTTGCGTAGGCTGAGAAACAAGCACAAATATACACTTGCCTTCAGCCTGCTGGAAGATGAAGTAAAGTAACTGAATTAGTAAAGTAACTTTCAGCTGCAAAGCTGTCAAAACGTTAAAATATAATCACCAAATCATGTTATCACACAGCGTCTCTACACCATGAACTGAGTTTGATCTGATTGTGAACTGTTAGTAACTAGTGGAGCTAATTTAAACGTAAAAGTATGCTTACATCGAGGCAAGTTTAAAGTGCATGTGTTGGGAAGGTCTTTAGCTCACCTCTATATGATAAAAGTAGAAAAACTGGTTCACTGATCCAATAAGTCTTTAAAATATAAGATAAACAGTGTATCCCAAATTACTGGGTGAAGATGTGTTGCACATAAAAGATCTGGCTCTTCTATTTGAAAACCCAGTTTCTGAGGAGTAACTCATTGGATTTTCCTGTTATCTGTGTGTGACTATAAAACCTCTTATTGCATCAAATTTTCCTGCTTAATTAGTTTTTTTCAATGTTGTAGCATTACAGTTTCTCTATTTTTACTTTATTTGCTTTGACTGAGTTTTGATTTTTTTTAAAGATTTTATCATGCTAAAGATAGTTTTACATCTGACAGCAAAGAAGTTATCCCACATGCTTCTGTAATAGACAACTGAATCCTATTCTGTTTTATCCTTTGTTAAAGATTTTAGTGTTGTGGCTGCAGAGAAGCAATTGATCTTTTTCTGTATGCTTACACTGCTTACCTGCCCCACTTTCACTGTAATTTTTTTCCCCTGCCATGAATTATGTATAAAAAACAGTTCAACAAAAAGGCAACTTCAGAGACAGCGCGTTTCTAAAAGCAGTGGGGTTTTCCTTTGGCCGTCAGATTTAATTACATGGGTTTTAGTGTGCAGAATTAGTTCACAGCTTATTTCCTGTTTGTCCTCTTGGCCCAATCATTCACCAGATTATGGAATTAGGTTTTCCGAGCACACTGAGGCTGGCGAGAGCAGAAGGTTTGATATAACCAATGGAAGCAGCTATTACACTTGATTGTGGAATCTACAGAATCAAAGAAGAGAAGCAGATAATATAGTTTTAAGATGTATATAACACCGGACGTACTAACCAACCAGAACAGTCTAAAAAGATGGGACTTAGCATATAACCACATCTGTAAATAATGCTTTAATGTACAGTTATTCTCGGTTTTGTATTGTGTGAGGCTGAGGCAGAGTTTTTCCATTTCTTTCCATTCCGCTAATGAGATCTGTTATGTACTGTGCTCACATACAGACCCTTAATGTAAATGACTGTCATCACTGACACAGTTATCTGCCTCATTGCTCTGTTTATCCTTCCAACAGTAACCTCAGAAGCACATTGTATGCCCACTCAGCTGTTCTATAATTAATACTTTGAATCCTGGCTCTCCCCATTTTATCCACTTTCATTCTTGTAAATGCAACGCACCATCTGAATGTGTTATGTATACATACAATACTTAGGCTAACTTCAATGTGACACTTGTATGAATAAATTGGTTTGCCTTTTGAATCTCTCATTCCATAACCTTTTCTTCTGTATGTTTTCTCTTCCTTTTCCTGGATATCTGGCTCATTTTATGCATCCCAGTCCTCCACCCCTATCCCATCTGTAAAAGCTTGGCAGCATTCAAGGTTTCCTCCTGTTAAAAGGCAGGTTTTTTTGTTTTTTTCCTTGCTTCGCCTTAGTGCTCGCTCCAGGGAGCTTAGGCATAGGCTTCTCTGTAGTGTCTTGAGACAATTTTGATTGCTATCATTGCTATAAAAATAAAACTTAAATTGAATGGCTGTGTTGGATTGGCAACCTATTCAAGGTGTGCCTCTCTTCTTTCCCTCTGTCAGCTGGGATATGCCCCAGCACCCCCGCAACCTTCTTAGGAATCAAGCAGGTAATGCTAACAGCTGGATGGATGGATGAATCGAACTATGACTCCTCACCTTCGTGGTCTTCACTTTGTTCCCAGAGATGCATGACCAACCAGTGAGGTCAGGGAGAACTCTACACTCCTCCCCCTGCAGACACGGCTCCATTTTACACCACCATTTCTGACGCACAATGGAGGCTAGAGGGGAAAAAAAGAGTGGCAGAAGGTCACTTTTTCGATTGAAGAGCTTCCAAAAAAAAGATGAATTGTTTGAAAAAAACATCTCAGTCAGATGTCATGCTCCCTTGGTCTTTAAAAGCTTCGGCATCAGTGGATTCTGTTGAATGTGACTTGACTTTGACACACAGCACTTTCATGTCATAGCAAAATTATTTATTTTTTAAGAGAGTTGCAAGAGGGGTTTTCTGTAATATTACCTTCAACACAAGAGGGCAGTGCCCTTGTTGTCCCGGCTACCTGTCCTGGGAAGCAAGAACACTTGACTGTTTGAGAGCGCTCTTCAATCTTATTCTTATTGCAGCAGCGATGAGCAGCAACCACTTCACATGTCCCTGTCCTCTCCTGTGATGACTCTGACAAAGACACGCAGTAAGGAAAAAGATAAGTTGGATGCAAGAAGGAACACAAAACCATTGCATTCCCCATCTCAACAGTGGCACTACCAAGGGGGGACAGGGGGCAATGGCTACCGCTATAAACTGGCTGCCAAGCTTAATTTTTTTTTATTAATATAATTTAAAGAAAACTTGAAGATAAGCTGCTGTAAAATGCAATGATCTATCTATTTATTTATTCTTGATGGCATGTTTGTGCTTTCTTATTATCCCCCCTTTTGCCTGATGACTTTATAAGCAACACTCCCATAATAATTGTTTAAAGCTCCTTGTGTTAACAGATATAAGCACTGTCCTGGCTTTAGTCAATGTGTAATTCTGAAAAATAAATGACAATTTTACTTTATTTTAATTACCAAGTGAGAAAGCAGTTAACAATTACTTATGCCTTTTGTTGTTGTTTTTAGACCTACAGCACCATCTAGTGGAATAAAAAGTATGACCAGTCCAGTTCATGGTTGACTGGTACATACGATTACCAAAAAAAGGATAGAGTAGCCACAAACTGTACTAAAGCAAGAGCAGCACTACTTACCCAAGTAAGAGTAAAAAAGTATTTGGTAAACAGGCTACTCAAGTAATGAGTAACTGTTTGATCAAAAAAAATTAATCAGACACACAAAAACAAAAGGTTATGTGCACGTTCTGTTATTTTAAATAAATTAAAAATGAGTAAAAAATAAGTAACATCAATACAAAATAACAAACCTAGAAAGAAGAAACAAACATTTCCAAATTTCTTTAACATAAATCTTTATACAGTCAAATTTTAAAAATTAGAATTAGCGTTCTGATGTCTCTCGATTGTCAGATTAAAAGTACTTTTTGAAAATACTGTACTTTAAACAGATATTAAACATAGTTGTCATTGAGGCCACATTTCTGTTTTAAAAATATTTTTTGTATTGGTCTGCTGTACCACTCTATTCTAATATTGTGATTTATTGAATACGACTGTATAGAAAGAAAGAAAATGAAAAGTGGCCCAACATTTAGTTACAGCAGCTGAAAGCGATTCTATAGACTTCATAAAATTCTTTAGTATTTTAACTATTCATAAATAATGACCCAGTGTCAGATGTTATAATAAAACACAGCAACGACCAAAATAGTTCAAAACTTTACGAAAACAAAGGATATACACTTACTTTTGTATCTCTCTAGCTATTCTAGTACATCATACTTCAAAGGTACTTTACTTGAACATTAATATTTTATGCAGTTTCATGATGGTACTTCCCACCCTTTCTGTCACAAGCAATGTAATCTTTACTTGACTACACTTATCTGACAGTTTAAGCCACTAGATACTTCTCAGACCGCATTATATGCAAAACCTTGAGTTACATAAATTATTGCTTCAGGTCGTTAGGCAACGTCAAGAAGCTTTTTTTCCTATTCCCCAGGAGATTTAAACATTTTAACAGCAATCAACTCACAGTGAAAATTCCCTAAAAATGTTAACACTGCATTAGACCAATAGAAATACTTTTAAATGTGAAGTGTTATGGTCTATACAGTCACAGTGAACACTGCTGACATTACAAATGTCCGTCATTCATTCACAGAGTCCAAAAAGAGGTTATGCTGCTAAAGGTTAACTGCTAAAGAAGCTTGCTGTTAACATAGTGCTGTTTCCAAGCCAATCAATGGAAAGTTGAGTGGAAGATAAAAGTGGTGTCAATGCAGCTTTCAGTCCCATTATTATGCAAGCCATTACATGGTTATAACATATAATTTCTTTATTTCTTATTGATCTTATGTAATATTTTCATTTTCTGATAAATACATTTCGTTTTTATGGCTTTATGCTATAATCATGAAAATTAACTAAAATAAATGCTTGAAATATATCTTTCTATGTATAATAAATTGGTTTGGAATCAAATGACTAAAATTACTAAACGTGATATTTTTATATATTGAGATGCACCTGCACACCACTTACAGGCACCAGAAATTTCCTACTTTGTAAAAAATACCAGATTTGTAAGTATGAGACATGTAATAACTTTTAGCGTGGGTTGGTCTAAAGATGTTTTTGCTTTAATTGAGCTCCGCTCCAAGTCAGCAGGCCTTTGACCAGCAGGCCTAATGAGTCCCACTGGATGTTTGAGTGGTCTGATCGGGCTGATGCTTACTTCTCTGTCCTCGAGAGCTTTGGTTGCCACTGGACACTTGCTGGATGCTGAGGTTTACTATGCAGAGCAAAAGAAACCCCCAGAGTAATTGTTGAGTTAATTTGATCATCTTCATCTTACCTACACAAAAAATAGAGATTCATGCAAACTTTGTGAAACATAAAAACATTTTTTTTTACGTGAATCTACATCATGTGCATAAAGCTGTTTATCCTCTTGAACTGGTAGATCTGCCATACCATTTAGCCTAGATGTGAGAAATTAAATCTGACAATAACAAAATGACTGATTGGGGAGTAATATTTGGAGCAGATGCGACTCAGACTTAAAGTCATTTCTGAGTCATAAATTCCTTTCAGCTGTGTACATCTCTGTGAGCAAAGCTAACATTGAATCTAAAGTTGTTTTCCAGATGAGTCACACAAAAAACTGGGACGCAGGTTTTATGCTAAGTAGCACAAAGCATCAGAGCAACGATCACAAACTGCAAGTTTCTTTGAGGCAGTTTTATTATTCACTGGTTACTTTTAAGACTCCAATTGATCTCATAATTATCGAGTAAAAACACACACACACACACACACACATATATATATATATATATATTTTTTACCCGTTAACTCAAAACCTAAGCGTGAAGTTACCATTATATGCAAGGGCATTAACAACAGCATATGTTTTTATATATCAGTTTTTCCCATTGGCAGACATACCTTTGTGTCACATTAAGATGTTATTAGGCTACTTCACCATTTCAAAATACTATGTACATACTGTGCAGTACATCTAGCTTGTAACAGAGCTCAGAATTAATGTTCTCCACTTACTTGTGCCTTGTGTCTTATGTCAACATGAAGAGCACGGTTCTGGAGAAAAACAAAGTTGCATTAAATACTAATCTCCATTTTGAAAGTATTATCCCTCGAAGTTGAAAAAAAGGAAATGAAATAAGTAAATGATCACAGGAGAGCCAGCCTGCTGCAGATAGAACCAAGAGGCTCAGGAAAGAAAGAAATGCACTCTTACAGATCCACTCCTGTCCCAGGAGTCTCACTGGAGATACCCTTTAGACAGGAAGCAGTGGGAGAGATGCTTGTTCATGACAGAATGAGACAAGCCTGTCAGCTCCATGCAAGAGGAAAATTAAAACTTAATCAAGACAGAAACCATCTGTCTTCCGGACAATAAGCGGCCACTTTCATTAGTGCGTTAAGAAGCTTAAAGGAAGTGTTGACATGCACACTAAACATGGAGAATGAACCTTTTTTTCTTTAAAATTTCTCTTTAAAAGATAACTCTCTGCATTTCTGTCTTTTATTATGATTTCAAACAAGGTTAAATTTTAAGGTGTGTTATAACATTCAGTTAAATAGGCTTAAACTGCTGTAAACTTTAATAGTCAGATGAGGGAAAAAAAAGGATGATGCTGATTCTTTAGTAGAAAAGCACTAAAAAATAGAGATCAGCTGCCAGTGTTTGGAGAATAAATATTCTTGAGAAAATTGCTTTTCAGCCGTTTCTCTATGCTCTACATGAAATACTACCATAGCAAATCCACTTAAATTCGTAGGGTGATAATCTGTGGACAGAGATGTGACCATTTGCCAGATATAACGCCTAGGCGAGGCATACTGCTAGCAATTAAATTAATTCCAAAAACACGTATTTGACCTAGAAAAAAATTGTGTTTTTCTTTTTACTTTTCCTTTATACATTGTACAGGCCATGAAACTAATGAGGTCAAGAAGGTTGGATCAGAGATTATGTATTTACCCAATAATGAGGCAGATGTTAGAACAAAATATAAAAAGTTAAATTGACTTCCATTCTACTGTCCATTTAACAATAGTATTTACAGTAGTAAATCTATATAGTATAAAATCTAGTTCAGAATGTTTAGGTGGTAAACTATGAACAAATTATTTTAATATGGCTGAACTGTTACAGATGAACTGGCACAACTATGACATTACATTGTGGCCTATCTGTTTAATATGGGAAAGAGAAGAGAACATGTCATTCAAGTAAACCAGACTTATGTGGATCTTCACAAGTAAGGAAATGGCAACAAAAAAATAGCTACTGGTCTACATTTACAAATCTACAGTGTAATTATGAAGTTTAAAACTAGAACTGTGATCATAAGACAATCCAAAGGGGAAGCTGTGGATGGAGTCAACCAAAACCATTTTTGTACTGATAAAAGTTTATTAGACTAGAGTTTACATACATTACTATTCTCAAATGATAAGAAACTGGATACAATACGAATCTGCACTGGACAAATAAAGAAGTAAACAATGTTACAAAAACAATATTATCCATATTTAGATAACACAAACAACATGATGTCTCGCAAGTAAGACCTTACTCGCCTTATTCACGTCCTAATGTCAAATGTGCAACTATAAGTAAGAGCAGAAAAACGCAGTGATCAAACATCTAGCTTGCATTCAGATGCGTCAGCGCAGTTTAATCTGTTATTTGTTCAAGCGGTGAAATTGATCTTGAATAGAACCGTCTTGGGAGTGGTGACGTCGGCAACAGCTATTTCCTGACCGTCTGACAAGCCCAGCTCTGCATTGGAGGAAAAGAAAACATGCTGTATTTAAAATTTTAATGCCAACCATGCGAGAAAAAAACATCCGTCATATACCTTTTAAAGTTTTACAGAGGTTTGGCCTTGTGCGTTCTTCGATTGATTTTACAGACTGCAATAAGATTATAAAACTTGTTTAGTTTCGAGGTAAAAGAATTATGGAGCAGTTTAAATGTTAGGTGATTACCTGCAGATACAAAGTCTTGTTCTTTCCTTCAAGGGTTGTGGTGATGGCTGGTGATTTCATTTGTCTGGAAGGAAAAAATACAATATCTTGAAGTTATCACTTTTTTTTATTTTTTAAATCTGTGATATTGTCTTATTTTCTTCTGAGAACTCACAAGGAAGCCGTCTCTGTCAGGTACTCTAAAACCTCCTGTAATTTGGCAGAAGGAGGGAACTGGAGATCCTGAGGTACCTGGCTGCATGCTGTACAATTTTCCTGTCAAAAAAGGTGAATCAAAAAACTGATTATTATTCTCTGAATGAAAACTGCGAACACAGTCCATAGTTGGTAAAAAAAACAAAAAAAACTGAACCTTTCTCTCAGCTTCAAAGGTGTAGGTGTACAGTCCATCCACATCATTAAAGACCAGGTAGTTATTCAAGGGAATATATGCGCTGAAAGGACAAATCGGAGGTCAATTAATGCATCACAAAAAAAGCTGGAACCAAATGTGTTTCTGTTACAAACCTTGTAGCAATTTTAAAGACTTCTGTTGCACAGGCAGCTGTGAAGAGCAAAAGTAAAATCCTTAAAAATGTGAGTAAATGCCTGAATTTAAAAAAAGAGGTGCTTGCACCGCAGAAGAGTAAAAACTTATTCCCACCCCCCCCCCCCAAAAAAGCATCGTTAGAATTAGCTGTTTAAGTCTTGATGTCAAAAAAACGGGAACAGAACATTGTGCTTTTCAGCAAAAAACAAGGTGTGCCGTTTCTGCTTTCATAAGAAATTAGGAGTGCAAGTAGCAGACAGTTTCTCATCTCATCATCATCAGCTAGGGTGAACATCAGCTATCTTTTTAAATGCAGCACATTTGAGCATTTTGCTCATTTGTTGCATCACACAATGTGAAAAGAGCAACTGTCCTTGAAAATGAACAGCTGCTGGAAGCCCATCAATTTGGGGTGAATTTTAAGACCATTTTCATCTGTCAGTTA
The DNA here is from genome assembly GCA_036173005.1 of Crenichthys baileyi. Taxonomy (NCBI): domain Eukaryota; kingdom Metazoa; phylum Chordata; class Actinopteri; order Cyprinodontiformes; family Goodeidae; genus Crenichthys; species Crenichthys baileyi. Next base: position 839,858 of record JAHHUM010001159.1, on the reverse strand, counting down.
CAAAGTCTTTAGTAATCTCAAGCCACTGGAAACAAAGCTGCACTTTTCCAACCATCCTGGTGAAGATATTATGTAGAAATGGTGATTTAATATGTCGAGGCAGTAAAAAATGTAAGCTGTTATACTTTAGTCTCTGGTAAAGCTCTGTTTGAAAAATTGACTGTTCGCTGATAATTGGAGTGTCATTAATGGTTCCTCACAGCAACAAAGAGGGCCTGGAACAATATTCAGACAGATGTTCCTATATTATAGTTTGTAAAGTGAAATCAGAATAGGTTAAAATCTGTATCGGCAGATCAAAGCTTTATAAAAAGCAGACATCCGAAATAGGCCACAAAATTCTGATAAATTCTAATTAAAAAGCTTAAATCAATAGAACAGTGGTCTAGAATAACAATGTAAGAGTTTATTAAATTACTTCCCTCAATACTAGTGCTGATAAAACTTTTGTAGCATAAGATACTGAATTTTACATCACAAAAAAATCAGCTGCCAAACAGTATCACCTGATGCATTATATTCCTTTTTGAAAAGACACCAATAAAGAAAACATGACACTCTGACGCCAGGGACAGGATTTCTTCAAAACCAGTATGGATAATCTGAAGTCAGCGCTGTAACACTGTTCCATTGCTGCTTCATAGAGATCCAATTGGTAACCAATTGGTGAAGGAATCCTAAGCTTTGAGCTCCTGGCTCTTCAAAAGGCACTGTCCTTTATATAACTAAGATTATCTAAGATAAATTCTGCAAAGGTGAAAATCCAGAGAACATTAGCAAAATTGTGATGTTTTTTAAGTCAGCATCACAAATTTAATAGACACTGAGCCCCTATATAGTCAGAGCGGCAAATCTCTAAAGATTGGAAGAAAGGTATTGTAACTGACAAAGCTCATTCAAGAAGAAAAACTGTTCCCCAAAACAAGAAAAAAAAAGTTTCGGTCTCTATGCCAACAGATGTGAGTTCACAGGGGGCTTAAACTGCATTTGATTGTAGTGTGAAGGTCACAAGTTACCTAAAAAGCTATAATTAAAACAAACAACTTGAGAACAAAAGAACAAGCTGTTATGCACCACTTTAGACTAGTCTGCATAGTAATGCTTCTCATAAAAGGCCAAGCAGATTCACCCGAACACTTGTACATATAATTGCTTCAAAAAAGTTTTATACCAGCGATAACAGCATTAGTTGATGCCACAGCGGGAATGATCCTCTTCACAACTCCTGCAACACAAGAGTAATCTGTGAGTTTAATTCATCAGCTCTGTCAAAAACAAGAAGAAGTGAAGAGACAAATTAGCGCTGAATGAACTAAAGTCTTCTAATTCGCAGCCTTACCTTGCGTGAGTCTGTATGTCACTCCTGTGATGTTAAACTCTGCTGCTCTTTCTTGGGATCTCTCAAAAACCCACTGGATGTGATCTGGATTGTCTCCGTCTAAACTCGAGTCTAGTTGAAAAGACGGCCAACGGTGTAATTGTTCATTCTAACTCAGCCATTTCCATAATATGATTAGATTCATATAAATTACAAAACATGTAAAAGTGTGTCTGCAAACCTCCAAATGGCCTTTCTTTGGGCCACAGTAAGATTCTGGCATATTCAATGCAGTGTTCTGGCAGCCTCGGCATTGAAGCAATGGTACACAGGGGAAAGTTTATCTGCGAATTAAGAAAATTAAAAGGTAAACATATTTCATAGGGAAAATTGGATTTCCCATTAATGTTGTTCCATGTTGTTGTTTTCACCATGTCTTCTCTTCTGATTTGCTTGATTTATATTGTTTTTGCTCCTCTTTAATTCCCATCTCAAAGCCATTAAACCTAAATGCTTCAAACTTTCTTTATTTGACAAAAACCTACAGCAGACAACCGCACCTTACATTAGATGGTTCTGTTCAATCTGTAGGTTATGACAAATGTATGTTTTTGGTCCAAATCTTTAATTGTTTGTATTTTAATTTAAATAAAAGCTGTCATCGAAGGAAAGCGGAAAACAACATTACCACTGAGTGTGGCAGATGTTTCATAAGGCAAGAAGCCAAAATAAAAAACAATTTTAAAAAATGAAATATTAACTCCAACAGAAGTAAAAAATATACAAGAAATTACTTCTCAAGAAACAGGGTCAGGGACTGCAAATGAAAATTAGCTGGAGCTAAATCTGGTGTAAAGCATCTCTTCTTTTATTAAGGTTCATGAGTTTACACATTGTCCCTGTGAAATAAATAATAAACAAACAAATAAACATACAGTATGTTCCTAGATATCAGAGCTGCACAAAATAATTGGACGCTTATCTGTAACATCTACGGCCAGTTAAATGGACTCTGAACTGTGCTTAATACCCATACCAGCTGTATTTCTTTGGTATGTTAAAGCTAACCTGAACAGTGGCAGGGACATTATGCAGTGGTAAAAAAAAAATGCAATTGGGTCGGTATGATGACTACCTGAAACTGATCACATCACAATGCAGCAGACGCATCGCTAAGTTGACAAATTAAACAACATTTTAGGTAAAGACCCCAGATCTTGGCAAATTTGTAACTCTGAATCTGAATAGAACAACTGCATTGTATTAAATCTGAGAGAAGACATGATGTCTGAAGGTATTGAGTATAGGTGAGTAATGTTGCAGTCCTTCATCTCACCATGGCTTGGGGTCACAAAGTCTCCATAGTAACTTTTAGATGTCATTTACGTGTCACTTGGTTGTTTGGGACCCATATTAGAAATAAAACCTTTTTTTTACTATGATTAAAAATGCAAGTGTGGAGTTTTACAAATACTAGGTGGGTCTAGTGTGAAAAAAAGGGATAGGTAAAGATTTTTGATGCTGTGGGTCTGTTTTTCTTCCAAAGTCTGGAAATCTTGTTAAGAACCGCATCATCCACTTTTTAAAATACCAGAAGATTTTAAATAGAAATAGAAAACTAGAAAAAGGTTCATTACAGGGGCAAAGATCCCTCTCTGTGTATGATCCACCATAAGAGTGACAGTAGGGATTTTGTAGAAAACAAAATCAATTACTTAAATATTTCTTAACATGGTTTTTCCCCACCAAATAAATGTGCTCAAATATAAATTTGGATTTCCCTACATTTTTCAGTGTGAGATTACGCCGCTGCAATGTGTGATGAATTTATTTTACAGCTTTTTACAAATCTCAACTTGAGGTGCCAGTAAATCCGGAGTGTGCTTTATTATCTTCTAAGAGGAGATCAATAGATTTTCAAAACTAAAGATTAATAAAGTGAACCTAGAAGATAAATACTGTATGGGCTGGGAGGTGGGTGCTACCTGTGGTGGGTACAGCTCCAGTGTGCAATCAATACAGGCAGTCATGCCTGGCAGGATGACACGAGCATTTCCCTTAAAGCCCTCCGTCCCCCCATCAATGAGGGGGATGATGGAGCTGGGATCCAAGGCTCCATCCTCATAGCTCAGGAGAGATATCTAGAGACCAACCATCACAAGTTTTCTCAAAACAGCAGACAATAATAGATCAGAGAAAATAATGTGTTTTAATTTTTCTTTAACCTAAAATCATACCAGCATTCCATTTATCCAGCGTCGAGCAATAATGGAGTCAAGTCCGCAGACAATGATGTGAAACTCTGCAAATATAAATAGCTGGAGCTGAATTTACCCTCTCATTAATTAAAATAAGTGATCAGCTCTGCTAACATTTTGAGACATAAATGCACTTACGCCTGTAGAAAGAATCATTAAAGTCTTGAATCTTTTTAAAGTGACTGCATGCTATCACTAAGGAAAACCAACAGAGGTACTATACAGTCATATAACACATTATTAGTTAAACATAAATTATTTATATTTTTAGGATGAAGAGTGAAGGATACGGGACAACTTTACATCGTGAGATACGACTGTTGATAAAATCAGCAGCCACATCTGCCTTTGGTCTTCCAACATCTTTGGGCCTACAAAAAGCATAATAATAATAATAATAATAATAATAATAATGATATGGTATTTATGCAACATGTGACAGGCTGTATATACTAGCCTGTATATGGATGGGTGGGTGGATGGATGGACGGAATACAGTCTGAAATTCAAACATGTTTCCATACTGTTTTCTTTTGAAATACTGATTCAGAGCTGAGAAATACCTAATTCAAATTTTTTCCATAATATTAAAGAACCCTGACAACAGGGCAGGTTTTTTTGACGATCCAGATTATTTTATTGCAACCACTTTCCAGTTCATCTTCTTTGATCAAATTCTTCTCACAAACCAATGACTTAAAATACAAGAGCTTTTATATATACAGAGCTAAAACCAACCTGAAAAGAAACTGCCTGTTGAGATTTGAAACATCTATGGTGTCCATGTCAACCACATGAATGAGGCGAAACCCAGACAGGGCCTAAAAAGAAAACACTTCCCTATAATAATGTATCTAAAACGGTCCTGAGAGAATGTAAATGATCAGTTTAAAGCGTGCCATTATAGGTAAGATTAAAACCGTTTACTTACCAGATTTTTAAGAAGTTCACACCCAAGTCCTCCTGCACCGATGACCAGAACCTTGCATGTATCCAATAAAAACTGCAGAGACTAATTCGAGAAAAAGAGTTGTATTTAAACCATACTTTATCTGAACAGTTAGGAACATTATGCACATTTTCATCGTGTTCACCTCTGTGCTTGGCTCGAAGTCGGGATGGGTGAAAGGGCCCGGCCTCTCCAAAAACTTCTTCACGTGATTCCAGCGACCATCCCAGTCGCAACCGCTATCCCTGTGTCCACTGTCAACAGCCATTCTGAATGCAAAGCACACCAAAAACAATAATCTCCTAATGCTTAAAGGGGGCCTAACTTCAGGGGTCAATGGGCTAGAGGTGGGGTACAACTTCCACCGGTCGCACCTCCATCACAGGACAACAAACACAATCAAGCATGAATGCACAGACTTACACCTGAAGGCAATTTAGTTAGGCTCATTAACCTAACTGCATCTTTTCGACTGCAGAGGTACCTGGAGAAAACCCATTCGTGTCATCACCATGCATGCATGGTGATGACACGCAAACTATACACAGGAAGGATCCGGCTAGAGTTCAAACTCCTGACCTTCTTGCTGCGAAGCAACAATGCACCCAACTGTACAGTCCCTCTGTAACGTGTTTTTTTTATGTAATCGTGTGAAGTAGGATGCCTTAGAAATCAGATCTGCAATGCAGCACTGAAAATTGAAACTGAGCTGTAAATCCTTAGAAAAATAGTCCCAATTTCACAGTCGGGGCCAAAGGTTTAAAGATCGAGAGAAATCTTGTGGTCTTTTTTTTTTTACTTTGTTTTTTATTGGTGGCAGTTTACATAGACTCTATGTCTATGTAAACTGAACATGTGCATGCAATAATAGTAAACCTAATAAAAGTTGATGAAAATGTTATTTAATGGAAACAACATGGCTGACTTCATTTAAATGATCTCAAAATTAGCTGAGGGAAAAGCTGTTGAACGGCGCAGGACATCTGATATTACTTTAGCATAATGGCTGCTCCAGAAGAGAGTGGGGCCTTAAATCATTCTGCTTGTTTCCACCATGGTTACATTAAGGCTGAAATCATCGCTTTGCCTCAAATTGGCCACATAGAACATGATGTTGCTGCTAGTATGATTTCAAAGAAATCAACAACTTATGAAATTAAAATGAACTTCAATGAAAGAGGTTTAATTGCTGGGAGCCCAAGAAAGTCTAAGAAGAACCAGCGGCATCGTCTAAAGAAGATTTAACTAAGTAATCAGGTTGCCACCAGTGCAGAGCTTGCTCAGCAATAGCACATAGAGATGAATGTTCCTGCAGACACATTTAGATGCTGGTCTGGTGCAATAACTGAATACTACAGTAATCCCATGATAAGATCTAACAACACTGAAGCAGTAAAGTTTAAAAAAACTAGATCGGTTTATGTACATTACTGTAATAATGTGCTTTGAGGGACATCTGTTTGAATAGAATAAGCATGTGAACAAAAGACGTAGTTCCTGAAGTATTAATTAGAGTATTGACCTTAGCGTCTTTAACTGTATTGTATTGTTTTTATTGTATCATCAACAGTAAATACCCATAACCTGCTTACAGGTATTGAGCGTTGCAGATTTGTCCTTTGCAGAACCTGTGTTATATTTGCCTATTACCATTAGCTCTACCAGCTAATAATGTTATTGAGGCCGCTGTTTCTTGCCAACATGTTTATTTTTCATGTCTGCTGGCCCAGCAGTCGCTGCTCACAGTGCAACGCAAACCTGCCGCCAGTCAGAGACCTTTATTTAGCATTCGTCACTAACTTCTCAGTCAGGTCCTCTAATCGCCTTCTTTTCTTCTCCCTGGAAAAAAACAGTTAACGAGGCTGGGTTTAAGAGAAACTGTCTGGACTATATCGACGATAAAATTATATTTAGCGCTCATTAAGACTCACGGCTCCTCGGCATCCGCCATACTTTCAAGGTCCCATGTCCTCGATTCAGGCTACACTCCAGCTCTCGCGTTAACACAGAATTATGTGACCACCAGATAATGCGACACCAGGGGGCGCTGTTGCTCCCTGTACTTGATGTACTGTGAAAAACGCTCTTAAAAATATAATAAGAAGCTGGACTGAAATACAGATGGTCACATATTCTAAACTGGAATGAGTACATTAGGCAACAAGTAAACATTCGACTGGAGCAAAGGGTGTCCTGTGTGAACCAATCCAGAGATGAACAACTGTTGCTCGTTGCTTACATGGGAAACACATGTAGGATGGGAAGAAAGCAAGCGAACAGAGACATAGATGTTTTGGCCGATGTTCTGCTGGAAAACCCTGGTTCCTGCCATTCATGTTCAGTGCTGTGAAAAAGTATTCGCACCCGGAAATATTAATTCAGTTTTTGTTTTGTTACACACATTTTTATATGGGGCAAAGAGAACCCGATTGTAATTACCCACTTTTGGGGGGTTAGATATGTTTCTCTTTTAGTCTAAAATGTGAACAGTAATAGATATTTGCATAATGTTAGCATTTCCTTACTTGTCTACAGGATTTCTTGTTTATTGTAGATGTAATGCATACTGCGCATTTTAAAGGACTGGTTAAAACCATCTAATGCGTCAGCTCGACTAATCTCGCGAGAGTTGCCTCACGTCACTCCTCTGCGTGAAGAGCGGAGATCAGCTGACCTGTCAAACTTATTACGCAGTCTGTGTTTGTTTGTTTTTTTTTTTTAAACCACACGTTGAGCTGAAGTCATGGCTGCCAAAATGGAGCTTGCTCCTCTCAGACCGTGGAATGACTTATTCCCCGGAGCGGACCGATTCTCTAAACCAGAGTTCGGAGATTTAACTAAATGGAACAACAGAGTGATCAGCAATTTGATCTTCTACCAGACCAATTATTTTGTCGTGGCCTTGGTGGTTTTCCTTATTGTGGGGTAAGTCCTAGCTGCTCTAAAGCTAAAAGCTAGCATCTATCACTTTTCCCACACACGCCCATCTGGGGTATGCAGCCTATTTTTATGTTGTACAGGAAAATATTTAGACAGCGTTTAGCACTAAATGTAAATATAAGACGTAAACTTTTCTGTTTATGTCTCGGTTTCTTTGACCTTTTTAACGTCGTGTACTGATGCTTCATTTTGTAAACGAACCATCCTTACTGGTAGGTGGTCAGTGTTGGTTACACGAGGCTTTAAAGTATCAGAGCTCACATTTTTCTATTAATCTGCTTTGGTCAAACAATGATGTAGTGGAAAGTATGACGCTTCCACCCTTAGTTTTACAGCAAAACCGTAAAGTGTAAAATTGTCGTCATGGCCACAAGGTTGTGCTGTTTACAAAAATGAACAGAGAAAGGTCTACTCCCTGGCATATACAATGTTTTATTTTGCATGTTTCCATGTCCAGGTTCCTGAACCCCTTTGGCATGTTTCTGGGCGGTGCTGTGGTCTTGCTGGTCTTCGCTGGTTCCGTGTGGGCAGGGGAAAACAAGGCTACAATCAAGAACTTTAAGAGGAAGAACCCCACTCTGTTTGTGACTGGCGTCATGGTCACCAGTTACTTTGTGCTGTCGCTGTGTGGAGGGGTCATGGTCTTCATCTTTGGGATCACTTTTCCTTTGCTGTGTGAGTCTCACTATCATATGATCATTTAACAGTTAACTTTCAGAATTAGGAGGAAAAACGTTTCTCCCCATATTAAATGATTCCTTTCAGTTTAGGCGGTTTACAGTTAGGATGTAAAGTCATCTGAGCTTTGTTTTAATCATGTTGATTCAACAATATTTATTAACAACGTTCAGATAAATTAAATGTTGTAGAAATTGGGCATGGGCCATTTACCGGTATCAAGGTACACAAAGGATTTAAAAAGTTAGTTTCAAAGCTGCTAAACTTTTTTGACATAATGTTTTGCATGGCTGCTCCATGCTTTAACATGACAATGTTAAAGCGTAGAGCAGCAATGCATTCCCCTTCCTCCACATTTTGCTGCACACTGTCAGTCAGCTGGCTAAGAGAGAAGGCAACTACACTTTGCCAAGAGAGGTAAATCTGGTTGTTTGGACATATTTTTGGTGACAAAAAAATACAGACAGTGCTTAAAGGAACGCCACCCATAACTCTTATTGAGGTAACACAGCTTTTAAAATTGCATTTGAAAACTTATGAGGGGCACGTCTTTAAGCAGCCAATCACAGGGTCGCTACCCAAGCATGCAACTGAAAACAGGATAATATTAGCTTGTTTTAACTCCCAGTGTTACTCTATAAAGAGCATAATTGCAAAATAGTATTTATTCTAGATGTTTACTTAAGTCTATGATTCCAAATAAGAAGAAAACAAAAAATACATGTTTTATCTCCAATATCCAATATTTTGGTTGCAGTCAGAGGAATAATTGTTGGTTTTCTCTTTTAAATAAAAGCAAATGGACTTCTATGTTTTAAAATTCTGTGTAATTTAGGTGATGCCTTGAAACTGTGGTACATTTACTCAAGATTTTGATACAGTCAGAAGTTCATATAGGCCCGTGTCTAGTCGAAAGTTTTGCCTTTTACATCAAGGCAATAACAACAATTATAATCTCATTGTTACACATGTTTCCTTTGCTACTACAAGTTCTCCAGCTCTGAAGACAGTGTTGAAAACAATGCTTTTGCAATTGAATGTAAAATTCAATTTAAAACAACATTTGGAGTGTCCTGGAAAAAAAAATAATTCTTTGTATTTTGCATTTAAAAAGGCAGACTTTAAAGCTTTTTGAAGCTCCTGAAGTCTGTTCATTTTCTGTTGGTTACTTTGCAATCAGGACCTTTGGTGATTTAAATTTTTGTCGACATGAGTTTCAAAGAAAACTCTTGACACCTTCTGTGGCATCTGGTGAAAAGGGCTTTAAACCACAGGAACAATATAATGGAAAAATCTTAGCGGTATAAAAACAATAACCTTTTAAAATCTTCCTCTATCCTGGTACAGGTAACTGGCTCTTGCCTAGCCCTCCCATTTCCTATTTTGCATAATTCCCCATTGCATAATTTGCTGTCATGGTTGGGTATAAGGACGTAAAAGCTCAACAAGGTGTGCTGCAGACGTTTGAGCTTTCTCTCCTGCCTGAGGCATCTAATGGCTGTCAGCTGAGGGATTTAAGCAGAGTTCATCATTAGAGCAAATGTAGCAACTCTATTGCTCTGGTGAACAGTCAAAGCTGTTTGATTACATCCCAGGAGATCCACCCACTGACTGTGTTGATGGGTTGCTAGGGCTTGTTGGTTTGGACAGAACTGCATTTACTGGCTGATGTCATGCATTTAGTATTTGCCTGCCATGGAAATAAAAACATATGCCTCTACACCTACCTGCTGCTGTGAATATTGCAATCAGTAGTTTTCTTTCATTGCAAACTATTTACACATGTTGCACTAAAATATATTTGTTTTTTTCCATATAAATAACTTGCTCCTCGTTTTTGCTTTAGTGATCCTGATCCATGCATCTCTGAGACTGCGCAACATGAAGAACAGGCTGGAGAACAAGATTGAAGGCGCTGGGCTGAAGAAGACCCCTATGGGCATGCTAATGGATCTTCTCGACCAGCAGGAGGAGAAGATTAACAAGATTCAGGATTTTATTGAGAGTAAACTGAAGGAGTAATGCTCAAGCCAGCCGAGTGCCAAAGAGAGCAAGTGTAATACAGAAGGGTTTGAAATGGTTTCAGCATCATCCCGTGTGTCGACATTTTCACGCCTTGCACATGTAAAATTACGGCTATTTGCATTCCCACATTTTGTCCATTTCAGTTTCAGATGTCATGTATTTGTGTTAGCTTTCATAAAGTGTACAGATTAACATTTGTGTTAGCAGGACGTTGAGAGTCAATGTGCCCTACCTAAGGTATGATATTCCTAAATTCAAACATGTCTCAAATCAACTCATTTTTGCTTTTGATATTTGGTTTGCTGTACATGATGACTGAGTATTTATTTCAGCAAAATTATGTGAATGATCTTAGCAAAATAAATAAAAAGATGCTAAAAGTTGTTTAAAAAAAACAACCTTAATCTGTTTACTACCTCAGAATGAGCGCATTTATCTTTCAAGTCATTTATTAAACCCATATTAAACCAATTACATAAGTCCTCGAAAGTGTACACCCCTAAAAAAAACAACAAAAAACAGATTTTTTGTAACCTAAGAATTATTCAAAATAAATTTTAACCATTTTCCAGTTTTCATGTAACAAATGTCATGCAAAATTTAACTGAAAAACAAAGAAAAGTCCTTTAATTATATTCTTGGGTACACACCTAATATTAGTCATAATAAATGTGATTAACCAGAAATAAAGATCAGCTGTCCTTTTTGGATTTTTCTGTAATTTGTTCGTTTGCAACCTAAAAAGTGATCCAAATTATCTTCTTAAACAAAAGTATAATTTAGCAGAGGAATACAAAAAGAAGTCCACATTGTAACATATACCAAAGTATAGTGGAGACAGTTATAAATAACTGACAAAATAGGGGTTGCAAAACACAATCATTTAAGCTTTGGACCCAGCTGAAATAACCCATAGCCTTGTGAGAGAATATATGGTATGAGGAAACTAGCCTTCTGCTCATGGTCTAACTGTTCATATCAAAAACTGGTATTTTAACTGGAGTGTGTACACTTTTAAAAGCCACAGATTATACCCAACGCCCACTTAAATCTTGGTTGAATGGCAATCTTGTTTCTAGGAGCTGCATAAATACTGATCTGATACCAGTTTGTTGCTTTGTTAAATATGCTTTTATTGCCTGACCATTAATACAGCGGTGTTGACTTTTTATCTTTTAGAAGTTCATGTGTACAGTTCCTGGCCAAACGGTCTGGCCTTAGTATATACCCTCTAATTGCAGCTATGCAATACAGAAAAACGAATGGCAAATACATCTTTATTGTATGCATATAAAGTCAGTATATATATAAGCCTGTTTATTCCAGTGTAACTTTTTTTTAAAAACAGCATGCAGAAATCTTAAAATGGCAGCAAGACCTGAGTGAACACGTTATGACGGACGCCTTGTTCCTTTTTCACTATTAGGTCAAATTAAACCTTTCATCAGTAACATGTATTTATTATATGCTGCTTACACTGACAATTTGATTTTTTTGCTGTTTACAAATGCACAATGACTGAATGCTATGCATGCTATGTTTACAGATGGTCCATAGGAGAGATATGGATGTGTTATAGATGCTACATACACATAATGTAAAAATTCTAATCAACTTTTTCATTGTTTAAAAAAAATAATGAAATTTATTGGCACCTGAAAATGAGACATGTTTGTCTTCTGTAAGTTTAATTTGCACAGTCATGGTATGAATACAGAGATTAATAAACAGATATTGTTCTCGCTTGTTACATTTTCTGTATATTAAAGAAAATCAATTATTAAAATAAACAAGGATCTCGTTAACAGAATCATTTAAAGGTTTACTGCTGAAAAGAAATTAGCTCTTAAGTTCAAGCCTGTGTTTACAGCTAAAACTGATATTTTATATTTTAAGATACCTACAGTCAACATCAAAAGTTAAACTATTGCAAAAGCAGTTTAATCTCTAAGAAAATAAAGATTTTTTTTTGGGGATGGACATAGGTAACCATGAATAGTACTTATATACACTGCTAATACATTTTAACAAAGACAAAAAAAAACATCTTCAGCTGAATCTATGTCAAATGTATTACGTTTCTGACAATGAAAGAAAGGCATTTCACAGATCATTTATTGCCACAAAAAGCAATTAACCTTTTTTTGTATGGCAGTAGGCAATCTTTACAGTAAACAACATCTATCATTACTTTTAAGAAAGAATACTTTATAAGGGTAAATAAATTCAATAGGCTTTGTTTTGTGTCTTTTAACATTTCATGGTTTTCATTATGAGTTGTAAGGACTAAAGCATTTTAGTGAGTTTGTGAAACCAAAGCAAGCTTATTTTCTTCTTGTGCTGTGATAATATATATCGTTCACTCTTTAGGGCTGTGCATTTAGTGTGACCAACATGAAGTATCAGCAAGATAAACATACTCTACATTGAGAACATAGCTGAAGTTGAGTCAGAGGAGACTCGTTTCACTTGATTCCAGGACTTTTGGGAGCGGCACCTGCAAGCAACAACACAAGAAAAGACAAAAATGTTCACATTATTTTTTGTAACTGTCCAATTTTTATATAAAAGGATAGTCTAGATTTTCTGAATAAAGGTTTTGTGAAGTTAGAACCGGTAGAATTTCACATTCCTGTAGACAAATGTCATATCAACCCGAGTTTGAAGAAAGTCTTTTATTTTTTTAACAACTGCTTCTATTTTTCTATTTTCCATAAATTATTTTTTGCTCATGCACAGACCATTTCCTCATCAGATTAGCTGTTAGCTTTCCACTGCTCTGAAGTTTTCTACACTTTTCTACAAACGCACTATGTTTACTTCAAGTAAGGAAACTTCAGTGCCATAGATATTAACTTCACAGAACCTCACAATAAATAATATACACTGCCACTTCAGTAAATAGATGCTGGATCTGATTATCTTGTTAATTGCCTTGAGATGACATTTGTTAACTATGTTGTCACTATGCAAATAAACTGAATTGACAAAATCAGTATGACATGCTCTTCCACCTGACTTTCTCTAAAGTAATACTTCTCAGGTACTCACAGATTTGAGATATGCCACATTGCTCTTTTTGATCTCACTTAGGAGCTGATCACGAGGCGTGAGATCAACCTTTGGAGGTAATCGTCGGCGAGGGATGGGTTTCAAAGTCTTTATCACATCATTCAGGTTGGTCTTTTCATCCTCCGTCTCTCCAGCTCCTCTACCTGTTACTTTGGGAGTCTTTCTCAGTTGGAAACTTGGTTTCTCCAATCTCCTGTCTTCCCTTGGGTCCAGATCCAGGAAGGGATCACGTTTCTTGGGAGTTCTCTTTAACTGAATGTCTTTTAGCAGGTTTGATGGTTCTGCATTTGGTTTTTTGGGAATGCTGTTGCGTTTTAGATTCTTCTGTGGCTCTTGCTGCTCACTCTCATGCTGTGTTTGGGCTACGCTGTTCTGTTCTGGCGTAGGTGGGACAAGACCGTGCTGCTGTAGGAGCTCAAGTGGTGGTACGTATCCCAACATCTGAAGTAAACCAGAGGGCAGATTGAGACTGTTCTCGTACATTTGCATTATTTCTCTCTGCTCCTTGACCTGCTGCTGCCTCTGCTCCTCCTTTCTCAGCTGCCTCTGACGGTCAAGATTCCTGGTTAAGATGTTGGTCACCACCATCCTGGGACCCGGCTGCTCAAAGTGGTAGCCTATCTTCAGGAGGGTGTTGTTTGCCTTGAGCAGACGAGAGATCTCCATCTCTGCATGGTGACCCAACATGTGCCTCTGGTTGTGAAAGCGAAGCTCTGTGAGAGTCTCATTGAACTGGAGGCAGCGGATAATGGCGACGATGCCCTTTCCAGTTACAAAGTTGGACTCAATATTCAAAGTCGTAATGCTGCGATTTTCTCTTAACATGTTAGCCAGGCTGAATGCAATATTTTCATCAGCACCTGTGTTCGCTATGCTGAACGTTTTGACGTGTTTATTTTTTTTCAGGGCATTCACGTAGTCCAAGAGCATCTCCTTGGGAATGTTTTCTATGTTGTTGAGGTTGACTTCTGTGACAGATTGATTGTTGTTACGGATTTTGTCAAGAGTTGACTCCAAGTTTGTTTCATTTCCTGAAGGTCTTGATGTCATTTTGATATTATTTAAAGCTAACTTTGGGATTTTTAACTTGTTCACTTTTATCTGTTCTTTTTTTGGGAAGTTATCATTGGCTTCACTTGTATCTGATTCTTCTGGAGTCTCCAGGTGAACGAAACAATCTTCATTTGTATTTTTCTTTATATCTTCATTGTTTACTGAGGTCACTTTGGAGTCTGGAACAGATTGGCTTTCCACTGTGTTATTTCCAGTTGGTATTTCTATGTTATTAGGGGGCTGTAGTCGTTTATCTGTGCTCTCAGCGTTGAGTGTCGAAGCTACTTTCTCAGAGATTTCATTTTTATCATCAGTCACTTCGTCCTTTTCAACCTCCCCTTCATCTTCTTCAATTATTTCCTCAATTATCTCCTCTATAATTTCCACTCCATCTGGGTAGTCAGCAGTGTCTTCCTCAATGATTTCTTCTATCACTTCATACACCTCATATTTGACATCTGACTGTTCTTCTCTTTCTTTTTTTCCATCTTCCTCTTGTAAGATTTTCTAAAAGTAACAAATCAGGACATTAAGATTGGAGCTGCAATGTTTTCACCTGTCATTGACTTACATTTTACACCGTGGGCTAAAGTAGCTTGCATAAACCTCTGAGAGTTCGAGCTCTTACCTCACTAGGCAGCAGAGTAGCAGGCACCCTTTCTTCTTCAAGCATACGTTTTGATTCTTTCTCCCAGTAGAGATAATCAACCAAAGACCTGTGGTCAAAAGTTCCTGTCGGAGGTTTCTCTGTCTGGTCTTTTTGTCTCTGTCCCACTGGTACATTTTCATCTGGGGCAATGATAACGTCCATCTCACTCTGGAGCTCTTTGAGCTCCTCAGGTGAAAGCATTGCCAGGATTTCATCTTCATCAATGTCCTCCTCATTAAGATCCTCACAGTCTCTGTTGTCAGACATACCTTCAACGTGTTGTTTCTTTCTTTAGCTGATGTTGAGAGGACAGATAATTTCTATTATTTCCAGAGTTGAGAACAGAGGGAAGCCTCTGACTTTAGCTTCAGCCTGAGACACGTTGCCTCGTGTTGTCTAAATTTAAATGCTGTGAACTGTGTGGAAGATATTTAAAGTTGAAGCAGGGGAGAGACATGTTAACATTCTACCCAGCTGGCTCGGTCATCGGGATCTTTTGGGATGACAGCTGCTTCAAGTAAAAGGAAAGAGGAGAACTGACAGCAGCAGATGGTCCATTTACACAGGCTGAATTGGATGGCACTGGGAAAAGACTCCACAGCAAACAAGCCATCCTGGACCGCTCTTAAATACATAACCTTTGGGGTGCTATGTAACAAATTATAAACTAGAGACGATTGTTTGTTGTTTGCTTTTTCTCTCACTTTATTTAGTTTGTAGCTCAAAGCAAACTGTGATTTTTTTCCCCAGATTTGTATTATTATTCTTTACTTTAAATTTAAAACTAATGAAAATGAAAAATAAAAACCTGGTCAAGAAAACATTACATTTTTCTTTTACTGCCAGAAAAGAAGTGAAATGTTGTTTGCGAAAACAACCTGTGGGTTTTAGCTTAGTTTACCAAAAAGCCTTCCATCAGGAGAAGAGCATTTCTTAGGGCCTTTGTGTTTCTATAAAATTATCAACCAGGATATAAGGTTTTATTTAGTGGCACAGCAAAACACATTTGAGTCATTGGCTAAGATAAGCTTCTGTAGGTTTCAGAGGACCTGGAAGGCTCACTGTGTCTAAGCCAGTATATTTTCCTTCTCTAGTTATCATCCAGAAATAAAAGACTCTTGGAAAACTCCACTGTATTTGACCGCATTTTCACAATACAAAGAAAAATGGATTCATCATACAGTAAAAATTATCTTCTGGTTCTTCTGCTTCAAATTCTGAATCAGTTTAGTTCTGAGAATGCATCAATATTAAATAAACTTCCAACACATGGAAGAAAAGAACTTAAAATTATTACAAATCATTAATTGTACAGTAGATGTTGATTGCCTGATTTGAAACCAACATATTGTTGGGATCATCTAGCAGTGAGGTATGAACTATGCAATAGTCAGTTTATCAGAAGTGGTGGAAAAATGTTTTTTCTCCTGACACAATGTCATACAATTTAGAAATCTGACTACTGGGGACTATTAATACTATTTACAGCCACTACAGTTTGGGCAATAGTTCTGTAGGAAAAATTGCCAGAGATTGTAACTCCTGTGACCAATCAGGCTGCAACTCAATAGAAAAATGTCCAAAAATATTTGATGCAATGAAAAATAACAGATCATATTTACTACTACATTTACAACCTACTGTAGGTTAGGCATTAGGTCAGGTTTACAGAGATAACTGAAAGCGAACTTTGCTGAATCTGATGTTCGTGATGCCGGCCATCTTTGCTGAAGATGTAATTTGCTGGAAACATGTAATTGTTTAATATAGCCTTTAATTGGTGATATATTATGTTCGATCTTAGTCTGTATTATTTTAAATATTTAACCTGTGTCTTTTTGATTTAGTTTGAACTGCTAGAATTGCTTTGTATTTTGTCTTTTCTCCATTTCTTTATTTTTTTTGGATTATGTTTTTACTTGAAACTATTTTAAATTTTATTTTTGCTGCCATCTTGACTTAGACTCTTTGGAAGAAGAAATGCTGTATTCCAATAGGACTATCCTGGCTAAATAAAGGCTCAATTATTATTATAGAGGCAAACTGGTAAAGAGCTCTCTGCAATCAGGACAGTGAAAAATAGTCCTATAGTAGCAGCGATTTAAAAGATAGAGATAAGTTGAAAGTTAAACTGGTTAGGACCCTGAATGGGTTGCTGTCATGCATGTGTGAGACTCGAAATTTAAAAGTTTTTGTTGTTTTGTTCCATGTACTAAAACTCACTCATTTGTGTTTTTAACAGACACTCATTGTGTATGGAAGATTAGAACCAAACCGCATTGCCAACTGCTGATGAGACAGTTACAATGCAGTGTGCCTGGAGATGAAGGCCATGCAATGGACCTGCTTGTCAGTCTTGGTTTAGAGCATAAAATAACTGTAACCCTGCTGCCAATTTCCTGCTTATGTTCATCCCTTGGATAACAATATCATTAAGGTTGAATATATGGTAGGAGTAAATGTCTGAGATACTAGCTGAGGACAGCTAGCAATGTGATGAAAAAAATCAGCTTTAAAAATTCAATAAAAATATTTTTGGACTGAACTGAAAAATATATATAATTATCCAAAATCATTTGAAATTTAGAAATATGTTAATGTCTTATGCCTTTGTCTTTTTTATTTTGTTTAAAAAAAATACATATAACTTAAGCACTGTAGCCTTGCAGCAAGAAGGTCCTGGGTTCGATTCCCGGCCGGGGGCTTTCTGCATGGAGTTTGCATGTTCTCCCCGTGCATGCGTGGGTTCTCACCGGGTACTCCGGCTTCCTCCCACAGTCCAAAGACATGCCTGTTAGGTTAATTGGTCACTCTAAATTGCCCTTAGGTGCATGAATGAGTGTGTGCATGGTTGTTTGTGTGTTGCCCTGCGATGGACTGGCAACCTGTCCAGGGTGTACCCTGCCTCTCGCCCACAGACTGCTGGAGATAGGCACCAGCTCCCCCGCAACCCACTATGGAATAAGCGGTAGAAAATGACTGACTGACTGACATATAACTTAATCTTTAATGCCATCGTGTTCTTAGCCAGTAGCAATTGTTCCAAAATGTACAATTATTCCTTAAGGACTTGATGACTCAATCACAGTGACCAAACCTGTTCTTTACCAGCAGATCTTGTCTTTTCAAAAAGTGGCCACACCCATCTATGTGTCACATATTTTTTTTTTATTCACCTCAAAATGAAAAATATTTTATGACAGTATCTAACAAGGTTAAACTACACACTCACTGTACAAAACCGTGATAAAACGAACATGAGAAAAAATTTTTATGGCAGTGTTTTTTTAACCAAAAAGAAGAATTTCCTCACCATGCATTTTGAACACTTACTGCACCAACATGATAAATGGCTCTATAAACAATACTGAAATTATACATTCTAATTCAACATGTAAAAAATGCAAATTCCTGATAGACAAAGTCTAATCTGATGATAAAATTAGTTCTTGTCAGGTCACAACATATTCTAGCTTTGTTTTTTTAGATGAGAAAATTTTTTATCATGAGATGATGATGAGGATTGTTTTATTCTATAAACTACTGTTTTGTATAAGGCAGTAGCTAGTTCTTGTTAAAATATGTGGTGCTGTTTTTGTCAGTAATACACATTTAAGTTTTAATCCAATGTAATTGTGACACATTCTCATCTGCCTGTACAATTCATCCAATCCAAGGCACATGGGAAAGCCATTCAAGAGTGTCATCACTTTGTTCAGAGCTGTCTTTAAGTTGAGGTCAGTGTGCACCTTTCTGCACAAAATATTAAGAACTGACTGCATTGGTGGCAACAAACACGTCTCTTTTCAGCTCCATTCCCTCCATGTGCTGCTGGCCATGCTTGGTTTGTGCCCAAGGGTTAATTTCGGTCCTCTTCAGTGGATGCCCATGTAGCTCCTATCAAGGTGAAATCTGTGCATGCAGTAACAAAAGAAAATGTCAAAACTACTGTTGTTCTAATTTTTGAAGACAAGAAATACACAGAGGGCATTTGGGAGAAAACTTAGAGATGGATGTAGAAATAAAATTCACAAAAAAATCTATTTAGTGTAAATGTGTAACATTACTAGAACATCATAAAGTAAGGAGAAATTACATTTGTGTTCAGACTAAAATATGCCAACTGCTGAGTTGAAATTGCCATTTAATACCATGAATTTAGGCCAGGTAACTCTGAAGGGAACGTGACTTTGGAGCATGTTTGGTTTGTCTCGGAGGATGGGAACTTGAATCTGGGAAGGACGTCACACCCCACTTTAGTGCATTTAAGCTGCAAGTCTAAACAAAACCAGAGGATTTGCTTTATGTTGTGATTAGTCACTATTTGCAAAATAAGCGCAATATATTCCTCTCCATTTTATGCATTCAAAAACTAAAAAAGCATGTTTAAAGAGGGATTGTATAGTACTAGGATTGTTAAATGATCTTGTGCCAAGAAAGGTTTTAAAATATAGAAACACCACTATATATATTTTTTTTAAAATGATGTCTGATATGTGAAAAGCCATGTCTCTCTCAGCATGGGACTTGAAGTAAGTGTTATATGTGCTTTAAGTCTGACGTCCTGTCCAGACAATAGCTCCAGAGTTCTCCAGTTCTGTTAAAATATTTGACTGGTAAACAAAACGCTGTTACAACTGAAGAAGCATTATGCTGAAGAACGACTCCCCCACTTTCATTTGTGTGGCAGCAATTTGGTTAATGAAAAGAAATAATGGAAGAAATAAATGATTTGTATGGATTGGGATAATACTGCAACTTGTTAACCATTAGCCACAAATAACATTAAACTTGGCAAGTGCTTTGGAGCTTCCTATCAGGGCTAAACTAAAGGACAATTTCACCATTTGTAATGAGCCTAGTGTGTTTAGAAAAAAACAGAATATATTTTCAGTACTATTTTGGCATTAGGAACATCTTAGAATAAAAAAAACATAAACCCTGCTACATATGGACGAGTCAAACCTACACTAGAATAATTTAGATGGATCACAGATTCTAAGCAAAAAGCAACAGATCTACTAACAGACTTGACAACTAAGGTTTCAAATCCAGTTTTATTACATTTAGTGCATCCAGCCTATGCTGAAAGGAAGAAAGGTCACTAAACTCAAAATATTGAATGAGAGGTCAATTCAAACATAGTGAACATAGTAGGTAGACGAATGTATTCAACTGCAGAGTAACTGAGCTAACAATACTGTTGTAAGTTTTTAATCTTTAAATTTGAAAGTTTTGCCTGGTC
Source organism: Crenichthys baileyi (assembly GCA_036173005.1). Lineage (NCBI taxonomy): Eukaryota > Metazoa > Chordata > Actinopteri > Cyprinodontiformes > Goodeidae > Crenichthys > Crenichthys baileyi. The sequence goes on along the minus strand of JAHHUM010001159.1, from coordinate 819,671 downwards.
ATCTGATGAATGATAACTTAATTATGGAGGTAGATTTATGGAGAAAACTAAAATTAAGGGCTTAATGGAAAAAAACAAAAAACAAATACAGCAAACCATGATATGAAAATATGATTTCAACAAGTGGCAGGACACGTGAATGGCAATATGACGTCAAAATGGAGATGACTACCAACATGACATAATCTGTCTCACCCTTAAGTGCTAGATTGGTTGTCTGATGGTTCATCTGCACTAGAGGCCTCAGCACCAACCACATCTACTGACTCAGATTTTTTAGGTCTTGTTTCAGACTCTTTGTTCTCAGGAGAAAATCTTCACATTTGAGCATTAATAATAAGTCCAGGAGTAAAAGACGGCAGGAAAAGAAACAGAAAACAAACCATGTGAGAACAATTCCTCTGAATAACTGAAGCTTAAACCAGCAGAATACAATCAGAAACATAATATCCCATACTATAAACAATTTTCAGCCATCGCCTGACTCATTTGTGCTCACATCCACACAAAATGCAGCACTCACCTGTTGTGTGAGGGACTGCGGTTGTAAAGAGATGCTTGAGCTCCAGTGGTAGAATATTGGGATACGTCAGGTGTATCAAACTCTGTCAGGCCGACGGCCAGCTGGTTACGCCAGTTTCCTGTGCTCTCCACTGAGGAAACTGAAAAACGGGTAGAAAGCAAAAACAGTGTTATGTGCTAGACCTTCTAAGGGCAAAAATTGCTTTCAATGCTGCTCTTTTTTTACATGATTTATATTTAATTTATATTACTAGTAGAAGGTTCATGAAAAGAGCTTTACAACATCTCCTAGAATTGAGATACATCTTTTGAAATGCAAAAGCACTTTTGTGTTTCAAAATACAAAAAAGCCCAAATTAACTCAAAATACTCACATATCAAAGTCAGATTATTTGTCACATCCAAAGACTTATTTATGGCTATGTGGAATTATTTTGACACTTCTTCCACTTTTAATGTGGCATATATCCTATATAGTTCAAATGACTAAATACTACTAATAAAACTTAATAGTCTCAGAATGTAGGTTTACTGGCGGTTCCTTGAGTTTCTAAAGGTAGAATAGGAGGCTCCTCTCCTGTTAAACCAGCTCCCAGTTTTTTGTCACCCTGTCTACTTTTAAGCCTAGTTTTAACTGTGACACCGTCCTGGAGGGAGGCACTAGCTGAGCTATTGCTAAAAAATGACATTAAGTTATTTTTCTACAGATGATACAATCAACTGCCTTTCAGTGAGTAACTATCTCCTAGACACAAAAATTGAAGGAGCTATTGCTTTGACTAAATCTGTGTAGTTTTTTTTCATCCTTTAGATTTTACAACGAGCTTAGACTTAACATATTTTGCTGTACTATTATCCTAGATGAAGCCACTAAATGATCTACTGCTGCCATTAGCTCTATACTTTTTCTTTATTATAGAAAGGAAATACTGGACCAGTGCTTCTGTGTTTTTTTATATGTCTGCTTTGTCTTTTCATACCCCCAGTTGGTGATGGCAGATAGCTGCTCACACTGAGCCTGGTCCTACTGAAGCTTTTTTCCTGTTAAAGGAGTGTTCTTTCCAATGTCACTAAATGCATGCTCAGTTTGCTTCAAAGGTAAAACCTCAGCTGTCCACTGCGTCTGCATACTTGTTCAGGAGAGTGATTGCTGCAATCAGTTGGGTTTCCTTAGGTAACAAAAACGTTTTTTCTATTTGAATAAAAAGGATTACCTTTGACTGCACTGTTTAATAGCTAGATATGAATTGGAAGATATGCAAATGACTTTGAATCTCTATGATTGGGTTGATTTGACTGTATGTTTCTTTATATAAACTGGATTTTTTTGGCCTGAAGCCGACATTTGTGGTGAATTAATGCTATATAAATAAACTAAAGTTAACTTAATTGAAAGTTGGTTGCACATGTATGCTCTATATCAGGGGTTCCCAAAGTGGGGGTCGGGAGCCCCCAAGTGGGGGTTGTGAGATGATTTTCAGAGTCATTGTGATATGACGCCTGAGGTTTATGGAGGGCCAAAAGGGATAAAATTAAATAAATATATATAAATATATATATATATATATAATATATATATCTATCTATATTATATATATATATATATATATATATATTATATAAAATATATATATATATATATCTATATTATATATATAAAATATATATATATAATATATATATATATATATATATATATTCTATATATATAAAATATATATATATATATATATATATAAATAAATGTACAATTAAATCTCCTATTAAATAATGTAATAGTGCCACTTATTTATTTAATGCATCATTTAATAATTACATTTTCCATATATTTATTAACTGAATAAATAATTATAGGTTGGAATAATTATAGGTTGCATGGTTGCGCAGTTGGTAGCACTGTTGCCTTGCAGCTAGAAGGTCCTGGGCCCGACTCCCGGCCGGGGGTCTTTCTGCATGGAGTTTGCATGTTCTCCCCATGCATGCGTGGGTTCTCACCAGGTACTCTGGCTTCTTCCCATAGTCCAAAAACATGACTGTTAGGTTAATTGGTTTCTCTAAATTGCCCTTAGGCGTGAATGGGTGTGTGCATGGTTGTTTGTCCTGTGTCTGTCTGTGTTCCACTGTGATGGACTGGCGACCTGTCCAGGGTGTACCCTGCCTCCCGCCCATAGACTGCTGGAGATAGGCACCAGCTTCCCCGCGACCCACAATGGAAGAAGTGGTAGAAAATGACTGACGAATGACTGACAAATTGAAATAATTATTTGCATTTTTAAGGGCATCGCCAGTCTCTGGTACTGTTATTCTGTGTGTCACAGACTGAAATGTAGACCACAAGGTACTAAAGATGTCTTCAAAAACAGACTAAGTAATGTTAATCTGAAAATGCATCAGAGAATCTACTGTATCATGGTGCTTGAGGAAGATGTAAGACCATGTGAAAAAAAATGTTAAAGCTAAGGCTTTAAGGTTTCTGCAACATGACAAAGACCCAAAACACACTGGTAAATTCACCAAGGACTGGCTGAGAATTAATAAATGGAAAGTCCTGGGCCAAGTCAAAGCTCGTATCTTAATCTCCTTCATAAGCTGTAGGGTGGCTTGAAACGGCCAGTGCATGCAAGAAACATCTTAAGCATCTTACAGCCTAAAGTGAGAAGTGGGCAAGATAAATATCAGAGACTAGAAGACGACTAAAAGAAGTGTCTTACTTAAGTTATATCAGCCAAAGGGGGTAGAACTAGCTAATATGGAGTATAATGTCCCTATTACAATTTTTGGGAAATATCCATTGTAAGTAAGCCAAGATTAACTTTTCATGTTTACCTGTAATTAAATCACTTTCTTTTCCAGAGATAAATGTTGATCGTCAATATATGGGGATTTTTTTTACTCTAGAATAAGGAGAGAGATTTTTTTCTAGAACATTTTAAATATTTCTTCATATTCACAGGTTTGTGTACATTTATTTAGTATTTGGTAGAAACATATTTTAAATTGCTGATTCAGGTTTTTAGGTCCCCCTGCTCGCACACACCAACAAATAAAGAGTGTAATGTGAAAAAAACCCTTTTACCTGAGGAGAATGAAGTGGTTCTGCTCGAGTGACTGAAGGCTGCTGGCATAGTTTGGTAGCCCAGGCTGAGCTGTGAGCCGCTATCAAAGTCGTATCCAACCATCAGCCCTCTCCCGCCCTCACGATGGCCTTTGCTCCGGTGGTACCAGCCCCTCAGATGCTCGGCCACCAAGGCTTTATGCATGTTTTTAGCCAGGAGCTCATTTCTGGGCCCCTCTCTGCTCCGCGGTGGTCTCACTGTTGCGTAAGGATTCTGTGAAAGACTGTCTGCTCCATCACTGCTGTAGTGCCTAAACCTGTCATGTCCATGATAGCCATTCATCTGGTATGAGGGGTTTACATTGTAGTGGCCTTCAACTTCATTCTCATATACGTAAGCACCGTTAGCATAGGGCTCCATGTCCTGACAGGTGTAATTGGCAACATAGTAGGCGCTAGGTGCATAGTGTGATGAGGTTTCACATTGATAGTTACAGCCAGAATGATGCTGGACCAAGTTGGGCATGCTTCCGGTGTTACCATACACTTCCACTTTCCTGTGAAGACGGTGCATCGTCAAGGTACGGGAGTCCAGTGTACCGTAGTGAGAGTTGGCTGCACCACAGTAGTCCAGACTAGACTGGCTGGTGTAGGAGGAGCAATCTTCTAACACCTCTGTGCTGTTACTGCGATGGGATGGTGATAGGATAAAAACAGGCTTCTCAGACTCTGTGTCTTTTCTCAGCCGGGGCTGAGACTCCAGACTTCCACTGCGATGTCTGAAGCAATGAGGAGACCCCTCTGACCTGAAGAAAGAACAGCATCTTTAATATGACTTCTAAAGCAGAAAATATTTATTGATTTAGCAGTAAAAAAAAAATAAAAGTTATGGGAATTTTAGTTAAAGGTCAAGAGTTGAGATAGAAGGAAAGAAAAAAAGTTGGAAGAAGTTATTACTGGGAGGAATGATACATGCACGGCATCAAAGACCAGACCTGAGTTGGCTGCTGCTGTAGGCGTTACGGGTCATAACTGGGGTGGGAGGCATGCTGCGTGGATCTCTGGGAGGTCTAGGTAGTGTTTTATAAGGACTGCTGTTGGTGGAGGAGACCTCTCTTTGATTCTGGTAGGAATGGGGTGCCTCTAGGCCATCAAAACCTAATCTAAAAAGTTGCAGTGTAAAAAAAGAGGGTATGAGGTGTGAGAAAAGGAAAGAGGCTGCAAACATGACACAACAAATATTCTAACCTCTACCAATGTGTGATGTAAAGTCCTGGCTCAACAAACACAAGTCAGCATTTAATAAAGTAAAAACTTGTGAAACAAGTTAAACTTTACTTATATAACTTGAAACATTATATTTTTACCCACCTGCTGTGGCTCTTGTGATTGTTTCCTGCAGGAGATCCCTGTCTCTCCATATCAAATTCTGCTCCAAGTGAGCGCAACGGACTGAGCTGAGGGGAACCTTGGACTGACCGTGAGCGCGGCCTCTGACCTGCGCCATCAGAGTCATCTGTATACACACAGAAAAACGTTATGATTTTAACATCAATACAAGGTTTCCACTCTAAAATAAGTCTAAAAAAAGTATGAAATTTGATTTAAGTATTTTCCAGGTCTGGATAAGTATGGAAAAAGAAAAAAAAAGTATGCAAACATTAATGTATTTCCAGATTTTACCATTATTGTCTAAATTAATTCCCACTTTTATGACACATTGTCAAAACATTCCTTCCATCCATCCATCCATCTATATTTAAAGCCTGATCACTGCAGAAAAATCTGCCATACATTTACGAGAAAGAACAAAAGAGATCTGATACTGTTTTTTTTTATATAAAAAATAGGAAAACGCACAAAATCTACATCTAGAAAAGTTTGCATTTTGACTTAGAAATGTGTAGGAACCCTGTCAGTATTAAAGCAGATAAAATGATCTTAGCAAACCTAACAAATCACTAACCATCATCCAGTGGGAGACTAGACAGAGAGCTGCAGTTAGACCGGGTGAGCTCATCTGGAAAGACAGAAAAAACTTTACCTACTTTGCAAATGTAGCTAACTGATCACTGTAGTACTACAATATATATCACCCTGCACCATACCTGCAATGATTACTGAGGCACGTTGTGTGGGTTTTTTCCCCTTCTTGATCCTGTACTGATTCATCTCATTCTCTATCTGCTGCAGTTTGTGCATAGCATCCAGGCAGTTTCTCCTCCTCTTTTTCTTGACCGTTTTACACAGCTCGGGCTCATTTGCAAGCTTCTTGGCTGCCTCAACGATCTTTCGTTGGAGGGCAAATCTGCTCTCAAGATTTCTCAGGAAGGGATCCTGCAAAAGTCAACAAAACAGCCACTAAAGATCTATGTCAAGATTCATTTCACATAATCCGTCTATATAGTAATATTTTAAGGTGCTTTTAAAGGGGCTTTTTTCCCAGTCAAAATATAACTCTGTAAAAAAGAGTTTATGTTTTGTGCTTTTCGTAGTGAAGCGAAGTACTAACCAGACATGAATTGAAAGCCAGTTTAAAGTGATTCAGTGACTTGCAAAAGTATTCAAGCATTCACCACAAACTCCAATCTATTTTATTGGGATTTTAGGTAACAAAGCAACACCATCTACAGCCCCATATCAGTAAGGAATGTGTATTCAGAGTAAAGAACAGTGTTTAGTTTCTTGTTTTCTTTCACCCATGGCTTTCTTCTTCCCACTTGTCCATAAGAGTCAGATTTGTGAAGTGCATGACTAATAGTTGTCATATCAGTAGGTTTTTCCACCTGAGCTGTGAATCTATGCAGCTCCTTTCAATACTGTCTGTCTATGATTAATGCTTTCCATGTTCGGCCTGAACGTTTAGGTGTATGTTTATGTCATAGTAGATTTTCGGTGGTGTCCATATGTGGAGAATAATTTGAACAGAGCTCTGTGAGATGTTCAAAACTTAGGTTATTATTTTATAACCTAAATATAACCTTCCTTGGTCTGCATGATGCTATTTGTTCACTAACGTTATCTAACAAACCTCTGAGACCTTTACATATTTTTACATCAGGCACAGGGACTACCAATGAAAGCTAGCCTGTTGGCTAACTCCGGTACATTAACATTTTACTTGTTTTTCCTTTTACTGACCAATTTTTTAAATTGAAACACTAATTACTTATTAGATAACTCCTTAAGGGAATTTGTTGCACTAATTCTATTTTGGGAATATCAGAGTGAAATCAGGCTATGAAAGAGTGAAGGAGACTGAGACCACCTTTCAGAACTTTGAAAGACATGCATAATTTTCGTTAATGCTCTTGATAATCTTTCTAGTTCAGTTGTGTTGGTCTACCACATTAAATGTATATGTATAATATCAGCTCAAACAGATACATGACATTTCACAAACTGTGTAAAGTGAATTTAAAGTCTGGCACAGAATGATAAAGACCAGTTTCCTTAAGATCAAAGTGCCCTGGTCAAATACAGACCTCATTGTAGGGGAAAAGGTCATCCAATTTGAAAGCTGTGCCAACACGCCGCCTGACCTGAGGCGGCCTTTCACCTGAGGAGAGAGGATATTCCTTTGGCAGCTTTCCAGTTAGTTCCTGAAGAACAACAAGACAGCATTTTATACATTAATAAAGTGCAAGAAGAAACAGAGGCAATTAACTAACCTCCTACAGAGTAACAAATGTTTAATAAAAGCAGCTCAGCAGAAAAAAAAAAAAATGCTTTCATTGTATGAATGCAAAACAGCTGTGATAGAAGGATTTCTCACCGCTTCTCTGAGGCAAATCTTCTTGAGCTCTTTTGTTTTCTTGGCCAAAATATCTTGGAGTTCCTGTTCTTTTTTCCTCAGCTCAGAGAGTTTTTCTTTTTTCTGTTCTTCACTCATTTCAGAGTCTGCAGAACCTGCACATGCAAAATTATGACAATACTGTGTCCCACAGCAAACTATATCTGTCACACTTTTGTCCGAGTGATGTTTAACTTGTCTTTAATTTCACCTTCACTCTTTATTTCTAAACCTTTCATGCACTTATCAATGTCAGGAATTTCATATAAATTTAGCTCTCTTTATGATTTATTTCATCTGTTCTTTTTTAAGGGTGAAATTATTCTACTTCAGTGGTTTTTAAAAAAGAAGAACTGGGTGCAAAAGTTTGAATTTATTGCGGATTTACACATCTACAAAAGGTTTAATTATATATTGATTTGAGGTAAAGTGGAATAGGAAATCCTTCGACTTCATTATTCTTATCCACTTTGTGCACCACCCCCATGCTTGACAGTTGGTGCAGTGTTTTTATGTTTAAAAGCCTCACTTTGACTCCCTCAAACAAGCTTCTTGCCATTCTAGCCAAACAGCTCAATCTTTCTCTCATTTGACCATACAACGTTTCTCTCAGGTATTTGGCTTGTCCCTGTGAATTGCTGCAAATTTCTGTCAAACTTAAACATGCTTTTTTTGGAGCAGTGGCTTCTTTCTTTGTTGGCATCTTCTTAGTCCATGTTAAAGTTAAACTGGCTTCACACTGGTGGAGGCACTGGTGACCCAGTGGCTTACAGTTTATCCATAACGTCTTAACTGTTATCCTTTCATCTAAGGAGAGGAGTTTTGGGTCAGATGGTTCAAACACTGACTACGTTGGGCACGTTCTAGCATGACCAGTGATGCATGACCATGAGCAATGATCCCTGGTTTTGGAATGGATAAACCAGGTCAACATTAAGCTTCTGGAATGGCTTCAAACTCAACCCCATTACAAAATGAATGGATTATGCTTAAAAGAAAAGTCTGTGCCAGGAAACCAACCAATTAAAAAAATCTACCATTTCTGATAAGAGGGGTGGTCAAAAAATTAACTAGAATTACACCAGGATCATGTATAGAGCAGGGGAGCATGTTTGAGCCTATATATGTTTAATTTTCACTGTCTTCAATTTGGAAAATCCACAAGAGATCGCACTTTTTGCAAACCTAATTCATCTTTTTGTAAACCACAGAAGTTGTTATCAGTCCACCTTGAACAAAGAAAAAGTCCCAAATGATTACTAAATTACTAAATGACTAAAACCTAACATCTAATAAAACAAACCTGTAGACACCAGGCTCCCATTGCTGGCTGTTATACAATTATTCTTCAGGCCTACATCTCCAAGTCTGTTCATTTTTGCTCCTCCATGTTCGGTGAGCTCCATGGCAATTTCTTCCAAAGTTCTAGCTGGTCCTAGTTTTGCCTGCAAAAATGAAGAAGACATGTAAAATTTAAAATTTAAGCTACGTAAAGAAATAATTATAAAAAAATGATAGTATATTATAATAGCCTCTTACTTTGCTTTGCTTTCTGTCCAAGTAGAACTGATGCTGGCTAATGGCCATTACCCAAATGGTTTTGATTAAAGAATGGCTTGCATACCACGTGTGGATGAGTAAGCCTGTCTGCCCAAATGTGCGTTTTGTTACTGCTCTCCTGAAGTGCAAAACATAAAATTAAAAAAATTTAAGACAACTTTGTTAAGTAAAAAAATCCCAGTAGAATGATGATTTCTTTGGAGAAATGCTGAAAATATGGATCAGTCAGAAGCCAAACAAAAGTGTGAACAATATAATGTCTTATCAATTCAAAGAGTTAGAAGAATCTGCTCACCTGTGTGGATCATTAACTTCTACAGCAAACTTTTTCTCTCGGAAGTACAGGTTTTCCAGCTGTTTCCACTGGTAGAGCTGTGGGTAAACACATACAATGTCTCACCAGGAACAGAAATATATTTCTGTTCATTTCACAACATACATTTTGGGTACAACTTCCAATATAATATATCTGATTTTGGCCTACTGGTGTTATAAATGGTGGTGAAACTAAAATTAGTAAAAATCGCAACTGAACTAACTTGATTTTTAAAAACTTGTACCAAAAAGTTGAATTCAACAGTTTTGCTTGGTCTGTTTCAACCCCAGGCATAAGAAGACTCCATCGTAAGCTGTCATTACAGTCTAGGCTGCCAAGTGTGCATTAATGCAGGTGTTTGAGTGAGACAAATGCCACAAGGGGACATTACATGAAGATTCATGGCCAACATAACCACTTTCCATGGCTCATCACATCCACCCCCCCATCAACCAGGTGCTCCCTGTCAGCAGCCAGTTATGAACAATCTATTAGCGTCACTGACTCACTGTGTGTCTCCGCTAGATCAGAATGAGATACTTTAAAAAAAACGAAGCATTTGCAGGTTACATTCCAGTTTTGCTTAAAGAATACTTGGGAGCATTAAAAAAATGATCTACTTGCAAAGACACAATATGTGCAAAACTCACTCCTAAGCTGACTAAACAAAGAAGAGCGATTTCCAGTCTTACCAGCACAATAGACGTTTAGAATAAATCCTCAGAAAAGATTAAATCTTCTTTTGCTTTGCTGTCAACCCGAGCACATACTGTACTTCACTCTGGCTGCTGTCAGCTCCTGACTTGTCTTTTCAGGTATTCTCTGAGCCCAGCCCCCTTTTCCCTTCCACATCATTGCCTCACTCCCTCTTCTCCTTTTCTAAAGCATGCTGTTCAGCCAATTTCTTTCACAACTTTGGGATGCACCAGCCACATATTGATTGCTTCATGAAAAGCAACAGAGCTTTAAAATGAAAATAATGCAACAATAATTTGTTATTAAAACTGAAATGGAAAAACAAGCTCACGTTTCATGTTTCTACTGTCTAATTACAGACCTAAACAATACTAATGAAACAAGAAAAGCAAGTTATTTTTGTCTGTATGATTCTCCACTGCTTTTAAAACTCATGAGCCTAAGTAAAACGAGCCAAAATATTCTTTTAGGATTAGGATGAGATTTTGCTTCAAGTCTGGCCTTGTCTGCTGCAGTTTAAGTCATGAATTCACGGAACTGAAACATACGATGCATAAAGCTGGTGAGTCACCACACTGTTTTGCAACAACAATGATCCTCACCCATGCTCTATGCCATCATCACACCCAAATTGGTGTGTGAGGAAGAAAAGAACAGCAGCAGACATTTCAGCTGGCAAGCTTTGCCTTTTTACCTTTCGAGGTTTCAATTTGTCCTGCAGATCATACTGGCCGATGCCCTTATAGCTGATTCCCAGCCACCAAGGGATCCCTTGTTTATCCTGTCAGGAATAAAAATGCAGATTATATGGCTAACATAGGTCTAGGTGTAACTGTCACTGTCATTTTCAGTGAGTCACATAAGAGGACCTACCTTAACCTCATAATAATGAACCCCATATGTTGGCAATGACTCCACCAATGTCAAATACCTGGTAGAAAATTAAAAGCATAAGTCAGTATTCTTTAAATATGTTTGTGAAAAACAATTTTGTCACATTAAAACCATAAGCCTTAATGTATCTGATAGTGATTTTATGTGATTGACAAACACAAAATACTAATACTACTAAGCCATTCCACTGAAGCTCAGGATGTATTTGTAGGGTGACCGTCCTTCTGGAACCTGAACCCCGCCCCATCTGCGAATCCTCTGCAGCCTCTAACAGGTTTTCCTTCAAGAATTGTCCTGTTTTAGGCTCCAATAATCTTTTCATCAACCCTGACTAGCTTTCCTGTCCTTTTGGAAGAAAAAGATCCCCACTGCATGATGCTGCCATCATAATCATAATCAGAATTAGATTTATTGCCAAGTTTGTGCACACAAACAAGAAATTTGACTCAGGTACACTTTGCTCTAAGTGAAGATTTTATACATAAATACATGTAGATTCTCACCAAAGGCAACAAAACTGTGAATGAACACACATGGAATTATATAGTAAACAAAAAGTGTGAACTAACTCTAAACATTTTTATATTTTATTCAAAATAGCCACCCTTTGCTTTTATTACTGCTTTGCTCTCTTGGCATTCTCTCCATGTGCTTCATGAGGTGGTCACCTGAAATGGTTTTTCAAAGAGTCCTGAAAGAACTTCCCAGAGGTTCATGATGAGACAGCCAAAGGTTAATATTTCACTCGTCACAGCAAAGGGCGACTACTTTAAGGAATCTAAAATATAAAACATATTTAAAGTTATTTTATAATATTTTGTTTGCTACATAATTCTATATGTGATCATTCACAGTTTCGATGCCTTCAGCGAGAATCTACGACGTAAACAGTCATAAACATAAAGAAAACTATTAAATGAGAAAGTGTGTCTTAAACCTTTAACTGGTGGTGTATATATAATAAATGGAAATAAAAAATGTATGCTAAATGTACATATATAAACAAGTGACTCTACTATAGAAGATAATGTGGGAAAAATTCATGTTTCATGACGGGGCTTGTAGTCAACTTTAAATTGGGCTTCTTATTTAAAAAGACCAGATTTGTAGAGCACAGAACTACTGTAAATGTTGTCCTGTCAACAGAATTTTCCAAATGAGCTTGTGATCTCTGCAGCTCTTCCAGAGACTGAGCCTTTTGTCTGCATGTCTGAATAATGCTCTTTTGCAAGTTTAGTTAAACGTCTTGGTAGGTTTGCAGTTGTTGCATTCTATTGCCCTTTCTAGATGATAAATTAAATATGTTTTTCACATTTCAATGTGAAAACCATGATATAGTTCATGTTCACCTTTCACATTAGATTTCAGTAAAATCTGCAATTAAATAACAGTTACTGGTGCCAGATAAAATGAAGTCAAGGCACATTTTTATTTAGAACTTACTGCACAATAGCCTGTCCCCTAGAGACACCTTTCAGCTGCTTATAATATTCAATGACTCGATCCTCACTGCAGTGAAAAAACAAGATAAAGGTAAGAAGGTAAGTGAAGTTTATTTATATAGCACATTTCACAGTAATAAGATCTCAAAATGTTCTACAGAGGCTACAAAAATGCCTAAAAAGACAAAAATAAAACATTTAAATAAAGTCCCTTGTACACTGTTTTTTTCCAAGTGAAAAACCAAATCTTTGTTTCTTAAGACTTTAACTCAAATGACGGTGCCAGCGTATTAAAAACAATGAATGACTGTATCTCGGGCTAACAAACAGCATTACCAAAAAGTCTAAGTCTAAGATTTCTAGTAAGATTTCCTGAAAAACCTACCAGAATGCAAGAGATGGATGTTCCTTGAGGACTTTGGTAGGGAGAGTTGGTAGCTTCTTCAAATCAGCTCGGGTGTTTTCATCACTGAAATATACAATAGGGTAATTAATAGGCAATAATGCTTCCTATTAAAAAATATATATATATATGTATATTTCTTCACATTTTGGGTCAGTTAGGTGTTATCTTGTCTGTATCGTTTTCGCAAAAGGCCCAGACATGGGGAGATGGGATGCTGAGATGATGCTGTCTTGTTAAAACTGAAGTAAGCTTATAAAAACTTAATATTGTCATTCAAGCATAACTGTAGTAACTCGCATAACTGTAACGATAATGTTACACCACCATAATTCAGAAACTCAAGATTTTATATATAAATCAGTTAAGAAACTCTAGGTTAGTGTTACGAACATCACATTAAATAGTAAAAAAATGGTTTAAGTCTTGCAACATTACACTGCTATTGAGAAATCTGTACTGCAAGGTTACAACTTTGATATTTGAATGTGGAATGTGGCTTTGGACCAATTTTGTAAAATAGTTGTAAATAGTGTGAATAAATACACATCTATACAAACCTTATTATAACTTAATGTCACATGAGTAAGATTTAGTCTCTTATCACCATTCAGATATTTCAAGTTTTTAACAATTATGATTTCAAAATGGCTACAATTGTTCTGTTCTTACATTCTTGTTCACATACTCATCATCTTCCAGGTATCTGGGACTGGGTCGAGGGCAGCAGTCCCAGAAGAGACACCCAGATTTCCCTCTCCCCAGACACTTCCTCCAGCTCTACTGGGCGTCGGCATTCCCAGGCCAGTCAGGAGACATAGTTCCCCCAGTGTGACCTGGGCCGTCCCCTGGGCCCAAGGCAGGCGTCCATAGGGCATTCGAAACAAATGCCCGAGCCACCTGAGCTGACAACTCTCGATGTGGAGGAGCCGCAGCTCTACTCCAAGCTCCTCCCCGATGGCCGGGCTCCTTACCCTATCTCTAAGGGAGTGCCCGGCCACCCTGCAGATGAAGCTTGTATCCGGGATCTTGTTCTGTCGGTTATGACCCAGAGTTCATGATTGTAGGTGAGGGTAGGACCATAGACTGATTGGTAAATTGAGAGTTTCACCTTTCGGCTCAGCTCTTTTTTCACCACAGCGGACCGGCACACCGTCCACATTACTGCGACCGCTTTTAGATTCGTAGTTATTTTACTGAGATTCCAGAAAAAGTTTCAGTGTTATCACAATGAGAATTCTCATGAGAATCTCACAGCCCATGCCTTGCTTGTAGTATATTATTTGGCATTTTATTAAAACAAATGATCTTAATTCCCAATTCTAATATATTTTTTTACTCTTCTACAAACAATTTTATCCCAGTATGTGACAAATTATGGGGAACACCTAAACTCATTTTCTGCTTACTCTGCTGTTCTGCAGAGAAAATGTATGCATTGTATTCATTTGTCTCTGGGATAGAAAAATCATGATAAAATTGCTCTGCGAAATATCTTTTTATCTTGATGTGAGAATTAAAAAAAAAAAAAACATCAGGGCTCAGCGGCTTACTAAATGTTGTAGACATAAGATCCAATTGTAATCCAGTGGGAGATTTTTGGAGCTTCCTTCTCAGCCAAAGTAGTGAGGGTGTGACATCCTAGCAGTAGAGTTCCAGATTTGTACAACTAATGCCAAGGCACACTCATGCTGCTAATAAGATAATATCTATCAGTCTTAAAACCAGTATTTGGTAGGGATGCTTTTATATTATATATAATTATAGAATTCTGACATATGTCCATCAAATACACTGCTCAAAAAAATAAAGGGAACACTCAAACAACACATCCTAGAACTGAATGAATGAACAAAGTATTCAACAAAGTATGAACAAAGTATTCAATGAGAATATTTAATATTCTCATTGAATACTTTGTTCTGTACAAAGTTGAATGTGCTGACAACAAAATCACACAAAAATCATCAATGGAAATCCTTTTTTTATCAATTTATTAACCAATGGAGACCTGGATTTGGAGTCACACGCAAAATTGTGGAAAAACACACTACAGGCTGATCCAACTTTGATGTAATATCCTTAAAACAAGTCAAAATGAGGGTCAGTATTGTGTGACCTCCACATGCCTGTATGACCTCCCTACAACGCCTGGGCATGCTCCTGATGAGACGGCGGATGGTCTCCTGAGGGATCTCCTCCCAGACCTGGACTAAAGCATCCACCAACTCCTGGACAGTCTGTGGTGCAACGTGACGTTGGTGGATGGAGCGAGACATGATGTCCCAGATGTGCTCAATCGGATTCAGGTCTGGGGAACAGGCGGGCCAGTCCATAGCTTCAATGTCTTCATCTTGCAGGAACTGCTGACACACTCCAGCCACATGAGGTCTAGCATTGTCCTGCATTAGGAGGAACCCAGGGCCAACCGCACCAGTATATGGTCTCACAAGGGGTCTGAGGATCTCATCTCGGTACCTAATGGCAGTCAGGCTACCTCTGGCGAGCACATGGGGGGCCGTGCAGCCCTCCAAAGAAATGCCACCCCACACCATTACTGACCCACTGCCAAACCGGTCATGCTGAAGGATGTTGAAGGCAGCAGATCGCTCTCCACGGTGTCTCCAGACTCTGTCACGTCTGTCACATGTGCTCAGTGTGAACCTGCTTTCATCTGTGAAGAGCACAGGGCGCCAGTGGCGAATTTACCAATCCTGGTGTTCTCTGGCAAATGCCAAGCGTCCTGCACGGTGTTGGGCTGTGAGCACAACCCCCATTTGTGGACGTCGGGCCCTCATACCATCCTCATGGAGTCGGTTTCTAACCATTTGTGCAGACACATGCACATTTGTGGCCTACTGGAGGTCATTTTGCAGGGCTCTGGCAGTGCTCCTCCTGTTCCTCCTTCCACAAAGGCGGAGGTAGCGGTCCTGCTGCTGGGTTGTTGCCCTCCTACGGCCTCCTCCACGTCTCCTGGTGTACTGGCCTGTCTCCTGGTAGCGCCTCCAGGCTCTGGACACTACGCTGACAGACACAGCAAACCTTCTTGCCACAGCTCGCATTGATGCGCCATCCTGGATGAGCTGCACTACCTGAGCCACTTGTGTGGGTTGTAGAGTCCGTCTCATGCTACCACGAGTGTGAAAGCACCACCAACATTCAAAAGTGACCAAAACATCAGCCAGAAAGCATAGGTACCGAGAAGATTTCCCCCTGTTGTCTATTTCATTTGCACAACAGCATGTGAAATTGATTGTCAATCAGTGTTGCTTCCTAAGTGGACAGTTTGATTTCACAGAACTTTATTTACTTGGAGTTATATTGTGTTGTTTAAGTGTTTCCTTTATTTTTTTGAGCAGTGTATAAAACAATCCAAATCTCTACAGGATTTAAAGGATATATCTTCTGGCCAAGAAAGAAGGCTAAAAGAATTTGCAAATGATACACTTTTTTGTGTTTGCAGCTGGTCTGAACCAGGTGGCAACATTCACAAAGAAATGCAGTATTTGTCTGAACACAGTATGCATTGTGCATTATTTAAACACGGCTGATAGCAGCTTTGTGCATCAGAAAGGTGTCTCTGCTCTGCAATCCTTGGCATCATCACAGCATTTGTGAGATTCATTAGTTGTCTAATGGAAGCTTTGCAGCACTCTGTGGTGAGCCTCACAGAGTACCTCTATTGATTTTTGTTGTCTGAGCTGATGAAACAAGTGACCTATTGAATAATGTTCTCTGAAAGCTTACTATTAACTCATCCAGCTGCTGTTAAATACTCCTACACATCATGTGCTCTTACCTTGTATAGTCTCCTTTAGCTTCCTGGTGATAAAAAAATCACATTCTATTAAAAAATATACTTTACATAAACCAGTTCTCACATAAATAGGGGACAACTAATAGTACAAACCTGCAATGCATTTGCAGCCAATCTAAAGACATTTTCGGTTTCCACTTCAATAACCCCCTGAGAAATATAAAAGGAAAAACAAAAAGAAATGCATACAGAAAATGTTGATTATTAGAGAGAAAGCTCTGGTGATCCAAACATAGATCATTCGCTGCTCCGCTGTAACCTCTGCTTTCACACACACTGTGGACTTTCCATTCCAGCCAGCAGAGTGAGAAAATTGTGCCCTGCAGTCATTACTGTCTGCTGGGCTGAGGTGCAGAGTTCAGAGACAGTGAATCATCATGCAGCTGCTGCAAAAACATCTGTAGCTGATCATTTCTTTGTGGTTTTAATTCCCAGAAAACACAAACAAAAAAACACTTACATTGTAGATAGCTGATTTTGCATTCAGATAGAATAACTCCACCGTTATGATGTCCTTCAGCTGTGTTATGTTTTCTACATAAAACCTGTCGAGGATAAAAGCACAGATGACTTGTTATTGCTGATGACAGCCCTTTCTCTTTTAAACTGGTAGTTTGTACTTTTCTCATCTAACAGTGCCGTGTAAAGGTATTTACTCAACTTGAACTTTTTCACATTTTGTCACATTACATCCACAAACCTTAAATTATTTTGTTCGGGTGTTATGCAATAGATCAAGCAGTGCATAACCATAAATGGGAAGCAAAATGATACATACTGCAGTTTTCTGCATTTTTTTCAATAAAATAAGAATAGGAGTGATTTTGAAACAGAAGTGGCATATGACAGGCTGGGCAATCGGACAGCTGTTTCCAATCATCATCTTCAATAAATACCCAGGCTCTCATTGCCAGATCTTTGAATTCAGTTAAACAGTTAGTCCTGGCCTCTAAGTTTGTTAAATATTTGAAAATCTTAGTAGCTTTACTGATCTAGTGTTCTCTGTCTTCAAATCCAATTCTGCCAGCCACAAGCCCTAATCTCATCAACTCCAACTGCAGTCATCATTTTATGTTCTTGCCATCCGTTGAAACCTGGTAACAACCACTGACATTGCATCTGTTTTTGGGTCTATTTAATCCAAGTGGTTGACAAAATTAGTGAACAAACTCCATCCTAAAGACCAAAGAACACAGCAGACGGCTCAAGGATAAAGTTGGAGAGTCAAAAGTCAAAAGCAATGCTATGTTTTAAAACAATATCTCAAGCTTTGATAATCTAACTCTGAGCTATATTCAATCCATTTTTTAAAACTAAAGAATCTGGAGAAAATCGCAAATCTACCAAAATGACAGTCCAACTAAGCTAACATGCTGGGTAAAGACAGCATTAAGTAGAGAATCAGCTAAGAGGCCTGTGGTATGATGGGGGGAATCTCTTGACAGGAAAAATGTTAGTTTTGCACTCCTCAAATCTAGTCTGCCTGGGAGAAAGGCAAGAAGAAAGCAATTGTTGAAATAAAGCCATAAAAAATCCAGTTTTAAGTTCGCCCTTAAGCCATAAGCGTAGGGGACAATGCACATCATCCATTCTCACAGTAAAACAGCATAGATACAGCATAGAGACAGAGCAATCCAGAAAGAAACCTGTTAGAGAATACAAAAGACTGGAGACTAGGGTGTAGGTGACAACAGCCCTAAACATAAGGCCAGATCCCAGATCAAAGCATGGTCATTTTGCTAGAATGACACAGTCAAAGTCGAGACCTAAATGTAATTGAGATTTTGTGGCATGATTTTAAAATTTATGTTCAAGAACTCTCTCCCTCTAATGAGCTTGAGGTATTTTGTGCAGAAGAACGAACGATAAATTACATACAAATGCACACCACACTGTTTAGATTTTTATTTGTAAAAACCTTTGAACCATGTCTCCTTTTCCTTCCACTTCTCAATTATGCACTACTTTGTGGGTGATCTATCACATAAAACCCCAGTAAAATACATTAAACTAGCTGTATTGAAAAAAAAAACAGGTGTGGGAAAACAAGTTCCTCAAAAGCACCAATAAAGTTTTTTGTTCATATTCAAAGCCAGCGAGCACTGCTCCCTGCTGGTGAGTCAGAACGTTACATAATAAAATGAAATCTTACCTGACCAGAAAGTTCAGGGAAATGGCTCCTGGTTTCTTGGAAAAGTCATGTTCAAGAACCCTTCGATCCATCTGCAGCCACTTACACTGACCACTGTGGAAGCAAACATGCACACACAGATAAAGATGCATCTGTAAATTTGATCTTTCTATAAAAAAATGAAAGTACAATTTGCATACTTGTCATCAAAAAACGCAAGTCCAAAGAATTCCTTCTCTTTGAGGTTGAAGTGGGAGGACACCAAGTCGAGCAGCTCATATGACAGCAGCTTTGGCTGTGATGGAAAGATTGAGATTAAACTGAATGTAGTGAATACATCATTTATCCAACAAGCAGTCAGGCTGAAATGTCACTGTTGAGTAAGAATTTACTGAAGAACATTTTCAAAGCATGATGGTCCTTCTGCTCAGGTTCTGACTGTCAATAAGTAATAAAGAAGTAAGAAACACAGCCCTTTGTTGACCTAGACCAATGGTTCTCAAACTGTGGTACAAGTATCACTAGTGGTACTTCAGGTACCTTTATTGGTACTCAGAGGAAATTTTGGTGTTAACTATTTACAAGGTAAATGTGTAGCAAATTATCTGCCACATGAATAAATTACCTCAAACAGCTGATAGGACCGAGAATGTGTAAAAACATGACTCGAACTAGAGAAATATCTGCTTCACTTAGATGATAAATGTTCCATTAAGTTCAGCAGTTGGTCATCAACATATCGTGGAGGATACTGAAAAAGCGCTTCAAAGAAGAGAACCTCAAGTGCTCTGACTGCAACTGCAACGACTTTCTCACAAACAATACAGATCTAACAGCCTTTCTATGCATTGCTTTATATATACTGTATTTATATCTAACCTGAACCAGCAGCTCAAGCTTTCTGTCATCCAGCAGGTGAACCTGGCACAGTTTACCGTCAGTCATCTGCAGGGGGAAGAGAAGAAGAAGGTCAGGGTTTGTTACACAGATTTCGACTGCTCCATAATCACAAAGCATAGGGACATGGTGTTGTTGTGTGTTCATAATGCATCTGTCAACATGGCAGCAAAGTAGACTTGTGTAATCTAGAAAATACTGCCGGTCATTTGGTTCCATTTCAATTACATACAAGTATTGGTCTTTTTCAGATATGAAAAGCACCCACCTCCCATATCATGCTTCCTACTGACAAAAAGTCAATTTATGCATGCTCTAGAGCCATTTTTTGCCAACTTTGAAAACTAATATATTTAAAATAGTTTTCTATAATCTACTCCCTTTATACTATAACAAAATGTGGTCATGTACCTCCGGTAAACAACAAGACAGAACTTAGCGTTAGTTTGCTTTGATTAGGGGTTATAATCTGTTTTATTTCATTAGAATCAACAGGTCCAAACCAGGATCAGAATCCCAATCAATGTTCAAAGAGTATAATATAAAGACAAATAATAAAAAAAACATTTTTTTCAGTCTGATTTGAGTATTATGTGATCAATTATCTCCATTATTAATCAAAACTATTAATTATAAATAAACTGATGCACAATGGTTCAGTAAATAAACTGGGATCCAAACTGGTGAAGAGGTGAATTGTCCCAGAGTTGAAGAAAAAAACAGGAAGGTACTTTCAGCTGTTAAATGACTTAGTACTTAATACTGTGATCCTATTTAAAATACTGCTTTGTTATTGACAATAAAGCCCTTGTTCCATGGATTTGTTGTCATAGTAACCAGGAAAAAAGATTTGAAGTTTTTGCTTTTAGCCCCTCTACAGCAGGACTATGGTATTGAGTAGTGGACCAGTCTATATTATTTCTACACTGCATTTCTCAGGCTGCTTTATACACATATTTTAGATCTGTCAGCAGTTCATTTAGAATATAATAGAATAGAATAGAATAGAATAGAACAACTATTGTCACTAAAGCATTAAGCAGTTTGTGCAAAACAGAACAAAGTTGTCTTGCATTTATGCACTATTTTACTTTATTAGTGTAATAAAAATCTAAAATGTAAGAAATTCAAAACATAAAAGAACTAAAATAGGGTACAGTAGATAAAACAACACACTGTCCTACAACATATCATAAGGTCATGTATATATACTTCTCCCATTACCTAACACAACATGAAAATGCTGCTTACATACAAATTTTTTGGAATGGATATGTGTATAAGTTATTGTTTAAACTTAATTTCACAGAAAAATTACAAAATAATGTCGCCAAAGTTTAGGATACTGTTTCCTACATTGCTTCTGTTTGTTCTTCAGATGCTAAACAGTAAACTTTTACATTAAAGGATTACACCAATTGATGATCAAGAACTAACCCACTAGTAGTCCTAAATGGCTTTTGTCAGCCCATGCACCTGTTAAGTAAACCACAAATTCATTAAGATTTAGACTAAGATCAGCATCTTTATAAATGTCTTCGGCACCTTCCCACATAATTATAAACAAAATTATATGTGTTGTTCCACGATCAAATCCATTTTTTGTCCTGCAGTGTACTCTTAGTCAGGATAAAGTATGGCTGACATGCTGGGGAATGTGAAGTTTTCCGTAAACCGGATAAATGATACAACCGTGCAAAAAGTGACAGATTGAGGTTAACCTGTCTAACAACAACAAAAAAAAAACAACTCTCCAACTGGGAAAAAAATCTGCCTCCCCAATGTGACACAATGAGGTTGATTGCAGCTTCTAACAGTAGCAGTGAACCTAGCAGATACTGTACCTGAAAGACCTCTCCAGGGAGAGCGCAGGTGTGGATGCATCCCAGTCTATTGCTCATTCTTTCAACAGTGTCTGTTCATAGATACTTGTAGGTATTGTAAAACTGCTGCCTCTGACTGACTGGTTGCAGGCGAACACAGTTAACAAGAAGTCTGCTCCATCCTGGATATATCGACAGGAGCAACCGGGCCGTTGCTCTGTGCACTGACGGCTTACACAGTGTGAGTTCAACAGCTGACCTATAGTAATGAGGGCCGTGTGATCCAGACTCCTGACCAACAGTTTATGGTTTATTCCTTCATAATGTAGGCAGTGAATGTCACGGGAGAGGAAAATACATTTTTAGCCATTTCTGAACCGGCTAAAACTGGATAATTGTCTTTAATATCACTATACTTTCATCATTGCTGAATGGGTTGGTCAGTGAAATAAAGGAGGACTACCCTCAAATTCTTTAATTTCACAAATCAATGGGAACCTAAAAGCAAACAGAGTTGGATCCTCAAGCAGGAAAATGAGTAATACCTAATATCTTCTGCAATGGCCCCCAAAGCCTTATTGAAAATGTATCGCTTAAGCTTAAAAGGGCAGATTTCACCAGGAAACAAAATAGTTCAATGACCATCCTACTAGAAACTCCTTATGACTAAAGGAACTATGTGGTTCTCTGCAACTTGCTAAGTTGTATTGCTCTAGACATTTTTTCAAATATTTGTAGTGGTGTGTAATTAAGCCTGTATGCATACTTTCGACCCTGTGTGGATTGAGAGAAAGTTTTACTATTGGATAATTATTTTAGAACAGCCCTTTCTGCCCTAATGAGTAGAAAATTTGCCCTGATTCATTGAATCCGTGACTCACCCTGTCAATCCTTTGAATGACATCATCCTTAGTGGTTTAGGCTGCACTTTGCCGATTGCTTCCACTTCAAGAAATTCGTGTGTCTTATTACAGTGGCCATAAATATTTTTTTATGATCTAAATTAAAAGTGTGCATTCAATAAATCCAATTGATTTCAAGCAGGCTCAACAATATGATTACATTGATTTGAGCTGAATTTAGTTCTGGCTGAATTTCAGTAGGGTCATGTTCTTTGTCTCTGTTTAAGGCAGACAGCGCTGTGTACTATAAATTGACCACTAGAGGGTACAGGAACGACTCTTCTCAAAGTGATGAAGTAAAAATGTGGACAATGGCTTCTTAAGCAACTTTTATAAGCAATTTTTGGCTCAGCTTATTTAGATAAGGCAGGCAAGTTCGAGGAGCTGCCATTTTTAACAGCCCATACAATTAATCATCTGAGAGCATACTGCACCAAGTATTGCTTTTGATATCAGAGCAGCACAGGAATCCAGCAAGAGCTAATAATGTAGTTGTTAGGGATGAAAGACAGAAGAGGCTCTTCATAACACTCAGTCACAACTGACCCCAGATCAGAGCAAGTGGCCCATTCAGACTGCTGGATGCAAAATAAGTCTGCATTGATGTTCATGTGGCATTTGCAGATTTACATTGCAATGCCAAAGTATGCATTCTTCTTGATGTTTACAACGTTTTGTCACATTACAACAACAAAATTGTATTTTATCAGAAGTTTTGTGATAGACCAACATAAAGAATAGAGTGTAATTATAAGAGGTACGAGCCCCCTTTACTCTGAAAACCCTGACCAGCATCCAGTTCTGCTAAATACATGTGTGTCACACAGCATCATGAAAACAACAGAACACAGCAGACAGGTCAGGGATAAAGTTGCCTAGAAGTTTAAAGCAGGGTTAGATTATAAAACTATACATCAAGCTTTGAACATCTTACCGAGCTCTGTTCCATCCATCATCTGTAAATGAAAAGCAAATGGCCCACCTAAACTCCCAAGATATAGCCGTCCACCAGAACTGACAGGCTGCGCAAAGGGTGCATTAATTATGGAAGCAGTCAAGTGGCTTATGGTAACTCTGGGGGAACTACAGAGATCCACAGCTCAGTCGTGGACTCAATAAACTTGGGCGTTCTTGAAGTAGTGGTAGGATGAAAGCTATTGTTAAAAGAAATCCATCCAAGTTCCATTTACAGAGTGTCACAAGCCTTGTAGGGACATAGTAACATGTATTTCCCAAAGCTAGCATCCATAAACTAGGCCACATGTTGCAGTAGGTTACAAATTCAATGATCAGGGTGCACTTGAAAAAAATCTTACGCTTTTTTTTTTGGGGTAGTTTCAGTTTGTAATCTTGTAACCACAAACCTAAATGTATTTCACTAGGATTTATGGGATAGAGCAACACAAAGTAAGGTAAAAAAGTGGAAGGAAATTTTATTTTAGCTGTTTATTAAACATGCAAAGGGCTATGTAACCCCCCTGAGCACACCATTCCCACGGGGACGCATGGCTGTGGCATTATTCATGCTGTATCTCATTATCCAACCTGAAACAACGCAATCAGCTTGAGTTAAGGGGCAGGCCATGGACCCTGTAGATTTAAAACCAGAACTGCACCTTTAAGATAAAAGCATTTCCAATGTTTTTATTCATCTCTCCAGAGACAGAAAGGCGCTGAGAGAATATTAGCCTCAGGGTGCAAAGTTGGCTCTTTTAAGGCAAGTCATTTTATGAATTAATGAATAAAAAAATGCCATTGGAAACTTAAAGGAGGTACACAAGGCTCATGGGTGTCCTGCTGCAATCCCTCATTCACACAGACTTCGTCATCAGTGTGTTTTGCTTTCCGTCGCAAATAGAAGCCATGTTAGTCATTTCAGCAATTCACCCAGGCTCCATGGCGCTGCGGCATGATGGAGAGCTCTCCTCCGCCGTCCGTCAGAGATGGGGATTGAGTCTATTTTTGACAGATAACGGAGCACAAATGCGTGAATTTCAATGGGGGTAAAATTCATGCATGACAGAGCTGTTGTCGGATGCATGAACGGATTCTAAACACAAAAACGCATCCAGTGTGAATTGCCGTACGGCACAGTTTTTGAGTGATGACGAAGCAGACATGGAACGTGTTAAAGAGGGGTTACCATGCTCATTTTAAGTCCTAACCTTCTGATTATTATGCCAACTAACTAATCTCAATTTCACAATCTTCCAAGGGAAAAGAATGCCAACCTCAGAGTGAACAATAGGCTTAACAGGAGAATCTCTCTGTCTCCTGAGTGCACCGTCTGTCAGTATTTAATACGTCACACTGGTTAAATGTCATGTCCAGACTGCAGCCTTTCTTATCTCGTTTTCCCAATTTAATGCATTATTGATGAGGGACGATATCAAGTCACAGTGTGCTACCTGCTCTTACTTGCTATTTTAAAGGCTAATGTTGGTATCAACAAACATATTACTTTTTACCATTTACTTTGAAACTGTTTTGGTTAATAAGTATTTTTTTATATAACAGTGTTTGTAATACCTTAGTTCACATCAACAGACACAAATGTAAAAAGAGGGAAACAAAATATGCATATAAATGCATGTGGCTGGAAACAGAGAATGAAACAGGATGTGACTCCCAATGAAATGGTGAATACTAGCACACACTAAGTTCTGTCTTTTAATCACGTGGGATCTAATGTGTACAGTAGGATAATATTTGTTGTTATGAAATGGCCTTTTGAGTGTTGTTACGTTAACCTGACTGCTAGAGCTCTTACAGGAAAGCCCTACTGATTTTAAAGTTCCTTAAAGAGGCCTCAGGGAGACCTTCAGCAATACTGAGTACCTCTTCAAATAACACTGACTGCAAACTGGGGCTGCCGTCATTTCTTCATATAATCGATGACGTTGTCTGGATTAATCAGTCAACATTAATATTTTTTGTTTGCATATAATTTTAAGAAATTTCTCTCTTTTAATTTCTGCTTTTTTTTAGCAAACTTTTGTATCTGTTTTTATTTCTATCACTGTATGTTTTGTCACCAGCATTACATTTTAAGGGGGGTGATAGAAACATTCTTTTTACTGTGAAGATGCACTCCTGATTAAACCGAAGCCTATTTTTGCACTCTAGAACTACAGATTTCTTAAGTTTTTTGCTTTTTTGTCCCACTTAGATGTTTCAGATCTTCAAACAACTTTTAATATCAGACACATGTATTAAATACAATCGTCAGTTTTCAAACTATGATTATTTTTATTGATGGAAAAGGGCTTTTCCCAAACGTCTAAAGCACTTTGCTGCTTTACATTTAAAAAAAATATATATATTTAAAATCCCCAAGACTTTTGGGGAAATATTCTGTGTACAGATGAGACAGAATCAACGCTTTTTGGAAGCTGTGCCTCCACTTATATCTGCCGTAAAACTAACAAAGCATTTCAGAAAAAGAGCATAATCCTGACAGTAGAATATTGCGATGGTAGTACATTTTATAACTATAACTTTGGAAAACACATAAACATACGTTTTGGATAAAAAACAAAACCCATTATATCAAGTGGAGTTTAAGCGATATAGTAAGTGCATTTAATCGAAGGAGAGTGTCGGTTTCTACTGTATAATCAAACAAATATAACAAAAAGACATTAGTGGCAGCCCTACTGCAACATTAACAGAAATTGTAGGTATTCCTGTTGCTGCTTTGCACTAGAATATATCTGCCTGGAGGATAATTATCTTTCATTTAGTCTTAACATGAACTTAAGTGTCAGTATCTGAGTGATTCACATTAAAACAGAAGCTACTGCATAGCTACAGTTTTGTGGGGGGATAACAAATGCTGAAAGGTCACTTCTAATAAAAATGACTACCAGTCATTAAAACTGTTTAAGATGTTGGGGAGATGGTGTATATGACCAAAAAACAGAAACCAAGCAAAGAGAGAGAAACACAAAGCTAAATACAGGTTAAGATCTAAAGCCTGAAAGTGTGACTTACTCAATTTTATACTGAGCTGCAAAGGCATTTTAATCGAGTAAATCCCCCCACCGCATACTAAGCAGACGAATCAGATGTTGTGGTCTACGTTTCTGCGATAGGAAATTTAATTTCTGGGGAAGGGCATATCAGGTTATGAGAAAGCTGCAGCATCTCAGTGAGTTACCTAACACCAATTTAGTCTTTGTTTTAATCTAACATGAAAGCATAACTTCCAAAAGTACTATATTACTGATCACTAATTTGCCTCTAGTATGCATATGGAGGGAATATAATAGAGAATATTTCACTGCAACTAATTACTTCTAAATGTTTGGTTCTTTTCAGAACATTTTCTAATAACACAGTATGTTTAAAGTAATCAATGTAGCAACAAATGAAATAAAAAAATTTTAACAAAATTTCTTTTCATGAATAATGTTTTTTCAGTCCTATTGACATCATAAAATACCCAACAAACAGAGTAAAGTCGTAACCCTAGTGAACAAAACTCAAATATCAAGCAAAGAGCTGTGCTTATGGCAGCCATGAGCTAAAGAATAAAGCGCATTTTTATCTCCTTATCTCAAGTCTCATCATGACTCATGCTGTCAGCGGTCAAAAGGTATCAGTCTGTCGTCATCTGTCAGAGAAGCCGTCTGGTTGTTTGTGAAATTTATGAGCACGAAGAGGCTCAGGATATTATTGAAGCTGTCTAGCTGAAGTGTTAATTTGGTTTATATAATTCCATAACTAACTGAGATACTAGGAATAGGTCTGATTTGTGTGAATTTTTGCTAAACATTTTGCTAAACTTTTTTTTTTTGTGGCTTGTCTTATATATTGCAATGAATCCTTGTGATTTCCTTTTGGAAAAATAACATTTTCTAAAAGTATTGTATTACAAACTACAAAAGCTATATTAATATAACTCTATGAGTATTTCAGTTTTTGTGTTTTTGGGCCACTATACTAAAGAAACTACTATTTGAGCTTGTGATGGTCATAGAATCAAAATTGGACAATATTCCCATTATTGACTCTGAGTGGTGGTAAAATTGAATATTTTTACTTTTAATTCAATAAAGTCATCAACACTGACAATTATCACTTCTTTTGGTCAGTAAACTATGTAGTCTTTGATGCACTTTGCTTAGAGTTTAGTAAATTTAAATAAGATCAGAAACGTCTTCATTTTCCATTGGATTCAAAACTACTACCTCTATCAACATACCTGCAAAACTTTAGCGTCTTGTTAATGTAATTTGTTTTAAATTTATATATTCAATTAGAAGAAGATTTACACAAGTGAGCTTGTATGTGTTAAGGTCCTTAAAAGAAAAATGTAATCGGTAGGGCAGACCTAAAAGAAAATTGGAAATCAGTTTTGTAAAGTCTAATTGGTGCAATATTACTCAAATGCCGAAAACAGATATCTTTAATTTTCTGTGGCCTATTATTATGTCCAGTCAAAGGGGATTGTGTGTCATCCTGTGTTGTGCAGAGCAAACAAGACCTCAAAGAAAATATGGATAGACATTGCGGCTGGCAAACAAATTACTTGCTAAACTAATAGCCTATTTTACTAGCCCCTTTTAATCAAAACACGACCATGATCCCTCCAGTAAGGATCACTTTGCCCTTTCAAATCATACAAGGCGAACATTCAGATCATGAAGCTGGAATTAAAGAATCAAAGGTGCGTGGTATGTTGGGGATTTCTCCAAGGCTGGGTTCTGTGCCTTCATACTTATGCATGCTGTCTAAACGCAATCAGTGCTTACAATAAAAGTTGAATTGTTGTGTACCATTTTCAGTACGTCATCGTATTTTGTTGATCAACATATTAATAAGATCAGACAGACAGTGGATAATTTAATGTCTCTGCGCTGAGTGCACCCGCAAACTGAGCAACTGCTTTTGATATCCTGGCTTTTTACTACATCACACTAGTTTTCTAATCCTATATTATCGAGTGTATTGCCCCTCCCGAGGTCGATCAGTGATACTTGTGGGTCAATTTCAACCTCCTTATTTTGCGTCGGGGACTTTCAGTAGATGGCCCGGTGTAATGAGCATGTGTACGGAATGAAAGGTGATCTGAAAATAGGCAGCTCTTTGTTTTAATGAATGTGAATTTCATTTGACAATTTCTATCTCAAAATCTATACTACATTGACAGTAAAATCAGAACTATAATGAAAAGTGATTCTTAAACGAACAGTCGAAATGATGATTTGAATGCTTCTTTGGCCTCAGGAGAAACTTACATTGAGACAGTCATAAAAACCAAAACACATCAAACCTGAGCTGACATTTTCTACGCTGATTATTAAGACATAGCTACTGACTGAGCTTCTACTGTGACTAACTCTCTGTGCTCTCTTCAGACTCTAAACTTGAAAACTGGCTCAGAGTTTATCTGTTCCTTCTTTCTAGGTGAAACGACTAAAGGAGCTACATCCATTAACATTTACCTTTTCCTTCCCATAGAAAGTACTCCTGGATCAGTGCTTCTTTGGTCTCTTTGTGTCTCTGCTCTGTTCTCTCTAACCCCCAGTCGGTCGTGGCAGATGGCCGCTCACACTGAGCCTGGTTCTGCTGTTAAAAGGGAGTTTTTCCTCTCCACTGTCGCTACATGCATGCTCAGTATGAGGGATTGCTGCAAAGTCAACGCCAGTGACTGTCCACTGTCTCTACATGTTCATCCGGGAGGAGTGAATGCTGCAAGTCACTGACTGGATGCAATCTGCTGGGTTTCCTTTCCTTAGATAGAAAAACTTTTTATCCAATTTGAATGAATAACAGAATCTGACTGCACTGTTCAATGATTAAGATTAATTGGAATGTATGTACCTGACTTTTGTGAAGTGCCTTGAGACGACATGTGTTGTGAATTGGCGCTATATAAATAAACTGAATTGAATTGAATTGAATTGAATTGAATTCTTTAAAACAGTTGAGAACAAAAAATGGATGAATTCTTAGTTACTGCAGGGGAAAAGAAAGGGTTCGGCCAGAGAGGCATTCAGGCAGGAATTGCTACAGTCATCATGGACATTATTAGCTGTTTTATTCCATTACATTCAAATTAAAAAAGGAGTCATTGGAATGTGCTAGCTTGCAAATTTCATAGCAATGCATCTGTCATAGTTTGACCTTTTGTTAAGACTAGAAGAAAGATCACAGGGGTTGAGGAAACAACATGGAAGCTGCTTCTCTTATGTAGTGTGGCTAGAGGGAACCAGTGGAGCATGACAGGCAAGAGTGTAAATTGGCTATTATTGGCTCAAAACAATAATTGGAGAGTGAGTGCAGCCTCTAGGGTTAACAAATGAGTGATAGTGACTTCATATGTCACAGCTGAGGGAGTGGCCCAGTGGGTCAGTAATTGGTTGATAGTAAAATTCAGACTAAACATGTGATTAGAATAATACATAATTTGTTATGGTCTTGTCGTCATAATCTAGATGGATTTAAAAATGTATGAAAAACTGAACACAGAGCATGACTAAGAAGAGACACACCACTCTTAAGATTACATATGATTCTAACTTTCACAGTGTTCCTTGTTTTGACAGATTTAAACCTGTCCTGGGGAGAAAAAAACTAAAATCACAGACTGCAGGGTTTCAGAACAAAACACTGCAGTAACTTTCTGCAGAGCTCAGGGACTAGGCACTGAGGCATGAATGTAAACGTTTGGAAGAAAATGGGACATAAAAACGATTACAGCACACTGTGTTGGACTGAAACATAATCATGTATCTATATTCCTTAATTCACTGTAAGAATTGCAGTAGGGCTCTGATGCTGTTTACAAAATACTAGATCAGATGAATCAAACATTTTTAAGTCACTTGCTTATAAATAAGTCAAATATGCCCATATGCTATTTGCTAACCTGTTATTGCTCTGCTATAGAATTTTAAATTATAATATATATGAGATTTGCTCCCACCCATACCCCAAGTATGCGAATAGAAGATTACTTGCACATCCAAATATAGATCTCCTCCTCTCTGTCTTTAGCTCATTTTTCATCAAGTCTCACGAGGCTTTGATTCTTGAATGGAACGTTTCCAACTGAGTACTGAGACATTTCTTAGAAGCATCAAGCAGATGAAGGAGCATCGCTGACAACAAAATCAGCATGTTCATGTGTCTTGGGCTGAGACCAGTTTCATACATTGTAATAAAAAAGATGATGCACATATTTTCTGGTAACACTATTTTGTCAGAAATCAACAAGAATTCAACTGTGGTGAGAAATGACACAGGACATCCTCTCTACGAATAGAGAGAGCAG
The DNA here is from genome assembly GCA_036173005.1 of Crenichthys baileyi. Classification (NCBI taxonomy): domain Eukaryota; kingdom Metazoa; phylum Chordata; class Actinopteri; order Cyprinodontiformes; family Goodeidae; genus Crenichthys; species Crenichthys baileyi. The sequence continues at coordinate 789,139 of JAHHUM010001159.1, read as the reverse complement.
AAAGTTTCACGCTGAACATGTGTTACACATGCCAAAGCGTCAGACATTGATTCCTGTTTACTCTGCTTGATGCTTAGAATGCATCCCGACTGGTGTCTTTTCCTTTAGCTCAGAGATAGCAGGAGGAAGCTGTTGGTCAAAGTCAGCCACACAGTGCCCTAAAAAAGTATAAATTCCCCTTGAACTTTGTTAGGATTGTAAATGACAGGTCATCCCCATGTAGTACATAATTGTAAAGTGAAAGAAAAATGATACATGATTTTTACATTTTCATAAATAAAAATATGAATTCCAGGCTTTTTTATAACCCCCCTTCTCTGTAATCCAAGCTGCAAATATTTTGGATAATGTTTCTACAAGTTTTGCACAACCAGAGACTGAATGTTTTGGTTATGTTTCTTGCAAAATACCCCAAGCTTTGTCAGATTGAAAAGGAGGGGTTCTGCAAACAATTTTGTAGTCTCGCCAAACATTTACAGTTAAATTGAGGTCTGGACTTTGACTGGGCTATTTCAACACATTCATATGTTTTCATCCAAACCATTTTATTGCAGCTCCGGTTGTATGTTTAGGGTCATTGTCTTGCTGGAATGTCATCACAGTGTAGATGGTGTGCTCAGGGTGTTAGCTTTCTATCACACATAGTATTTTGCATATTGGGCAAAAGTTGGTTTTGGTCCCATCTGTACGATGGATCTCTGCAGCTCTTCCAGAGTTACCATGGGCCTCTTGGCTGCTTCTCTGATTAATGCTGTCCTTGCCCATCCTGTCAGCGTAGGTGGATGACCATGATTTCGTAGGTTTGCAGTTGAGCCATTTCAAGATGATGATTAAAGCAGAGTTAGGTTATAAAGCAATATCCTAGGTTTTGAAAATCTACACAACTCTGACCTGTCTCAGGTGTGTTACCTGAAGTTCATGATGCTGTTTCTTCACAATTATTCTCTAACAAATCTCTGCGGCATTCACAGAAAAGCAGTGTTTAACCGATTAGAAATTACACAAATGGAATTTGTTTAGATGATTTCTGAAAACAATTGGTTGCACTGGATTTTGTTAAGGGAAATAGGAGAAAAGGGTATCTGAATACAAATCCACACTATACTTTGATTAAAAAATACATTTTTTTTTGTTTTCACTATAAAATTATGCGCTGTTTTGTGTTGGTCCATCACATTAAAACCAGAAAATACATTAAGGATTGAGCAATAAAACAAAAAGAAACCAATAAGGTTTATGAGGTAAATACACTGGCCCACCTGCAGCAAGACTGTTATAACAGGTTTAGATTTGTTGTACATCCTAACCAAATTTAGTTACAGGCCTGAGCTACAAGTCAAAGAAAATCATATTCACTTGTCAAGATGATACAAGGATGAAAAAACAAATCCATCAAAAGGCATAATCCACAGCTCTGCAAAAGGTCAAATTATGATTCAGTATGCATTTTAATATTCACCAAGACACACTTCCTGGATCAATTTTTATGCTATGACTCATTCAGCCCTGTGTGGCTCTAAAATAGAATTTTCTGTTTAAAAACGCATTCAGAAATATCCCAAATCACTCTCATCTGTTAAAATCAGCTACATGTCCCACTGTTGGAGCCCACTCATAGGGCCACAGTGCAGGGAGAACAATGAGACTGCTACTGTAGGTTACTGTACATGGGTGGGTTCCACCAGAGCCCCAAGACTAAAACACATGTGTCAAACAAAAGCACTCTCCTTGTTTCACATAGGAAACCCAAGAGACAAACCCATGCAGTTGCAATTATGTCTGATGCTCTAGCCTCGAATCACATGCATGCATGACTGATCATACTTTGTCTCCTCACAGCTCTTTGAGGCGCTTTAACAGACACACTAATAATCACCTTACCGTTGCGCTCCCAGCTGCATATATATCCCGCTCTAAGTGAAGATAAGACAGAGACTCTCCGGCATATTGATCCGCTCCGTTTAGCTTTGTCCACTGCCCTTCTTGACCGGGAGGAGAGCCGCCGTGCAGCCGCTGCCCATGCACATCATCCGGTACGAGGAGAGCGCACACACTCACCACGCCTTCACCCGCCGCCGGCTATTATGTGAACAAGCCCCGCTCCCCACTCCCTCCTTCCCTCCCTCCCTCCCCCTCTCCCTGCCTCCTCCCTTCGCCGCTCCCTCCCTCAGCGCCTCAAATCCAGCAGCTGCCGGCCGGCCTGGTTCACACTGCATCCCCATAATAATGAAGCTTGATGGCCTAAAGGCGGTGTCTCTGCTGCAACATTTACAATCATATGAGCTCCATACGATTATGCGTGGTCAGTTAGGATGTTCTCCTCAGATCATATATTAAAAATTGTTTTTGTTTCTCTTTCTTGTTTCTTTTTTTCAGATCTGTTGTGGCATGTTTTTCTGAAAGTCTTTTTAATTTTTTTTTTCTCAACAAGGTCTCCGGAACATTAATGTCTTTAGTATCACTTTTGCATTCTTTTCAGTTGTTACCATAGAAACAATTTCTCCTCTTCTACTGTTAAGATATAACTCATTATTATCTTAACCGAGTATACTAGTTATATACAGTTTTTTTTCCCATTTCACGAAATTACACATTGTGCCTTGCAAGATATTTTTCACAATAAATAACATTAAAAGCCTAAAATTCAACGTATTCTATAACGATTTTATGTTGTACAAATAAAGCAAGTCATGCATAACCATAAAGTACAAGTACATGCATTTTTAAACAACTGCAAGTCTTTTGGGGGAATGTGCAAAGCTTTTTTAGAAACTGAAATCTTCGCCCCTTCATGCAATAAGTTCAAGGTCTTTCAAACTGCTTGTAGAGCATGTGTGAACGTCAATTTTTTAGTCTCGCCTTAGTCCCAGTCTCAAGTCTTTTATATCTTCCAACAGGGTTTCTTTGCCATATGTTTAGCTCCATCCAACTTTCCATCAACTATAAGCAGCTTCTATGTCCCTGCTGTAGAAAAGCATCTCCACGTGAGGCTGCCAGTACCATGTTTTTCAGGGAGGGTTTTGTGTTCAAGGTGATGTGCAGCTTGAGTTTTACAGGTATAGTATAGTATATTGCCCTCTCAACAGATTTCAAAACCTGAGCAGTAGATTTCTGCTGCTCCTCCATAGTTACAATGGGCCTCTTGGCTGCTTCTGTGATAAATGGTCTCTGCACAACCTGTCAGGTTAGGTGGTTAGGTTAGGTGCATGATGTTGTTTGTTCTCTGATTGGTCACTAATGTTCTCTAGCAAACCAGTAAGCCCTTAACAGAGAAGTGGTATTCATGCTGAGATGGTCTCTTTCACTAACCATAAATCTGAAGGAAGGCCCTTGCAATGGAATTGTATTTATGCGTATCAGAGTAAAGGGGGCTGAATATACATGCATGATACACCTTTCAGATATTTATATATAAAAAAATTAAAGGCATGAATCTTTTTCAATCCACTTTACATTTATGTGTGTTATTTTTGCATTACTCTGTCACATAAATACTATAAATACATTTACGTTTCAGGTTGCAATAGGAAAAAATGTAAACAAAGTTTAATGAGTATGAATACCTTTATGTTTTCAGGACCTTATAGTATAGGTTGGAAAAATCATAAATCAGAGCTGGACCAGGAGTGTACTGATTGCCCAAAAGCAGAACCTTTTTTAGGTGCTCTGCTTTCAGTTATGCACATCAAGCACAATCCACCCGAGTACCATTAATATTGTTTTGTTGGGATTTAACACCCAAGGTTTTATTATTTATTAGACTTTAAAATACTTCTGTTAGTTTATGAATCACTGAATGGCTTAGCGCCAAAATACATGAAAGATTTGTTGTCATTGTATCAACCCTTCAGACCACTCAGGTCCTCTGGTTCAAGTATACTCTGTATCACCAGAACCAGAACCAAACATGGGGAAGTAGCACTCAGTTCTCTTGCTAAACTTATCTCAAACTCCCAGAAAACTGCAAAAATGCTGAAACTGGGAATTCTTTTAAATCAAGGTTAAAAACCAATTTGTTCAGAGTTGCCTTTGACCTTTCAATTCACTGTTAGCTGAAACATCATTAATTTTAGTCTGTAATCCAACTTTTCTTTACCTTCCTTGATTATGCACTGCAATGTACTTCTTTTCTGTGTTTTTTTTGTAATGTTTTATTCGTGTAAAGCACTTTGAATTGTCTTATTACTGAAATGTGCTTTACAAATAAACTTGTATTGTCTATTTAATCATATTATAGAGCTTTTTTATGTGGTGCTCAAGTTTACTCTTCATAATAGCTGTTAAATAAATTGCTTGCTAAGTTGATTTACTTGACTTCATCTCTCAATCATGTCTGATGTACAGGTTCCCAATACAGACTCTATATTGTCAGAATAGGAAGAGTTAAGTTTGATTAGTTGGACTAACAAGCAACCCCAGAAAGCTTTCAATAACAGATCCATTCAATAAATTACAACATTATTGAAAAGTTCATTTATTTCAGTAATTCAATTCACTAAGTGATACACATTATTTTGATCAATTACACCTATATGGATGCCTTGTTAATTATGATGACTCATTTCTGTTAATTATGATCAATTTCCACTTACAGCTAAAATAGCTAAATAAAATTTTAATAAATACAAATTTTAATACAGAATGTGGACTTAATGAAAAGTATGTTTAATACCCACTTAAAGGCACTTTAAATCTGACAATCGAGAATCGGAACACATTACTTATTGATAAGACTATTTATTTAGATTTATTTGCAGTTACATTGCGCTTAAAATGTGACTCTACAATGACACAAACAGCACAAATTATTAAATTAGCTCCATCAAAATATTTTTCACATATCTGTCAAATTCTAAGGATCTTCCTCTATATGATTAGAAGTATATTGATTCATTCTTGTAAATTCTAAATAATATAAAAAACCAAAAGAATGTGTAATTGTTTAAAACTTGATATTTAAAGACATTGTATTTTAAAAGTTGACTCATTATGAATAAATGTATCTAAAAATGTGACGTTTTGTGATCTCTACTCTGAGTCAGAAGCTGAGCACTCTTGGGGGGCGTCCTGCTGTAGCTTAGCAAGAGCTTAGTTTGTACATGCCGTGGGCTTTTTCCACTTCAGATAAACATTTGTCATCTTGTATAAATTGTATTAAGTTTTGCTGAGCTTATTTTGCTTGCATGTTTATAGCATAATGTTTGTAATACCGGTATACTCCACTTTGTACCCCATCACCCCAGGGATTAACAATAATGTCACCACAGGTGACATTATTTGGAGATATTGTATTTGTAATATCTCCAAATATTTATCTTCTAATGAAATTAATTCATTATTGTTTCACTGTAAAGCAAAAACTAAATAATAAAATAGGATCTTTTTTGGGATCATTCCACTGATCAGTATAAAATGATTAAATAGATAAACCACAAATATATACAAACACAAAATAGATAAAACATACTGTATAAAAAATCCATTACAGCAACAAAGTACTTCACCTCAACAGAAATCAGCACGTGAACAGCATAATCCAGTAAGCTAAGTAACAGGGCCATCATGTGTGCCATATTGTGGCATGAGTACTACAGCAAGCTTGACACTACTATAACAAAACATTTGGGGTTATAAGTATAATTAATCTATATTCTGTTTGTATTTGGATGTACTGTGTTTGTAGATTGTTTTCATGCATGCAAAGTTATGAGCAACGTAGTTGTTAAAAAGCACAAATAACAGATGTAACTTAAGTAAATCTGACAAAAAACAGGAAGCAGTGAAACTTGTTCTTTTTAATTATTATATTTACAATCATTGCCTCCGGCAACATGATTCAATGAAGTGCACAAACGCTGCAGAGCTAAATAGAATCATTTGATTTCTGAACTCTTGGGCCTATTTTTAGCTCCGTGTTTGAAGCACCTTGCAGCTCTGCCTGTAGAACAAGTTGACCTCACAGAAATATGGGTCAAACACATTGTGTTTAAAGCTCATTCACATGTGCTCCAGATGTGCACAAATAAATGCATAAAAAACACAATGAACTCAGTTGTTTTTTTATTGTCTCTAAAGACTAAATGCAGAGACTATGTGCAGAGCAAATATAAAGAAAAAAACTGTTTGGTGCCTTTTATTGTATTATAAAGCCAGATGCACTGCAGTTTTATGCCACTTTACACACCAGTTAAAATCCCAGACTTGATAAGAGCTCAGTGCTGCTGAACCTGATCACTGGTGTACGTTTCACCTGTGAGATATATTCCTGCTCAGGGCTGACGACAGCGCTGAAATATTCATTGCTTCCTTTAGGCTTGGTCAGCTTCTTCCTAAAAGAAAAAGAAATCATCACTTTTCCTCCATTATCAAATGTTTAGATGGCCTTGAATTTTGCGTTAAAAAGAAACAGACCAGTCCAGAGGCACATTCAGACAAGGCTGTGGTACAGTAACAACCTTCCCCCCAAGTATCTCATTAAGATCCCCCAAAACCATCTGTCCAATGAGTACAGAAAAAAATGCTCTCATAAACAAAAGAGGAGGATTTTCCCATTACTCCTGTCACCCTCATTAGGAATTTAACGATTTCTTCAGTAGATTGTTGTATTTCAAATTATGCTGCGTGGTGTAACTCTCAAAAACAAAGAAACCTGCTATATAAATGATTTTTTTTTTCTGTGCATGTCATGATTAGAAAAACCAGACATTTCACAGTTCAAATAAGTGCATAGAAAAGCAAACCAACAGTCAGAAGGCTCACAGATGTAACCTAGATTTTTATTAACGAAAGCAAATCTTTAACTTTGTGGAGCAAGAAATCATAAACAAAAGCCCACAACTAAATAAAACAGGAACAAAAAGTGATATGGAGGTAAAGTGTGCCTGTACACCTATGGCGTGAGAATAACAGTGTAACTTGAGATCTGCACTTGCATTTCTTTCATGCGCAGTCGGCTGTTTATGGAGCTACCATTCAGTCTCATTTTAAACAGATCAGATCCTGGTTGCCAGACGCCTTATGTAAATGCCCTTATTGACAGTGCTACTCTAAATAGAATTTGTAATATTACTTAAGGTGCCTGTGACATTGATTTTTAGGACAATTTCAATTATATTTATAGAAAGGAAACATTGATCAAATATTTTAAAAAAGTAAATTCATGCTGGAAATGAACAGTTGTTGAGATATATGTTCATAAATTTTACTAAAAATGCCATATTGCACTCTTTTATGAAGTGAAAGGGGAACCTGGGCATGCAAACTGACTGCGGCTGCAATGGTCAGCAACACGGACACTAGCTAAGAATCTGAAGTTTTGGACGCAGGTCCTTATATGTTGGAGCCACTAGCAGAGCTGACAGCGCCACACGGCAGTGAAACAACCGGAGGCGAAGCTGAGCAGCATGAAGCAGTAGCAGCAGACACAACAAATGTTTAAAGGTTTGAAGACACTACCTGGTGTGCAATTTTTTTAAACTTTATATTAGAATCTTTAGAGAAACATTTATTTAAATATATCAGATGTGTGTGTAATTTATATGTATATTATAGTTATATTATATTTACATTTTAGTAAAAAGAAAAGTTTAGAAATTTTGTATTATTATTATTATTATTATTAATATATTGAGATTAATATTAATAATAATACTAGTAATAATTTTATTATTAACAATAACTACTGATCTAAATGTACTTTTGCAACAAGGACGTATTCTTACCTGTTGAGCCTTGATCCATTTAGCAACAGCAAGCAACAACCTTTTCTTTGGTGATTTTTTCACATCAGATGCACTGAACAGCATGGCAATAGCATCTGCTTTCAACATTCTCTTTCATCAGTAAGATATCCCGACCTGATTTCTCTTGCGTGTTCTCTTGCATGTTTCTTGTTAAATGCAGTTTGCTGAAAAATACTGCAATCACCATTTAATCTGTCCCTTGTCAGTTTTACAGCTCTGAACCAGGCAGCTCTGATCCTCTTCACTTCAGGAAAGTAATGCAGACTGGCTGCTGTCGTAGTATTGCTGCAACCACCAGCAATGCACCGTTTCACCATATTAACATTGTTTTTACATGGCTTGGCTTCTACCTGAACAGTTTATCATTGACGCTCACCCAATGAATGACTGGAGAGTTCCCCTTTCACTTCACTTCTGGGCAACTTTGGACTTGCAAATAACATTAAGATGTTTTCTTTCAATTTCTGTATTTGTGGGAAACGCATTTCACAGGCCCTTAAATCTCATGCTGCCACGCTTTTTGCACTGATAAAGATCCACTCAACTCAGCATTTTAAATGCTTGAATCTGAAAGTAAAACTGGTGGCTTTCTCTACTTTAAGATGATTAAAATTATCTTACCACTTGGGAGCATTCAGCGAATGTTAAAATTAATTCCCAAATTCTCAGTTGATTCTTTAATGTTATTAAATAAGTAAATAAAAGAAAACAAGACGGTGAAGTCACTGCAAAAGTCCTGCACCACCCTGTCCTGATACAGCATAACACTAAATTCCACATCCTTAATAACATACACATGCACTATTCAGAACGAAGGCATATCAGAAGCAACCACCATGCTACAACCATGTGAGGTTTTGGTTTAAAAAAATATATAATATTCCTCATGCTTTGATGTGTTTTTTTATATACTAGCAGACATGGAAAGGTGTTCACACATTTCTTTCTTTTCATATTTTCAGAAGTCTTTCTCAAGGATTTTCAGTTTCATTTAGCCTTCCTCTTGACAGTCAGTTGTCGAGATTTTGGTTTTATATAATTATGAGCAACCTCATTTTTATTGTGCAAAATTTTACTTAAGCTCTTTTAGTTTAACTTTATTTTTGTCACACCCAGCCAATGTCTGAGTTTTGTGTTTCTGTTTATGTTTATTTACCTGGTCTGGTCTTTTGTTTTCCCTTTCTCCCTGCAGCCTAGCCCACACCTGTTCTGTGTTTTCCCTGATTACCTGGTTCCCCTGTTCATTGGCTAACCCTGCTCTCCTTTCTTTGTATTTAAGCTCCTTTGTGTTCATTGTTCCTCGCTGGTTCCTTATGTTATGTCTTATTGATGTCCTTTATAACATGCTGTTACAGCTGGTTTTTGTTACCCTGTGTCCTGGCCTGGTTCTGGATTATCGTGCTCCAGGTTTGCTGCCTGGTCTGTAAGTGAGACTAATTAAAACTCATCTTACTTTCACTTAACTGGCTCCCAGCGTCCTTCTCTGCATTTTGGTCCTACACTCAACCGGTAATATGACAAAACTTTCCAGCTATATAAAGGTTTTATAAAGGTTATATTGTGTATCATTTTTTTTAGGTTTGCTATCATACTTACTGTTTTTTGCCCCAACAATTTTAAACAATATTGTTTTACTTAATGTGAAAAACACATAAATGTGACACACATACTTATGATTGTTCTGGTGCACCAAAATAAATGTAGCCCTGGCTGCCAGCGCCTAAAATAGTAATCTGCACATCACTGTGTAAACAATAATGTGGTTCTGCAGGAATGCTCTTGTTTTTTTAGTTCTGTTGAGGTCAGTATAAGGGTGCACATCAATGGGGTGCAGCCAGTGAGTGTGTTGTTTTGAACTAGATTTAAGTCTGGCATTTCCATTGTGGCAAAGGCATTATTTGTCTTGTAAAATGTAGCTAACATTTTAGTAAATTAAGGTAGTTAAACTTACTATTTTACAATAGAATAAAACAGTAGTCTTACAGCAATGATGCTTTTAGTTACTTGTGTGCAATTTAGGAAAAACTGTAAAAGCAGTTTTAGGTTGTTTGGTGTTGAAGTGTTTACAGTCATTAAAAAACAGATGTGCATTTAAAAAAAAAATCTAATCAATTTAAGTTTGATACAGTTTTTACGATACTGTTGTAATAACATTTCAACCTTGAAAGACTCCCAAAATGGAGAAACAACATGATGACGGTTAGAGAGTTTAATGAAAGATCATTTCTTTGGTGCTCGGACCCCGAGGGGCAAAGATGAGGATGAGGATGAGGATGAAGTGGGTTTGAATAAACATCTTAGGATTATGATTAGGTATGTCTTCCCCCCTGGGACCCGATCCTGGTGGTGGCGTAGTCCTTGGTATATTTGGATGGAGTTGGGAGCCTATGGTGGAGAAGGGATGGAGGAGGGTCGAAGCTCAGCAGAAGAGCAGTGTCTTCCATGCAGAAGGTCTTTAAAAGTGATGCCCTGGGAGATGATTGGCCGAGGAGAAGTGCGGACCTGCCGTTGATTGGAGCAGCCAGTGAGGAGTGATTGGATGCGGTGGAGGTGGTGAGTCTTCCATGTTGAATTTTCGTTTAAACTCCATTTTTAGAATAGAATAGAATAGAATAGAATAGAATAGAATAGAACAAACCTTTATTTGTCCTTAGGTTGGGAAATTGTGTATCAGCAGCAAACAAACTCATTCTTTGTGACCTAATATGGTGCCTTCCATAGTTATTATCACAGATGGAAAGCATCTGTGAAAAGCCTTTTGAATGAATTAATCTTTTGTTGCGGCAGTATAATCTCACACTAGCAAATTTAGAACATTTTATCTTTATTTGGAAACACTCCTTGCACCCTTAATAATAAAGCAAGGAAGAGGTCTTAGTCATTTGCACTTTATGTAGTTGATCAGGGTTCCCAAGAGCTTTAATTTTGTAATCAATGACTCTTGCCACTGCGCACAGTGAGTAGAGTAGCAAGCGAGGTAAAAAAACACCTCAGTAGTTCATTGAGAACAGCAGCATCTTGGTGACCAACAGATACCATCTTCTTGCAAACTAGTTGTTTAGAAAGCATGCATGAACAAATAAACATGGGAAGCTTATTAATTAAAACCATGCACTTAGGTCTGATGAGACTAAAATTAATCTTTTCACCAACATACAGTCCAGGTGTCTCTGGCATGAAATGAAAAATATTTGGAAAGGTTCCTGATGCCAACGTTTAAGTATTGTTGAGGGTTTATGATGCTGTTGGTCCATTTTTCTTAAAGAGGCCCTTGGAACCTCATTAGAGTACATGAAATCATAAACTCTCTGGAATACCAGGAGATTTTGGAGCAAAATTATGTTGCTCTCCATCAGAAAAATTAAAATTGATCATCACTGGGTTTCTCAACAGGATAGCAATCGAGAAGGTAGGGCCAAACCAACACAGGATTGGTTCAACTAACAAAAAAACCTACCTTCTTCGATGGCTGTCCCAATAGTCCAACAGAAAACCTATGTGGTAAAAATTAAGGCAACTCTCACTGAGCTGTATCATACTGTAAATCAATAACAGAATTATATGAAGAGATTTAAACTCTGGGGGTCTCACACAGTTAGGGGCTCTGGGTAATCAGTGCATCTGTTCACTCAGCTACAACATCCAGAACAATGCATGTGTCTGGTCTATTGTGTGTGTGCCGAGTAGTCTTTAACTGAAAGTTAAAGCAGCATGTTTTTTTAATGTCACGTTTCATATATCCTATCCTGACTGAACATGAGCTTTCTTTTTATTTGTGTCTGAGGGTTCGTCAAAAATATTGATTCTGTTACAATCCCTGTGTCTAAGTTCGGTTCTGAATGTAGTTAATTCAGGAAATATTTTTGGTGTGCAATGGGGTTTGCTTGCCAGACAGAAGCCCAACTACATCGCAACTGCATTGGTAAAATGCAAACTTCAAACCAGTTCAGTAGGCTGGGCAGAATGCAAACTTTAAACTTCCACTATGTTTCCACTTTTTCAGTATAAGTCAAAAAAGGATTTTTTTTTTAGAACTATGCTGCCCCTCAGTGGAAGATAACAGTTTAACTGAGTACACTAATAACTAATGCAGTGAACTCCTTGTAACTGTTGAGAGGACAAGAACCAAAATAATCTTAGTTTATCAGTCCCAGATTGGTTTGAATACCTGCATGATTTCACAAAACAGATTCATTAATCAGACTGTGTTTTAAATAGCTTTAGTTTTTTGACAGAAAAATAAACAGCTTAGCTTTTGATTAAATTATAAAAAGACTTGCCATGCTTGTCATATTCACTTGTTACTTAAACATTGTGAGGGCAGCAACGTGAACCAAAACAAATAGAGGTGGGAATTCCTCACCCAATCAAACCAAGTTCCCTGGACTATCCTGGGGTGAAAGCAGTCTAACTAGGTGTGTCCATAATATCAGATAGTGGATCAGTTAGAATTTCCTCCATATTCAGGAAGAAAATATTGAAGTATTTTATGGTCCCAAAACCGCAAAAATACAGATCAGAACTCAGCTTGACCCAATGAGGCAAAAACCAAAGAGCATGTTATTATGCATTCAGACCTGAATTCCAACCCCCAATTAGTCTGAGAAAATCGGCATTGATTGTCTGCTACCCTGCTCTTCTGAAAATTTGAAGACGCCGGGCTTCACTCTTGGACCACTTTTATACAGTATATATATGGTCCAACTAGTTCAAATGATGAGTACTACAACATGCCTGATATGCAAGCTGACATAACTTTATTGGCTCATTTAAACCATGACTAAAATCCTTTTTGTTTACTTCAGCTTTACAGTTCATCAGTAAAAAATTTTAATCATGTCTTAGCAATGTTATTCATTTGCATTTTAATGCTTCTTTCTTTTTATGTAATGCTTCTTATTGTTTTGTTTTATTTTTTACTATTACACTTGTAATTAATTTCTTGTTTTAGAGTATTTTCCTTTACCTTTGTTCCTTTTTCATCCTAGAAAGCAAATAACATTGAGTATAAATTGTGCTATACCAATAAATCTGGTTTGCAGCTTTAATTCATTTTTAAATCAGATAACATTTGGCTTTAATTATACCTGTCTGTTGCATGGCAATAATTCTCTGCAGGAGCTATTTATTATTTCAGTTAATTAAAATTAATATTGTCATTTGTTTACAATTCGTTTTCAATAAGAATGTTAATTTCACCACACGATCATTTTAATTTAAATGAAACGCTTTGTAATTTATCAAATCTGGGTAAAATCGCCTCCGTTGCTGCAGCCAATCACAATCTTGCTGACGTTACGGATCAGGTGCATTCTGGTGCTCGTAGTTCTTGCTTGGTCTGACGTCCGTCAACCACCCTGCGCTCGCTGCTGTGGCGGACTACAGAGCTCCTGGTCCTGGACAGAGGCGGCTCGCGTTGACGGCTGCTTTACTCCGCGAACTACGGTGGTACAAACATCGTCGGCCTGTTTCTTTGATTTGTTCAGTAAGGGCTCTCAGAAGTTGACAACCGCTACAATGCAGTCTGAATCGGGAATAGTTCCAGACTTTGAGGTAGGAGAGGACTTCCAGGACGAGCCTAAAACATACTACGAGTTGAAGAGTCAGCCCCTGAAAAACAGGTCAGTTCTGCGCGCTCATTATAGACAGTTATTTGCAAGGCTGCTGCAGCAGCTTTTGGGGTTGAGGTGATAATTAGGCTGTGGACTTTTCTGAGCGCTGTGCTGAAGGCTGGGCAGGTCGCTGAGGTTTCCACAGGGATGTTGCTAGACCTGCTCCTAGCGCTGACCTCTGCAGCTGGACGCAGTCCGTATGGTTATCCTGCTGGCATGAAGTCAGTTATGCAACACTTAGGTGTTGTCTTGTCAATATCAACTTCAAATATTAGTTCACAGAAGAGCAGACAGAGGTTTTTGTTAGCCTTACTCATGCGGGTGGTTGATACTCTTCAAACAAAATAGGGAGTGGTGTTTTTTTATTGAGTAATTTAAAAAGCCACTGGGAATTACATGAGAATGTGGCTTCTTTTCACCTTCATCATATATGTTGATAGCGTAGCTAATGCACCTAGGGCTTTTCTTTAGTCGAGGATAGAGGTGCATCTCAGTACATTAGAATGCCATTAAAAGTCAATATACTGTATGTCAACAGTTTAATTTAAAAAGGGAAACTCATGTAAACTATAGACTCATTACACATAGTTATTTCTCTTAGTTTGATAATAGTTGCTTACAGGTAATGAAAGCATCAAATTTAGTTTCTCAGAAAATGTGAATACCATAAGAAATTATTTTTAATACAGAAATTTACTATTGAAATGTATGTCCATATACTGTGCAACATTTGTATTCCATACTTGTTTGTTGTACCTCCTGCATAAATTACTGCTTAAAAATGGCATGTCCTGGATACTTCTAGGTGTCTAAGTAACTGAGTCCAGTCCAAGTCCACACATTGTGAATTTTCTTCAAATTCCTGAATGGGCTTTGTCCACAATCTTCCAAGGCTGTGGTAAACTCTGATGCTTGTGCACCTTTTTCTGCCGTATTGTTTCCTTCCACTTAACTTTTCATTATTATGCTTGCAAACAATGCTATGTGAACAGGCAGCTTCTTCAGCAATGACTTTTTGTGGTGTACCCTGTTTGTTGAGGTTACCAGTAACTGTTTGCTGTCATGTCTGCTGCCTTCCCCATGGTTGTGTTGGCCATAACACAACATTTCGGTGTAACAAAATGCTTTCATTTGTAGTAAGTGTTGTTATAATTTTTCACTAGCTGTAAGTTATAATCACCATATCTAACAGAAAGAAATGCTTAAAGTATGTCAGTCTGTTTGAAATGATTCAATATATCTGACTTTCACGTTTTAGCAGAAACTATTGAAAAAAAAGACAATTAAGATGAACAATTACATCAGTTTAATGCATAATGAGGAGAATTCTTTTTAGTTCCGTTTATTTATATAAAATCACCAGAGAAAAGCAATCTGAAGATATTTTACAAAGAAGTCCAATTCATATCCAGTGACATAGAATACAAAGTTATTTTGGGTCAATCTAATTAATTCCAGCACAATCCAATCAACTAATCAGATTCAGACCCAAGCACAAACAGTCCAAGTTGGTCCTAATTACAGTAGATTACGGTCAGATGATCATAAAATACAAATTGGTAAAACATTGTCTGAAGAACTATCTAAAACCTTTATGATACATGAATGTTTAATTATAATGTAATCATTCCTGTTCAATTCAATTCAGTTTTATTTATATAGCGCCAATTCACAACACATGTTGTCTCAAGGCACTTCACAAAAGTCAGGTACATAAATTCCAATTAGTCCTAACCATTGAACAGTGCAGTCAGAGTTAGTTATTTATTCAAATTGGATAAAAAGTTTTTCTGTCTATATTAGTTTTCTCTGGCTGTATAGTGCATAGAATAATGCAACGCTGCTCCCTCCCTGTCCTGTTGCTACTAATTGCTTGTCAGCTGGCTAAAAGAAGGGTCTTAAAAATGGTAGACAAATTCAACAGAATGGACAACTTGGACAGTTATGGCATGTAAACTGATGCAACTAACGACGTGTAATATTCTGCCGAAGGTGCGTACTCTACAATCTTCTTAAGCCCGTCAAAAATCAAAATAGCAATGAAAAAATGTTTTACAGCTGGACCTTAAAACACTAGAATATAATTTTGAATTTAATTTATCTTAATAATTTAATGATGAAACTATACCTAACATAGTGTACCATATAGATACAGTACAGAGTCATATATTTCAAGTCTTTATTTTTGTTCATTTTGATGATTACGGCTTAGAGCTAAAGAAAAACAAAAAAATCAGTTTCTTAGAAATTATATATAAACATACTTTTCATTAGGCCCAAGTTTCTGTATTAAAAATCACAATTACCAGAAATATATTTTTCACATTTCCACATTCAGCTCATTAATGCCTGTTCTGACATCTCACAGTGTCTCTGCGGACTCAGGTCCGATGTGTGGTAGGATTTCACCTTTGACCCTTTTGCTGCAACTCCTGCACAGTGATACGATGCATTATATCCTACTGTATGTAATATTTAAATGATATTAATGCAAGGGATTCAATAATCATGTGTCCCCAGAGGTTCCATAATTATCAAAATGTTGTTTAATACTTGTGAAAATGCTGTCTCTATGGGAGCTAGATGAGAAAATCGATACAACCCTGAGAAGCCTCTGTGACAAATGAAGCAAAAGTCAGAAGATCATCGCTGTCTCATTTAACTCCCTGTTCCTTTTTTCTTAACCAACCAAAAAGAAAAGAAAAAAAAAAGTAGTGACATGTTGACTGTCGTGATTTGTCGCGCGTGAGTTGTCGAATCCTCATGCTGAACGGGCTGAGATGCATTGTGACCTCAGTTATGAATTTCCTTCTAAATTTAAAAAGGCAGGAAAGTTTCTAAGGTGTGGTGTAAAAATGTGATTCTTCTCCGGGTGTTTTTAGTAAATAATAAAACACTTATGAGACTTACCCTGACTAATGCAATTATTTACCGTCGGTCTCATGTGAGCACATCACAGTGTAGAAGTTGTAAACTTGGCCTCATTTTCAGTGGATCACAATCTGCAGACTGAATAGATTTTTGTTTTTATTCCCCCTGTTCCAGATTTGCACTGCAGCTCCTGGATTTTAACTACAAGAGTGGAAAACATGATCTTGGACAGTCCCAACCTTTAACCCAGTTCTGCATTTTTAAACTAATGCCTTCAATTTCTTCATTAGTGAAATTTCATTACACTGTTCCACACACGTGGCTGAGACTGAGCTGTGTTACTGCAGGCGGGGTTGTAGCAGCGGTGAATCCCTGTCGAATTATTTGCACTGCATTGTTTCAGAATACGTGAAGTTGCCTGAAGCATTGTTTCGAATGAAGGTCTCCCACTTCCTCTTCCCATCACATGAATATGACCAAGCACAATAATAGTCATGATGACTGGGATGTGTTATTGCAAACACTGGATATTCTTATTCGCGTCAATGTCTTCTAACAGCTGGCTCAGCTGTTTCTTAAATTAGTGTTCTTAGGCGCGACTTGTTATCTCAGCTTTCACAGGTCTCTTTGTTTTCTGGCTATCTTCAGATCTGTTTGACAGAGTGTGCATGCTGCTGTAGACCATGTGCGAGACTTTTTGTGCCTATATATAGATGTGATGAAGGCGTTGAACTAGACTTCTATGCAGTGTAAATAAAGTCTGCAAGTTTAGCACTTTAGAAGCCTTACATCTGAACGTGTGAGTAGAGGAATTTTATTTTAGTTTTTTGCACACCAAATCAAACTGAATATGAAAGTTTAAAACTCCTATTTTATAATATATACGTATTTTAACTAATAAATATTTGAACCGCAATTTCCAAAGATACTTAAAACCTGGGTCACTGTCCTTTGGTGTTTATGTCAAGTACTTTGTGAAAGCACTCATACCCCATGAACCTTTTCACATTTTGTCAGTTTACAACTACAAATGTCTGTATATTTTGTTTGGATTTAATGCAATAGACCAATGCAAAGTAAAGTATAGTTGTAAAGTAGAATGGAAATTATTTGTGGTTTGGAAAGATCTTTACAAATAAAATATAGTAGTGCAGTGTACATTTTCCATCAGCTTTATTTACTGTAATGCCCCTAAATAAACCAACTAACTTTCTTCAGAAACCACCTAATTAGTAAATAGAGCCCACCTGGATGTATTTTGATTTTCAATATAAATTCAGCTGTTCTGAGAAGACCTCGCAGGTTTGTGTTGTGGAGAAATCTGGGCTAGGTTTAAAACAATATGCCAAGCTTTAAACATCTCATGGAGCACTGTTTAATCCACCATCCAAAGCATTACTGCAAACCTAATAGGCTGCACAATATATCCTGAAGATATTGGCATTGCAGTTAAGCAAAGGACTGTTTGGAGTGCAATATTTATTAGCTAATATTGATTGAAGTGTTATAAACTTTCATTTTACATTCTAATGTAATATTTAGCCAGTTGGACAGAGTCTTACGGCAGGAGATGTTCACATTGGATACAAATGACATTGCCCAAAATGTTAAAGGTCATAGAGTGTAGAAAGCACAGAAGAAAATGGGAACGTATCACAACTGGTATTGTTGCAATATTTACCAGTATTGTTGGCATATTTGCAATATTTTCTGATATCGTGCAGCTCTAAAACCTACCAAGAAATGTTTTGATATTATTGCAGTTTCCCTCAGGGTTTGACATTAGTACCTAACCTTTTCATTGTCTACATCTCTAAAACATAAAATGTCCAGTTTATTTTTTTGCAGATGACACCGAAGGTTTAAGTAATGACTCAAGGTTTAATGCAAACAAAGTGATGCCCTATTTCAGTTTCTGGTATTTGGCATTAATACGGTTAACACTGTTATGAAGGTAAGGAAAATGATCACCAATGGTAATATAGAGTTCATCACATTGAATTGTTGAACCTGGCCACATAACCATCTGAGGTTGGGCAGAGACCCAAAGCCTTGGAAGTAGCTTTGTAACTGACTTTGTTTATTATGTGTTCCTGACTTCTGATATAAAGAATGAAAGGTTGAATTTTGAGATATTTTTACTTACTTCATGTTGTCAGGCAAGTCCTAATTAAGAGATTGCTTGATTCTACAGTAGGGATGAGTACCGAATGCGATACTTTTATAGGTACCGACCGAATTCAGTCAGTACTAGCCAGTGGCTAAAGGCACTGACTACCGAGTACTGATTCACGTAAAGTCAAACGGTATCATGTTTCAGTACCTAAATGCATCATTGTGACACTGAGTGAAACAGTGACCGATTTTCTATGCCGCTAATGAACACAGCATTGCACGCACAAGAGTGTAATAAGTTCAGTAGCCGCTGGTACCGTCAACAAAGCAAGCATGTCTGATAGAAAGGCCGGTCGTAGGAATACTTCTAATCTGAGGAAGTACCTGGTTAAGCAGAAGATTTTTCTCAAGGCTGAAAAGTGCACAATTTTCATCAGCCTCAGATCTATGGCTACAACTCCTGCATTCAGCACCGTTAGCACGCCTGCAACATGGGAGAGGAAATATTTGAAACAACTGAGATGTTACAATACAAACAGCTGGATGTTGCTGTTTGACATATTCATTAAAGTTTATATATTGAGAAACAAATATGTGAAATAGAACAATTTTGAGATTTTATTATTAACATTAATTAGTATTAACATTTATTACCACATAAACACAGACGAAAGTACCGAAAACTGGTACCGTTGAGTATCGATATCGATTCCCAGGTACCGAGTTTCGGTACCGTACCGGTTCAAATGTGAAAGGTTCCCATCCCTATTCTTTGGGTCAGATCTGGGGGTGTGGCTACTGAAATTGACCCAAACAAAATGGGGTTAATCAGTTTATTCAGGATTTTACAAGGATTGTAGTTTCCATCAATATTGGTGTTATTATTATTGTATGTATGGATGAAGACAGTAAAACAACAGCTACAAAGTTTATTAGTATTTGTATTTTGTGGTTGAATCAAACATAATAGTCCTTACAATTTTGGGCACACTTTTTTCCATCATTCTAAAAAGCTTGAGCACATTTAAGTATATGGAAGGTTTCTGTTGGTGGTCAGACCTGGTCTTCACAGTATATGTTGCATAATGTCTGAAATGCATGAGCATCTGTGTTTAGTGTCCAAGAGTCAACAGGTTAAGGGGGTTGTTGGGAGCAGCTTGTTCTCTTAAGGAATAGGAGACGGTGATGCCAAGATGGCAGACAGATTTCATTCCTGATTTAAGAACGATCCAAAAAGCTAAATGATACGAGCAGGTGTTGCAACTGGAGTAAAACGCTGTCTGAACTACATGTCCTGCAGTCACAGACTGTCCTGTGTCTAAATGATCTTTGAAGTCTCTTTTTACTTTGCATTTCTATGTCAAGGTGCCCCTAAATGTTTTTCTTTTTCACTTGTTTACATTCGGTTTTAATAATACTGACTTGTGATCTTTGTCTGCCTCTGATGGAGACCACAGGGAACTGCAGCACCAACAAAGACCTACTTACTTGGAAAGCTGAACAAATTTGTGTGCTGGGGTTTTCTTCTCTCTCTTAGTATTATACAACTGTTTAATCTACACTTGAATGGAAAAATGAAGCAGCATGATAGCTTTTAGGGCCATAACTAAAGTTGATTTCCACCAGTGTTCTCTCCCAATGTTTGTTCCATGCAGTGTCAGAGTTAATTTTAAAATAACAGAAAATAGTTAATCAAGAAATCTGTCATCAAGAAACTAATTCCATGAATATTTATATTTGTATTTCCTGCAGAATATTTTAAATGACTACTTGGTAACTGCAGCTGAAAAAGATGCATTGGATTTTGTAATGTTTGCTAAAGGTTAAGTGAAAACAGTTTAAACTATTACAGTTATATTTTTACATTACAATATGATAATTATTTAATATTATCACATTTATGGAAAAGGAGACATGGAGATATATTTTGTAGGAATAGTTTTTGGTTTGGATTAGATTGGGGTTGTGTTGTCTACTTATGAGCAATCAGTAGCTTAGCTGTGTGCGCAGCATCCAGCCATTGCATTTTTAGACTAAAGGACAAGCTCTCACAGGGGGAGTCAAGCTATCTGCCACTCAGAGTCCGTACAAGAATACAAAGAGAATTTTAGCCATCTGAAACATCTCTCAAACGTTTTCAGGAAGTCCACAATTGTATTGAGGAAATTGACTTTTGAATAGGGCCTATTCTCGAAGGTGGATTCTCCAAACTGAGATCACTCTTATTGTTGCCTATTTCAGATAATATTTTTGCAGATTACCAGAGAAATTTGGCCTTAAGGGTACTATCTGTATGTTACTGTGCAATTTTTTACATAAACTAGTTTATTTCCCCAACATATGTCCTAAAACCATCTTAGTGCTGCCCTCTTTGGGTTGAACGTTGGCTACTGCAGTTTGAATTTTCCTATTGGTTTAAAAGGTACAGCCTGGTACATGTGTACGTCACAGCCCCCACGTATAAAACGATCTCATTCAGCCACATTGCCCCATTCTGCCCTCCACTGCCTTGGCAACGCCGGCTTCAGGCATTGCTGAGTCAGTGCCTTTAGCCAGTGGCTCAAACTGATGAGGCTCAGGCCCGCTGGGATGCCTCAACTCTGGTGACGAGGGGGGTGAAAAATCCTCCACCTCAAAAGATCTATCCGTGGCAAAACTACCAGCATCTCCCTGCTCACTCTCCACGTTTCAGTATATCAAATTAAGCTAGCTGCCACTTTCCCTCGTCCTCCTGACCACACCCCCGCTTAATCCCCTCCCATCCCCACACTTGGCCGTGTCCCTCAGTGTCTGTCGGCACTGCCCACATTGGTGGCATTTTAAGGGTACTAAAATTCTCGGGGCAGGGTTATGGTTTTACACTGGGTTTAATTCCACTTTAAACTCATTTGAAGTACTCAATCATTTAAAACTCAAATTAATGCTTTAAGAGTAACACTAAAGGTTTTTTGTTGTCATTGTCCTGCATTCTTATCATATTCTCTCTTTTAATCTGCTTCAGAAAGGTCTATCTTGTCCTTCGTTTTTTGCTTAACAACGTTCAAATGAAGGTGACAGAGAGCGAAGATATCTAAGTTATTTCAAATTGGCCTTCTGGATATTTAATCAAAAATGTGATTATCTCTTAGCTGAGAATGTATTGTTGTAATTTTATGGTACTAGTTTTATTTTTTTATAGAGTAGTTTTGTGGCCTTATGTCTTTCTTAATGTTTCATTCTGTAACTGTTGTCTTAGTGACTCAGAAAAAAATCTTACCACATACTGATGTCGTAAGTGGCTGTACTACTATGAAGAGTCTGGACCACAACAAAGTTGTATTTGTGGATGAAGGTTGTGTGTTCTGCCAGGTGGGCAAAGCCTCCGTTTCAGAGGAGAGCAGAAAAAGGAAACGGATTGTCACCAGCATACAGTTTGCAGGACTTTATTTAGGGAGTGTTATTTCTTGGCAGCCTTTTAATTTGACATCTCACCAGTTTGTTCTTTCACACTGTTCTCAACCTGCATTCTTTTTATAGCTAAGTATTTTTATGATGGTGTATAATCACACTGCCCTATCATATTACCTTTTTTAGCCATCAAGAAACCCAAGCTAAATAGGAATTAGAAATGAATGAAAGATGGCCTGAAAAAACCCTCCCCGAGTAGGAGAAAAGTGAAATAGTTTGTTCTGGAGATATTTAGACTAATTATAGTAAGCATACTGTGGAGCAGGGATGCTTCTGAGCCCTGCATGTTTACTTAAAGAGTGCAACAATGCATATTCTTCATAGGTAATACATTTGTACCTGCAGTCAGAAGAATATTATCTAAAAAAATAGAACTGCACCATGTATTGAATTGCAAACTTCATCACACTTTGGCAATAACAAAGAACAACTTGAATGCAATATTTGGTAGTCAGTTATAAATTGTATTGTACAAATAGGAAGAGATGCAAATTGTGATGTTACGGGAGAAGAGGTGGGTTATAATAGGTTTATACTTCTACCCACTGCTTTGAATGTTTATCACTTATCGTATTTACTGCTTTTTTTACTGTACTTTACAACGTTCAATAAACATAAATCTAGAATTTAATTAGATTTCAAATGCCACGCATTCATGCTGTACATGTAAATAATACATTAGGGCCAGTTGGATGGACTTTTATTGCCCTGGATGCCAACACCTGATATGGGTTTTAGTGACAGAGATGCTAAAGTTCACGGATAGGGATGAGGATATCATGATGGACAAAGAGAAAAGAGAAAAACATCAGTTTCACCAGATATCTTCATTGTATCACATTTTACAACAGTATTGCATTTACATGTATCCCTACTATCATGCAGCCATACTTGAAAGGACCTCTTTTTTTATCTGTACCTGAACAGTGAACTTATTTTTAGGAAATAGTTATGGGGTAACAAAATTGCACTCTGATGCTGATACATAAAACTAAGCTGATGTTGACTCTTTAGTGTAACATTTAACAAGCTCTCTAAACATCAAAGCAATGTTTGTCTTGGATAGCTGTGCAATTTCAGTCATCTGTTTGAAAGAACTGTTAGCATAAATTTATGACATTTGTGCCATAATACAAGTAAAATAGTTTCTTTCCTTGTGACATCTTAAAGATGTAGGTTTACGACTTTGTTGTAGGACGCCCTGTTCAACACGTGTCTCTAAGTGAAACAGTATCTGTGTTGCTTTGCACAGTGTGCTGGTGGACAGCATGTTTCCATTCGGCTCCGGCCCTTTCCTTTCCTCTGCTCTTCTGTGGCTCTGGACGGGGCCGGTCCGCTGCCTCTGACTCTGTGAGGTGATTGGAGATTCCAGGCCGGGTCCTGGAGCCTCCCCCCTGTGACACACTTTCAGCGCGGCCCCACCAGCATGACTTTCACTGCTCTCCAAGGGCGGGTGGTGCACCTTCAGGGGAAAAACAAACAAATATGGAGGCTGCTGGAGTGCAAGTGTACAGACCCTGCTCATTTGACTTTCTGTGAGTACAGCTCCTCAGCATCTCTGATATTGTTTTTTTGCTTTATATGGGTTCTTATTTGGTAGGTATCCTTAATGTATACATAAAGTTAATGTTGTGGGAAATAACAAGCGCTAGAAGAGTTCTTGCTATACTTAAATGTGTTATAAATGACTTCTTGATATAAAACATTGAAATTTGTAATTTTAATTTTTTGTTCAGTTTGCAATGGGTGTTGGGCCAAAACAGACTGATATCTCTGTAATTATTGTACTTTCTCTACTTTCTCAATGCAAAGTAACTCAGTGTCTTATTTAATCACTGTACTTATGCCCTGCATCAAAGACTCAGCTCTGACTGTTTGACCAATGGTGGATATGATGGAGCAGAATAGTGAGCACGCTCATACCAATCATGAGTTGTGGTGGGCAGGGCTGTGTAAGACTGTACAACCATTGTGTTTTTTTTTGTAGTCCCCTTTTGTGAGATACACACAAACATGAGAGGAGGTTTGCGTACGCACAAGAATGAAAAGGGTAAAAAAAGGACAAAAGGTTTTTATATGTTTCAGTTGTTCTGCTGGCAGAAAGCCAGCAAACACTGAGAGAAAGAAACAGAGAAGAGAGGTGATTCTTTGCAGAGTTAAGCCATTTCAGGTCATTCTTACAGCGCAACACAACAATTTCAATAATCTGATTTTATTTAAACAAAAAGAGAAGTTTCTTAATTTTAAGATCAGTTTTTGGAAAATATTTTTGCTTCATTTTGGAAACTTTATAACATTTAATTTAGATAGGTCAAGAAAATGTGGATATTCCCGTAGCAGTAGAGAAATGTCAACGACAAGAGGTATGATGCTGTAATCAAGAAGATAGGTTGATACTGTAAAATGTGTCCTAGAAACAGATATTTTATTTTATACCTGTAAAATTACGAGTTCTGTACATATCACCACTATCACCATTGCTACGTATATATCTATATCCATATATAGATATAGTTTGGGGGATCAGTGAAATTATTTCTGTTTGCTAAATGAGGGAATTTTTGGAAAAATGTTTGAATAATAAAGTGGGGAATCCTTTACAGTGAATGGGGGAGTTTACATTGTACATTTTCTTAATATTCAAGCTGTGATGTTAGTCAAACATGTTGGCTTTCACAATAGTTTGCTGAAATTTTGGTCCATTCCTCTTGACAGAACTGGTGTAACCAAGTCAAATTTGTAGGCTGCCTTTCTCATACACATCTTTTCAGTTCTGGCTACACATATTCTGCAATCAAGGCTTTGTGATGGCAACCCAAAAACATTGACGTTGTTGTCCATAAGCCACTCTGTAGCTAATTTGGAGGTATGCTAAGGGTCATTGTCCAAGCTTTAGGTTCCTGGCTGATGTCTGGAAATGTTGCTTCAGTACTTCCACACAATGTTCTTTTCTCATGATGCAATCTGTTATAAAGTGCACCACTCCCTCCTGCAACAAAATACATGCATATCATGATGCTGCCACCACCATACTTCACAGTTGCGATGGTGTTCTCAGGTTTGCAAGCTTTTTCCGATGTCTTCCAAATGTTACAGTGGTCATTCTAGCAAAACACTTCAGTTTAGTTTCATCCAACCACAGGACATATCTCCAAAAATTAAGGTCTTTGTCCCTGGGTATATTTGCAAACTAATCTGGATTTTCTTGCTGCATTTGAAGTTATGGGTTATTTGTCTCTGGGTGGCCTCTTAGCCCATTTTGGTATAGTAATCCTTCCATTGTGGATATTGACAATCTTTACCAGCTTAGGCCAGAATCTTTTGTTCTCAGATTGATACGCACATTTTACACAAAACACATTCATCTCTGGGACTCAGAACCTGTCTCCCTCATGCGAACAGTATGATCACTGGGCATTGCTATGCTGTTTGCATATAATTATTTATTTTCCCATGGATGAACCAGCTCTGTGGAGGTCTGCAATTCTCTTCATTAAATTTTGCCTGACTCCTCTAATTCTCATGATTTTGCACAAGGAAGCACTGTGTTTAAGGGGTTGCTTTAAAATAAATCCACTACTGTGCCTCAATTTAAATCTGCGGTTGTGAATTAACCATTTAGGGGCTTACAAAGCCATGGTATAACTATAATACAGTAATTATGACCTAAAACAGGAAACACTTAGTCTGATTCGGTGTCAGACAGTGAAAAAATGATTGTTTGTTTAAGTTAATATCTGGTTTAGCTGTTTATAAATTACAGTATTGTATGTTTAAGTTGATTAATTTGTGCATTTTTATCACTTTTTGTTTAATAAAATGCAGCCACTCATGTAACAATTAAAGGTTATGTTGTTTATTGTGCTGATATAGGATTACACAAAAACTTAAAACTTTTGGATATGGATTGAATTATTTGCACCATGTTTTTGCCAGTGCTTAAAGGTATTTTTTCAGTTTAAAGGAGACCAAACACGCTTTTAAATCCATCCACACATTTAAATCATTCAGTTATGGTCTATATAAAGTGGAACTGCAATGCTTTGGTCTGAACTCCTTGTTATTGTAGCTCCACAGGCCCCTCTTTTACCTCTGTTCTGAGGTGCGTCTGAGAGCAACTCGTTTTGGTGCGGTCTCTTTAAATGCTATTGAGGCACTTCACACCCTGCCCACCTCCAGGTCGCAGAGTGTCCAACTCCACCCCATTTGTCCATTTTTGTAGTTTGATAACAGAGATACAATTATCTAGGGGCGCATTAACTTTTTATTCCCAAATTGATTAAGAGATGATGTCAACAAAGGAACTGGTCCCTTAATTAGATAGAGTCTTTTAGCAAATCCTTTTTGATACTGGAAGAGGTTGCTGAAGCACTCGACCTTGAGGACTTCGTTCAAACATAAAGGAATTTTCCCACTGACGTGGGTAGATTTACATGAAAAATAAATTTAACCAGGCACTTCCAAGAGGTTCTGATGCTGAGGGACGGTATAATGAATTGTCTGGGTTAATACACCCAACAACCAAACATTTAGACTTATACAGTTGCAGCTTCGGCATACTTGAACTTGGACTACAAAATTGCAGCAAGAAATAAAAACATTCGCAAAACTGATTAGCCAGAAGTCCATGACTTCATCTGTCCCGCAGCAAATACTGTGACATAATACTTCAAAAAATGCAATAGGGAATGGAGAAAACTGAACGGTTTGAAAAGTATAACTCAAACACATTATAAAGATATCTCCGCAACATCTGGAGAGACTAAATTCTACTTTTCTGCGCTCCTACAGACTCTAGGTACACTGGCT
This sequence comes from Crenichthys baileyi, assembly GCA_036173005.1. Lineage (NCBI taxonomy): Eukaryota > Metazoa > Chordata > Actinopteri > Cyprinodontiformes > Goodeidae > Crenichthys > Crenichthys baileyi. Next base: position 762,543 of record JAHHUM010001159.1, on the reverse strand, counting down.
GATAGATTGGTACATCACTAGTAGAGCTGCACATGATTGAGAACATATGGTGTAAAAACACATTACATATTTGCACAGAATTTATTTTATTTTTTTCCCACCGAAGTACATATTTGTATCCAAGTCTGCACATTAACAGCGAAGTGGAACCAAAGTCAAATCCCTTGTGGGCACAAACTTGACCTATAAAGCTAAATCTGATATTGTCATCACAACATCAATTTGGATAATATTAGCATTGCATTGGATTGTTTGGAATGCAATTATTATAGGCTATTATGTATTAAGTGTAAGCTAATGCCCATTTAAAGTTCAGCCTGTTGGATAAAGTCTAACTACAGTAGTGCTCACACCTGACAGTCTACTGAGCAAAAGACCCTAAAGGTCACTGAGAGGCACAAATAAGAAAGAGATGTGAGAAAAATCTGGATTTTTTGCAACTAATATCTTAATCCTAATATTTACAAATCAAATCACCATTACATGATTTTTTTTTATATAGGCACTTTTTATTTTACACGTTTGAAGATTTCTGGGACAGACAAACATTTTTTAATTGCCCTGACTTTTGCTTTCCTTTTATTTGCATCAAACTGTATAAGTTAAAGTAACAATATTCAGAATAATGAACATTTTAATTGGTTTATAATTAGTGTATGGTGCTGATGTGTTGGGTACACATTACACGAATTCGTGCTTATTCAGACACCATATTTTCTCTTAATATAGCTGTTTACCTAAAACTACAGGTTTTGGAGTTTAACCTTTTTAGTATGTACTGTAGTACTACTATATCAGTAGCTCATAAGGCAGCATTTAACATAACCTTAAATAAAAGATTTAGGAAAAACTTTAGAGTCCTTTGCATGTATCACTACTCGCAGTCTTAAGCTTATTAGCATCTTCCAAAATTTACTTTTGCCTTTTCTTATGCAAGTAACTGAAATACTGCAGCTATTTTACACTTGTATGTTACTGTATGCGTTTTTAGGTTTTTTTTTCATTCAGCTAAGTCATGTCCTACAAGCTGTAATGCATTTGATTAAACCTTGGTAAACGTTATATTGTGATGCCGAATATGCCATCAATAATCAGTACAACAGTAAAGCCCTCCAGCATCATTACTCTTTATGTTCACAAGTGATGCTATTGGCCTATAATGCACTTTTGACTTTTTTCTTCACAATATTCAAGTACATGATTGATATTAGTCTAAGCTGTTTAAAAGCTTCTGCATTTCATAGTTTCTGTCTTGTTTGGGTGTTCTAGGCAAAGTGTGACTGGATCTTTTTATTGATGATTTTATTTGTATCTTGTTTTTGTTCCCGTGACAGACTCTTAAAGGGGTATGTCTACCCAACTGAGAAGTGTGCTGTATTTGGTTGAATGTGTTTGGTTGAAAGGTTTTATTTTTGTCTCATGGTTCACAAGTGACTGCTTTTTTTTCTCTCTCCCACTGCTTAGCTGTTGCTCATGGATTTGATTTGAAGACTAAGAATAGTTTGTTTTAGTTGCACTGAGGTTTGCTTTGATTCACAGCCCACTAGTGCAAATACCTCACTGGTAATCAACCTTTTTATTAATGAATAAATTTGTCCTCCATACATCCATTTTCAGTAAGGGTAGGGTACATTGGTCAATGGATGAGAGGCGGGACACACCCTGGACAGGATAAATGATAAATGAAAAGTCCCTAATCCTCCGAAATATTTTGATGGTTAATGTTCTCAAATGAGACTTGAGAATCCACGCTTTTAGCTTTTTTTCAATAAGCATGTTTTTTTAAGTACCAACAATGGTAGGAAGCTTATTTGTCTATGATAAATAAGAATGACTTTTTGAATGTAAATGAAATCCTGGAAAAACAATACTGTATGTATCACTTTCAATTTTAGTTAACTAAAAAAGAAAAGGAAATCATAATTTGAACATGAGATCAACACATTTATAAAAACCCAACATTTTACATTTCTGCTGATGTCATGAAACAAATTTCACTACATATATTAAAAACAAAGTAAACACTGCAAAAACACAGATTTGTGCATTTCATTGGCAGAAATATCTCATTCCTTCACTATTGAGTTCCTGATGTAACTTTATCACATCACCTTGGTAATTTTCTTGAGTTTAGGTCATCAAAAGCTTTTCTCCTGAAAATTGTGGCTTACATCAGATTGAATGTTTAACAGTGCTTATTTAATTCAAATAAAAGTCATTATCATTCCGACCAGCGTCTTCTCACGTCAGAAAACAGTTTTCCCCGTCTAAGAAATATCATCTCCCAAATTTCTAGATATATGGTGACAAATCTATGTATCAGGTGGGTTGGACAGACCCACCCAGAACTGACTCACTTTTTCGTGTGTAGTTCTGTTACCATGGGAATGCGGATTTAGTGGCCGTGAAATGTGGAAATAAGTCCGGGTCACAACATCGGAAGACTAAATGTCAGTCAGTCAGTCAGTCATTTTCTACCGCTTATTCCATAGTGGGTCGCGGGGAAGCTGGTGCCCATCTCCAGCAGTCTATGGGCGAGAGGCGGGGTACACCCTGGACAGGTTGCCAGTTCATCGCAGGGCAACACACAAACAACCATGCACACACTCATTCATACACCCAAGGGCAATTTTAGAGTGACCAATTAACCTAACAAGCATGTCTTTGGACTGTGGGAGGAAGCCAGAGTACCCGGTGAGAAGCCACGCATGCACGGGGAGAACATGCAAACTCCATGCAGAAAGACTCCCGGTCGGGAATCGAACCCAAGACCTTCTTGCTGCAAGGCAACAGTGCTACCAACTGCGCCACCGTGCAGCCCAGACTAAATGTGATTTTAAAAAAAAATTTTGATTAAAAAAAAATTATAATTAAATCAGCAAAGATCGTGTGCACTCATAATGCTCCCTCCAAAATCCCAGACTTTAAGAGTCACTTCTATAAAAACAAGCAGAATCAATTTGCTTCAAGCTTCAATAGACTTCAGTCACTCTCCCCTTTTTGCATTTGTTAAACTTGTACCGAGTCCCCACTGTTCATTCCAGTTATATAGTGCATACCTACCCATGGTTTTATAAAAAAAATAGAAAAAAATTGATTAGGATCTATGTCATAGTCCGTGTTCTACTTTCATATTTATTAATCAGACAGAAAAGAAAAAAAAATACCACATAATAGTCTATTGATAAGTAGTATCATAAAAACATGAACTATTATACACACAAATGTTAACGAGGCACACTGAGAAAAAAAGAGACCACATCATCACTCAATAAGGTTTTGTTGTGCTGATCTATCTGTTCTTTTTCCATGTAGCCATGGGGTTTGCCAACTCACCTAAATTATCACAGTTCAATGTGGAATAAACAGAATAATTTCCATTGAAATAAACTCAAAAATAATAAAAAAACTGTTATTGAAAATATATACATATTTCTACATGCTGCTGATTCTATGTAATTGAATCGTTAGTTGAAAGGGGCATGTTCAAAATAATCAGTGTAAAAGAATCTATCAAATTATTCATTTAGTCAAAGTACAGATGGTCCTTATTTAAGGACAATGGCACCAAATGATGTACATGATGTTTATTGGACATTCCTCTTTGAAAATCATAATAAAATGCCAGACATTGTTCAGGACGGCATACATTGGTTAAAATGTTCTTTGAAGAAGGGTAAACATATAAATAGGTGCAGAAAATGTCTGCTCAGCTAAATTGATCTCAAATGCTTTTAAATGAAAAGAAAAACTAAAGTTTTTTGGATTGAAGAACAGCCACAAGGGCACAGACCTAGCCAATAATCAGCTCCAGGGTGACTGACAAAGGTCTACAGTTTTTCACAGCCTCACCCAGTACGCTGGATAGCAGGGTGAGGCTATACAGGGATATTTTCCATACTATAATCTCAGCCTATGTATGGCACACCAAGGATCATGGATTAGTCTGAATAGAATAAGGAGGTCATCTTGCCTTATGCCGAAGAGGAAATGCTCTCGAAATAAATGCTTCAACTATACAAAGACCCCAAACATACCATTAAGTGAGCAACACCTTGATTCCAGACCAAGATAAACATTATGGAGTGTCCCTAACCTGTTGGGGGGTGAGGTGCGAAACATACTGTTTTTGAGCTTTGGAATGTGACCCAATTGCTCTGGGCAGGGATACCTGTTCAGAAACTCCCAAAGTTGTTTAACTCCGTGCCGCACAGTTGTGAAGCTGTTCTCATAACCAGGTGTTAAACGACTAAACATTAGTTGGAATGGAAGTAAAAGAGGATCTGAGTTAAATTACATACAAAAAGATCCTGTTCTATCCTTCTACACATATTCTGCCTGCCAAAGGAATGACAAATGGTTCCACTAAGGAAACACAAAACCTTCGATTTTATGAACTAACCTGTTTTTAAGGTGGATTCAGAGTGAAGGGAAAAACCCCAGCAAAGTTTATGGTTGTCAGAGCACAAGCAGATGTACTCAGACTGACCAATTTCAGGTTATTAGCTTAGTTACAATATAAACAAGCATGTAATGAGCTGCCACAGAGATCTGAAATCTCCACCAGGTCCAGGGGTGTGATAGACAAATGTGTCTGTTGGTTATTATGAACAGAAAAAATATTTACTAATAAAGAAACAAGAGGCTAAAGAACTGTTCATTAATTGTCCCCATGCGTTTCTGTGCATATAGGCATGGGCTGGTTACCAGACGTTTTAAACAGTTATGGTTTTAAAACTGCAAAAACATTCCATCACACTGTTCCCAGGGTTTAAATGGCATTTTTTTTATTAAGAGAATACTGATATTACCAGAGTTTAGACTGTTCAAAGCATACAGTAGAGTAAAGCGATTCTACTCTTCCCCTAGCTGTTGCTATGCACTGCTGGTCAGCCGGCTGAGAAAAGGCTAGTACAGATACATATGTATACATATGTATATTGTATGTATTCACATACAAACTTTTTCCGATTGTGGAAAACATGCTGTCATTTTGTGGAAGCTAAAGGTGTATCAAAATCATAACAACAAATAAATAAAATAACTGTTATAATGAATATGTGATACTATTTTAGCAGCAGTCTGCATCAGTAAATATGTTTTATGTTTTAAATATAAACTATTGAATCATGCATTATAGATTTTTGTTTAAAGTTTTTGCATACACCACTGCTTTAGATAAATATATTAAAAAGTTATTGTAGTTTTGTCAATACTTCCTCGTGCTCACCGGAAAAGAGGAAGCAAAAGAAATGAAAGAGTTGGACTGTTTAGGAATTTAAACATTCAAGGAGAGAAGCAGGTTAAAGAATTAAAGAGAACACAAAGCCTTTATTTGCGGCAGTGGATATTAAAAGTTTTAACCATAGATCCAGAAACATTTGTTTGAAATTTCTTGGATGAAAGGAAACACGGTCACCCAAAGCCAAATATTCAGAGGCTGATGCCATGTATCAGAGTGAGTTCAAAGGAACTTTCAAGAAAAAAGAAATAGCTGTCAGATTGAACGACTCAAACTTCTGCAGGGCTTTAAGACCGAGCTGAAATTCAGTCTTTGTTTCGCCATTTAAGATCTTGCTCTTTGACATGAAATATATTGGTCTTAATTGTTTCTCTCAGATAACCGGTGGACAGGTCAGTTCATGAAGTATCAGACCGTGAGACTATATGTGATGCTGAGAGAGAATTCTAGCATGTTGACGGCTCAACACCCAGTGAATACGCTGCAGACCGAGGCAGTGTTTGACAGCACTGGCTAATTAGTGCGATTACTGCACAGCTGGATTGGCCAGACGTTTTACGGTGTTGTATCAAAAGGATCACTCACTCGATGAAGGCTTCATCCCGACAACTTCTGCTTCAGCAGAGTCTCTCTATTTTAGGACCGCTGGACTTTGTCTGGGGAGCAGCTGTCTAAATTTAAGAGTGGGAAAACTGAAGCAGTCTGTGCTTTGAGGGTTCCTCTTTCAGTGAGGTTAAAATCTGCAAATCTAAATGCTTGGAATCGGAACATTGCAGTGTTCTCAAAAACTATCTGTCATTTCTAAAATTACATCTTTAAGGATGCTTAAAAGACAATACGATAAACTAAATAATTCAGCATGTTTATGTAATGTTTGTTAGAAGATTTTATTTAGTTAACATCTTACCTGCAGTAGATTAATCTTCATCCATCTTCATTTTTTATTCAGTATATATCCAGATTAGTGAGACCTGCAGGCTGAAGCTAGCAACTAGGTAATATAAACTTTTATACAGAACACTGTTTATTCAACATTCTGAAACAAAGTATTACGGGTCACACCAGTTCTAGCCAGATTCTACCACAACAGGCAACTGGGTACTGGTTACATGTACATTATTGAAAAAAAATTTCAGTTCAATTTCAAATGTGTAGATTTTTAAAAATTATTATCAAACTGGTCAACCTTTATAAGACATACATGACCCCATCTTAAATTATTTGATTAGTGAATTTGAAGAGGTATAGTGGCTTTTATCAATTAGCTTTGTACAGCCAAGGGGAGGAGGTGCCTACATTACAGTCTTGAGATCCTGCCCATTAACATCACAAACAGGATCAGCAGGTAGGGGAAGTCCTGGCTGAGTCCAACATGCACTGGGAAGAAGCTTGACTTTGTGCTGAGTAGAGCACCCCATACTACTACAGCACCCTCAACAAAATATCTCAGGGAACATGTTAATAAGACTTCTCCAGAACCTCAAAACACATTTAAACCATAGACTAAACTCCCTTCACCCATTTAGCAACTCTGTGAGGTTACAGATCTGGTCCAATGTTCAATGAGCAGGACAAAAACCTTCAGAATCTGATGTCAGAACCTTTCTTCCAACACCCTAGAGTAAGGATTTCAGGACAAATCGTGTCCACTCCTGTGCACCTGCATTGGGAAGCTTTTTAACTACTTCTGCAACCTCTGCAGTGGTGATGGACACACCTTCCCGGAGTCCTCACCCTCTGCCTACTCGAAGTGCCCGTTCTACCTCTCACCAATACCCTCAGTCACCAATACCCTTAGAGTTTTCAGGTCCCTTAAACCTGAGCACAGCCTGAGGTGGGCCTTGCTTTCCTTTTTTAAGGGTAATGAAACATTTTCCAGAACTTCTTCAAGGCCAATGAAAGTCTTTCTCCACAACCAGTGCTAATTTCTCCCTGTCAGAGTTTTTGTCTCCGCAGCCCCAGAAGCTGCAGTCCCTCTGGCTATCATTAAAATAGCTTACACTAAAACAACAGTAAAATAATGACATGTAAGGCAGACTTTACTAAGAAATATCCTAGCATGTTAACATTCTGATCTGTGATAGACTAGCGACCTAGGGTCTACCCTGCCTCTTGCCCATTAACCACTGGAGATGGGCACCAGCACCCTTATGACCCTGCAAGTCAGAGATGGATGGATGGATGGATGGATGGATGATCACCTCATGTAAATAATCATTAACCATGCTGTAAACATAAGGACAGTTTAAAGGTTCATAAATTTGCATAAACCTGTTTGACATTTTTCAGATTACAGTGTTTGTAAAACAGCAGAACTCTGCATTGTTCTTGGCCCTTTTCGGACCTAAAATCCTGAAGCATTTGAGTAAATTCAGGAATTACAATAGTGAAACATTAGACTATTGTGTTCAGAATTTACTTGATTGTATTCTTTGTTGCAGTTTTGACAGTAACCCTCAGAGAAAATGACTGACAGGACATGTTATCAAATTACATTAACTACTCAGTGATTAATTGGTATCAGCTCTTTAAATCAGACTTTTCTTTCTATCTTTCATCCTTTAGTCATTCATTCTGTCAACTTTCAGCCCTCCTTGTATCCTCTTCTGCTCTCCTTTTTTTTGCTTGACATCTTCTTCCCCCCATGACCTCAGTCTACCCTCTCTCTAACACCACTCAATCATTTTTCCTCTTCATCTTATCTTCCTAATCATGTTCTCTTTTACATCTATGGACACTCATCAAACATCTTTCCTCTACCCATTCCCCCTCTACAGCAGCCCGTCGGACCAGCATGGCTCCTCTAAGCCCCCCCTGAGCTCCATGACATCACGCATCCTGCTGCGGCAACAGCTAATGCGGGAACAGCTCCAGGAGCAGGAGCGGCAGGAACAGCAGAGACAACAGTCCTCCCACTACCCACAAACCACAGCGACCCAGACCCCTGCCATCAATGTCAGTGTCCCTGTCAATGCACCAGCTGGAGCACAGGTGCCAATGGAAGTGCTTAAGGTAAGCAGCTGTGGCTGCAGGGAAGGAGATGGAGTGTGGCAGCGTGTTTAATTAGCAGGCTTGGTTCTGTATAAAGTTTCCATCTCTGGAAGTTGTATGCGTCACTGCTCCAGTCTGAAGGGTCCAGCTGTATTAATAGATGTTGGTGACTCGAGTTTAGACAGACAGGCAGTTGTGGTTTTACTACAACTGACTGAAAAAATAAAAAACAAAGAAAAAAACCCCACCCAGGAGTGAGTGAAGTGTGTTAAAATGCATATATGGGGATTATCTTTCCTGACAGAATTCCTCTTTAATGCACGCTGTGCTTCCAGCCATTTGGATTTAGCCATCTTTAATCCTATTTGCTCAGCTACGTTCACATCTTTTCGTAGCTTTGATTCCCTGGCAGTCGGAGGGACAGAAGGCTGTTCAGATTTTCTGTCTGAGTAGAGAGCGTTGTTTTTTAGCTTGTACATTTCAACCGAGCATTTAGGTAAGTTCTATCCTTTCTTTTATTAGGGTGTTTTTTACAGAGGGATTGTTTTTTAATTAAATGTTCTTGGAAAATGTGTTGAGCTGTGTTGCATAAACGTAAACCCAACAAAGAAACTCAGTGCTGTTCATACTTTTTGCTCCTTACATTTTCTTGCTCGTTTCCCTTTTATTCTGTTCTTTTTTACTTGATAAGAATAACTTGGAAAGATTTGGAGACAAACCTAGACACAGTTTTAGTAAGTGTCCTTTTTGGGAACATACTTTCTTCCACATCTTTATGAAGGAGTTAGAGTTTATATTTCACAGTTGGTTTAATCGTGTATCTGTTTACATTTTCATTTGTTTTTAGATCTTGAATCTCTCTAAGAAAGCTAGTAAGCTTTGGATTTCTACTTTTTGGAACAACTGTGCAATCATTATGTAAAAGTCTAATCATTGAAAAATGGTGCATCTTTCTAAATATTAAAAACTGCATTAGTGCATCAACACATTAGTCTTCCTAAACTTCATAGTTTGGATTTAGTTCAGCATTTAAGAAAGTTTATCTTCCATTTAATGGCTACCATAGCAGTGTTAGAAGTATGCTTTGTCGATCATTGCTTTGGTGCTGTATCAAATTCAAATAAATATTTTAGCAGCTAACTATGGAAAAAGTACATATTGTAATGTATTTGCATGAATAAATGATTATTTGTCAATGAAATTACAGTAACAGCATCTTCCACATTTATTGGCACCTCAGGTGAAGATGTGTAAAATGCCTGACAGCAAATGCTTGTTTTATTGCAGTAACATAATCTCACATGGATAATTTGCTGCAGGTCTCTAATAATGAGCTGTGGAGATTTGTTTACCTCACTTGATATACTGTTCATGTACTTTCATATTATCCAAACTCAAAAAAATGATTATAGAAACTTTCCTGTGATTTTAGTTTTTCATGTGGTTCTGGAAATATCAGAAACTAAAAAGTGCCCCCCGTTCAACTATTATTTCAGTGTATGTTGATGAGCTCTACAAACACCGCTTTAAAAACATCCAAAGCTTAAGATAATTGCAATATTGCAATTACAGCTGAGATGCGATGTTAGTTACATGCATGTGTGTAAAATGGCCTATAATTAATATATCTTTTGTACCACTGAATAATTTCGATACAGAAATCTGCTGCAGTTCTCTGACAGTGAGTTCGAACATTTCTTACCATCCTTGCCATCCTCCTAGCTGGGAATGTCATTGCCCTGACTGTGAATATAGCAAAGTTTAGGCGAGTAGTTATTTTTATTTTGTTCTCATTTTGAAGAGTTGCTAACAGAAACAGAAATTGGCCTCTGTGTTGCACCACAACCTCCGGCAAAGCTCTTATGGGGACAGTTAGCGGCACTAGTTGAGTTACCCCTGATTATGTAAAACACATATTTCTCTTTGCCTAATTTTCTTTTCCAGCTTAACAAATGTGCTCAAATTAAAGGTAGAATTGTTCTTTTTTTTTGTTAAAATTATGCTGCTCCAATAAAGTGTTCATTTTCCATATTTTAAAAAACATAGTGATAGGCTTAAATTGCTTATATACACCTTTAGAGATCTAGATATATACAGTATGTACTAATATGTTACTGAAAAATGTTTTGTGGTTTTGTGTTCAGGCACACTTTCTTCACTCTGGGTGAGTGCGGCAGGGGTCAGCACTGAACACAAATTCAGTCCATTGAAATCATTACCTTCTCCATGCAGCATAAACATGACCTACTCACCATAATCTGCAGCTCTTTGAGAGGTTTAGGACGCCCTCACCCTGAACCCTCAACCTGTGTACAATACATAAAATTTTAGTAGTTTCTCTGCATTTGCCAGAGCTTACAGACATTCTTCTTTGACTGTGGTCTTCAGAAATGAAAAGGCAGTTCCAGCTTGGTGCTGTTGAGCTGGGTTAACCTGCTCCCCTTTCTGTAGGTAGATTAGCAGAGTCCACACAGAGCTCAGGGGTACCAGGCAGAGCTGCTGAACCTCAGAAAGTGCAAACATTAAGCTCAGATGAGTTTATCTAAAGACTGATTGGACCCTTAATTAACCAACTGACCTCTGAACTGCTGGGGGAATAAGTATGGGATCAGTTTAGGGATTAAGACAAAGGCGAGCACAGAATTACCACACACCGAACGCTAATTCAGTGAAGAATGCTTTTAATTAGCCTCCACTGCCTTAATTCCTCGGCATATTTAAGAGACAAAAAAAAACACACTACTTTGAAATTGGTGAAGGTTAACTTCCTAAAAGGGTTAAAATGTATAAATTTTTTTAGGGATTTATGCTGCCAAGAAAAAAAACAATGTACTCTTCTACTCCTGTGTTGATTTTGTTAACCCTTGACCTGCTGTTACCCATTTTGGCCGATTTCGATTTCTAAAAAGAGAAAAGGAACAGCTTTCAAAGTGTTTTTTAATCCTTTCTGCCTTGAGCAGTCATTAATTGCTTAAATTAGAAGCAGAAGTAACGTAATACTGTGTCTGACAGGGCAGCAGCTGTAAAACACGGTTTTACAAATATATATAAAAAAATTTGATCACAGAGGTGACATTTTGTCCTCCCACCTCCGTAGATGTTTTTAGCATGTATTACCGAGTAGCATAATTAGTGTGGTTATTTTGGCCCAAATGTCTTGGAGATCAATAAGAGATTTTTTTTTTTAACAAACTAGCAGCGGTTCTTACCTTGGAACTCTCACATGGATGCACTTTAGTGCAGTCTCTTTTTCAGTTGTTGAATCATTAAGACTGGTCTTAACTAAGGCAAGTGAGGCCTGCAGTGCTCCAGATGTTGTTCTTCTGTGACCTCTTAGATGAGTCCTTCATGCCCTGCTGGAATAATTTTGGTCGGCTGGCCACTCGTTGGAAGGTGGGTTGGTGATTGGCTGGTTGGGGAATGAGGGGTTGCTTTTTTTCCTGTGTTCCGACAGGTTCAATTTAAATTATTTCTTTATCTGAAGGGGGTGGGGGGTCTGTCAATAATCATGCCTCTGTTTGCCATGGAACACATTTGAAAGCTTGAAAGGATAAAACAAAGCAACTTTGCTTTTCTCAACTTAGCTTTACTGTTCTCTGCTGAAACTGTTGCTCTTTCTCACTCTCTCACAGCCTGAATAACCTGCAGACATTTCTTAACATTTTGTAGAAAATAGATAAAATATTTCCTTTTAAAAAAGATTTTTGCCACTTTTGTGCTTCACCTAAATGCATTTTTAAACACCAAGCTAATACCACAAAAAAGCTAACTTTCACACAGCAGCAACCTTCACATGAAGGAGGGTTGTTGTTAGCGCAACCAGAGCTTACATTTGGTCCATTCACTGATTGGAAAACACAGTGAAAAGACTTACCAACCAGCCATCACTGGTAAGGGAGGTTCAAACAGAAAATCACCTGATTTGGGTCAGCAGCCGATTTCGTGGTGTATTTCTACTCTTAACAGAATGTTGTAACAGAAAATGCTGTCTTAAATTTGGTGTTTTTATATGCTAGTAGATACAAGAAAATTAATTTGAGTACTCTTTTTTTTTTCATCATAGTTAAAAATATATTTGACAATAAAATAAAATAAAATCATTTCACAAAAAATATTTAAGACAAAGCCTACATTTTGCCCAGGTAATTTGATAACATTATCATCTAATATGATTTATGTTAACTTTAATACAGTATGTATCATTTAAAGGGAAGGTTTTTATTAGCCTGAGGGGTTAATTTGCCATGCTTGTGCATTTAAGGCTCACAGTATGTCAGAAGGGGAGGAGAACATGACACTGAAATGTAGCCATTTACATCAGCATCACAGTTGTTGTCTGCAAGTTCCGCAAAGCACGTTAGCAGCTTAACTGTGAGACAAAGTGGCCCTTTCTTCTAGGATGCAAGGCAAATGGAGGCTGTCTTATTAATGTATCCTGGTCAGACCATCACGGAATGCCTTGGGTATCCAAGTAAAAAAAAACATACAAATCATTGTTTGTCATTCTGAGTCCACCATGCACCCATTTTTTTTCAAAACAGCAGAATTCTTTGTGCTTGCTTTTGCAGAGATTCTGACTTTTCAGGGGTTAGGTTGCTAATGCCCTTTGGCCTGTTGATGTCTTAAAAACGAGTGAGAAGATAAATAGTTGCCTTGTTTGCAGCAGTTTCAGATGCTGCAAGTCAGGATTTGTTGTCACAGTTTGAAACCGTGTAATTTGAGGCGAGTATATGTGAAGTGAAGTTAAGCAGGGTAAAGTTTAATTCGGTTCTCTCCGACTGGACCCACAGTCCAACTGCACTCACTACACTCTGCTTAACTGATGGCTGCACATCTACAACTAAAATCGAGGTTAATTCTGTGCATCAGAGTTTATAAACAGAATGAAAAGGATCCCTTTTCATGTTAGAGCCCGTTAATATGTCACACACAATTTTATGTTGTTCTAACAAAAGTAGCATTGAGAAGGCCAGGACTTTACAGCCTGTGGTCTGTGGCCCTGAAGGGACTTCAGAAAAGTCCCTTGGAGCTCTGAGGTAATCTTATTATGCATGATACTTTAGGAATCCTTGGGGGCAAAACAAGCTGAAAGGGCTCAAATGTTCATTTTAGTTTGAAAAAGCTAAATCAGGTGGATATGAAATATGTATAAAGATTTATGAGAACATTTATCTGCGTGCTTATTTTCCTAAATTATTTTATGATTTGAAAGCATAAAGAAGACTGAATTCTTTTTGCACACAACAAAGAAAAAAACTACAGTTCCTTGCAAAAGTGTTCATACATCTTCAACTTTTTCCCATTTTGCATCTTGCAACAAATAAAAATCTGAAAAGGCATAGCATACATGAGTATTCAGCCTACTTGAGTCAGTACTTTATAGGTCTGATGTTTTTATACATTCTTCCCTGCGTCAGATTGGATGGAGAGCATCTGTGAACATAAATGTTCTGGTACTGCCACAGATTCTCAGTTAGATTTAGTGTCACATTCTGAGCTTATAAACAGAGGGAAGTGGAGTATGGACCAATGAGACAGGGAGGCAGGAAATCAGAGGAGACATGAATCAGGTGTGGACCAGGGTGCAGAGAACTGAGGGAATATGAATAGTTGCTATGGTGACCAGACTGGAAGACAAAGGGAACATAAGAGGAGCTAGAAAATAAAATGACCAAAAGGAAAACTGACTACAAAACTAAACTAAGGGGACCGGGACTGAATAACAAACTCAGGGAGACAGTTCTAAGCGAAACTATGGACAAAGATAAATAACCAAATGAAGAATAAGAATCTAGAATAACCATAAACTGAGAAACTGGAGGGAACATAAGAAACACCTGACTGATAAAAAGTAAACAAACACTAAGCTACCTGAGATTAAAGCAGAGAAGGTGAAGACTAGAATAAATACAAACAAAAACGCAAAAAAAAGCTAACCTATAGAAAGAACTGGAACAATAGAGACTAACACGAGGAACTAAACTACCAATAAGGCTGGGAAGAACTAGAAACAAAAAGGAAACCAACACTGAGTAAATAATAACTGAAGAGGAACAAAAGAAACTAATAAACTAGAAGAGTGCAGCAAGAGACAAATAACCTAACCATAAACAAACACTGAAACACTAAACGGGAAACTAAACTAGAGAACCCAAGGAAGCAAGAGAACTGAAATAATAATAATAATAACAATAAGAAAACCATTCTAAGTAATAAATAAGAAAACACCAAGGGAACTAAGGGCAAGGAGAGAGAACAGAACTATCAGGAAACAGAAAGAAATAAACAACATAACTACAAAACCCAAACTAGAAACATCTAACTGAAAGTAAACAAAACACAACACCACAACCAAAGTCCAAAAATGTAAAAGGGCTTAGCAATTCTAACACATAAAATGCATTATCTAAACCTTTCCATTGTAACTCAGGCTGTGTGTTGAGGGTCTTTGTCCTGCTGGAAGGTAAACCTCCACCTCACGCTCAAGTCATTCTCAGCCTTACAGAGTTAAACTTCTCCACAACTTTCCCCCTGACCTGTTTTTTGTGTTCCTTTGTCTTCATGATGCTGTTTGTTCAACAGACATTTGAGCCTTTCACTCAACAGCTGGATTTATAGAGATTATTTATACACAAGCAGACTATTTACAAATTAGGAAATTTCTGAAGACAAATTGGAACTCCTGGATGTTTTTGTGTAAAAAAAAATTAAATAAAAGTAGCTGATTACATTTACACACCCACTTTTCAAAGTGAGTATAGTTCTTCTTCCACTTGACAGTTTAGCGCTACTTTGTGACATTCTTTTTTTTGGTTTTCATCTGACAAAATGTGAAAAAATGAATGGCACTATATAAAAAGTAAGAACTTAAACTTTTATACACGGTAACTCTTCTCTGAAAATGGGTTTATATGATTATGCTTCTGTGTTAAATTGGGGCACCCTTATTTTTTGTGCTGCGTTTAATGCCCTTAATGCCTCCTTTGTTTCTTCTTTTGCAACAGCAAAATCCAGGACTTGGGTTTAGTTCGCATGTAAGATTAAAATGGAGTTGTAACGAGCTCCAACAGTAATATTTCTAGCCCTTTTTTGTTTCTATTTTTAGACAATAACTAAAAAAAAAGACATGGAAAATATACAGGCAGTCAGTGAATCTTTGTGTCTGTGTGTACAGCAAACACTCTGCAGATACAAGCTTATTTTGTCTAAGAGAGAAGCCTAGAAACATATAAGGGGTGAAAGATACATGAGTGAGTTCTTCTGATACTAAAAAAAATAAAGGAAAATATTTTTTATATGAAGTATTCACTGTCTTTGTAATTAATTTCTATTAAGAGACAATAATACATGACACATAATTGTAATTCTTCCTGTGGGGGAAATATAGGTGAGCCAATGGGTACAAAACTATTGTCCAGTTCAAGTTTTGCAGCTGGCAGAGCTGTGCCATAAATTACAGACTATATCTTTCCAAGAATCAGATATAATAACCCACCAATGACCTCTTGATTGATGGTATAAAGTATTTATAACACAGATTTATGTGGCAGAAAGCTTTTAATTATGAGAATAACATATGAATAGGAACTTTCTGAGATGTTCTCTAGGCATAATATAATAATAAAAACAAAAAGGATCTTAGGCTCTTGTGAGGATAAAAACATATAATCACATAATAAATGTCCATCTATGAATTGTCTGTGCTGGCTACTATTATTGGCATTCCTTGTTAAAATTCGGAAAAGGTCTTAAATAAAATAAACTCATATTTCATTGCAGTAGTTTATTTGCACTGAAGAAAATAGAAAATAAAAATCCAACTTTTAATTTGGGCAGATTTATTCAGTGAGCAAAAAAAGTCCAATGTTGAGAAATAATTCGAGCATATTTTATTTTTATTCTTCATCCAACACTGCTTTAATAAAAAAAAATGGAAGGGTTGCTATAGGTGTTGAAAGTAAGATAGATATACTGTGATTCCTTGTCATTAAGGTTTTACTTGTGCAAGTTCAATAATTTCAGAGGATTTTATTTTTTGATTTCCAATTACATACACAGAGAACACCAAGTAAACTAATGCTTTTTAACTATTAACATGTTAATATGAACATCCATCCAGCCAGCCATAGTCCATACCCACTTATCCTTGCAGGGTTGCAGGGGGGCTGGTGCGTAGCTCCAGCAGTCATTGGGGCGAGAGGCAGAGTACAGTCTGGACAGGTTGCCAGTTTGTCAACCATACACAAACGTAGTCACACCTAAGAGCAACGTAGAGTAAACAGTTCCTAAGTCATGTTTTTGGACTGTGGGAGGAAGATGGAGTACCAGGGGAGAACCCATGCATGCACAGGACGAACATGCAAACTGCATGCAGAAAGATCCAGGGCTGGGATTCAAACCACTGGACCTTCTTGCTGCAAGGCATCAGTAGTAACAACTGCTCCATTGTGCAGCCCCTTATTATAAATAGACAGCAACATGTTTAATTACACCAGAAATTAGAAAACAACTGTTTTAAATGTTTTAAAGTGGTCAAAATAAGAATTAGCAGACCAGGACTTTTAATAAAATCGGAAACGGTGAATAAAACGATGATCAGTGCAGTTCTAGTTATTACTATATTTATGTTGTTTTCAAAAATCTTTCTCTACTTCAGTTCTTTTTATTTTTCTTTATTTGCACATTAGTAATTCAGGAAAAAAAAATATATCAAGCACTTCTTTTGCCTGTGAAGACGAGAAATTTGTTAAACTAAAATGTTGTATTTAAGGTCATTATAATTGTGTTACAGTTACATTCTCTTCATTGTGTATAGACACACTTTGGAATGCAAATAATTCATTTTTATTGAATAAAGATCCTGCTATCCCCTAATATCTATTTATTGTTTTAGCATTTTACTTTTGTACATTTGTAACTGTAAGTCAGTTCGTAGACAAAATTATCATTATTGTAATATTTTAGCATATACCAATTGCAGTTACCTTTTTACCATCTTTTAGTGTGTGCATCACACATATTTTTGAAATAAATATGTGTTTGTACCTGAAATATCACAGTGATAAATGATAAAACAAATGAAGGGTGTGAGAAAAATATTAGCTTTATTCTGGCTGCAAAATCCTAAGTTTGAGAAACGTTGTAGTGACTTATGTTTCTCAAAACTCAGTATAATATAAAAAAAAAAGGCTCCTAATGTGGAAAAACATATCTCCATGTATTTGACTTTTCATTTATTGGCTTGAAAAACATAAACCCTTGAGGATTTAATAAAAATTATCTGATAACAGAGGAAGTAATTAATTTGGCAATGTAACAATACACTAATGTAAAGTGACATAATGAGAGCTAACTTAAGTCTTTGTCCCAGAGTGATGCTGCCATCCCTTATAGGTCAATAACAAACAGTAACCGTGCCCCCCACCGTGGTGTCAGCCCGTCAGTCTTGTGATGAGAATACCTGCAGGATATACTGTATGTTAACGTAGCTCACATGAGTGTCTCCTGCAGAACAATGATGCTGTATCTGTGTTCCTAGACAGGAACCTCTGAATGAGCTTCTGTTCTTAGGTGCTTTAACTAGTTTCTAAATCACATGGAAATAATTTATCTGATAACCTTTCCTAAATGAATGTACGCAGTTACTTAGTTGATGCTTTATGGATAAATTTTGGTTTAACTGTAATTCTGCCCAACTGTTTGCATTAGATTCTACGTTTGTGGAGTTTATCAGGTACAGTTTTGCCAAAGCTGTAAAAGGTGCTGTTGTAGCATTTGTTGCTTTTCTGTACCACATTTTTCCAGTGACTAAAACTTTCCCGCAATGGCACTTTGGATTCTGTATTAATGTTGCTTATAATCAGAATTTGGAATTTCTGACTCAAGAGTAAAACTTCAAGAAAATGCTGATAGGAAGTCAGATTCCCTAGTCAGGACATAGTGTTGTGAGCTTTTTGCCACACATAAATGTTTTAGATCATCAGGCTAATTTTAATATCCAACAAAGAAAACCAAACAACACTTAACAAATAATGATTTCTTGTCTAAGGGAATACAGCAATTCCACACCAACCTGGCTATATGTGATAAAGGTATTTCCTCCTAAGCTTAATACCTGGTTGTGACATCCTTAAGGAGAACAACTGCCATCAAGCATTGGTGAAAACTTGCAATGAATATTTTACATTGCTGTGGAGGTGTTTCTGCCCTCCCTTCTTTGAAGACTAGCTTTAAGTCAGTCAAATTTTGACCAAGAATGGTCTGTTTACTGTCATGTGGGAGCATTTCAATTTAATTTAAGTTCAGATATTCCCTAGGCCAACCTTCATTTTGTTTTTTTCAGCCATTCATAGGTGGACTTGCTGGTGTACTTTGGATCAATGACCTGCTTGTTTAAGGTCACAAACTAATTGCCAGACATTCTCCTGCAGGATTCTTTGATAGAGAGCAGAATGTTTGGTTCCATCATTGGCTGCAAATTGTTTAATTTCTGAAACAAAAAAGCAGCCCCATACCATCTCACCACAACTGCCATGTTTAACTGACGGTATGATGTTCTTTTTTTTTATCCTTTCTTAGTTTTACACTAGATGTAACATGTCTCGCACCTTCCAAACGTTACATTTTTGTCTCCACAGTCTACAGAATCATTTTTGAGAT
The DNA here is from genome assembly GCA_036173005.1 of Crenichthys baileyi. Lineage (NCBI taxonomy): Eukaryota > Metazoa > Chordata > Actinopteri > Cyprinodontiformes > Goodeidae > Crenichthys > Crenichthys baileyi. Next base: position 743,651 of record JAHHUM010001159.1, on the reverse strand, counting down.
TGTCAAGATTTCTTTTGGACAGCTGGGAGACAGGCCTTTGTGTTTCTTTTGGGCAGCAGTGGTTTTTGGCCTTAGAACGCTCCCATTTTTGCCCCGTCTTTTTCTTATTTTTGAATCATGAAACTGACCTTAACTGAGGCATATGAGTCTTGCAGTGATTTAGATGTTCTTGGTTCTTTTGTGACGTCCTGAATAAGTCATTGATGCACTCTTGGACTAAATTTGGTAGGCTGCCCACTACTTTGAAGACCGCCGTTCCATATTTTCTCCATTCATGACATTAATCACTGTTCTTCACTGGAGTCCCAAAGCCTTAGAAATAGCTTTGTAACCTTTTTCAGACTGATAGATGACTTTGTTTCTGATCTGTTCTTAAATGTTTTTAAATGGGGGCATGATGTGTTGATTTTAGTCTACTTCCTGTTTTCAGAAAGGATTCTGTTTAGGTTATTTCCTAATTCTGTTGGTCAGGTAATGTTAGGATTTGGGTGTAACAGGTGATCTAGTTACTTACATCATGTTTACTTCATCATGGTTTAAAAAGGGAGTAATTACTTTTTCACATAGGGACCTGTCTGTTTGGATGTTTTTTTTTATTTTAATGCTTAAAATTATCATTTAAAATAATTTACCTAGAAACTTTACCCACATTGTATTTGCCAGATGATTTCTTGGCCAGATATTTCTACACTCATCTGAGAGTGTTATGTAGAGATCCCCTGCAAATTGGGCAGTTGTTTAATCCAACCCAAATATAAGGTTCTCCACAACTTTAGTCCTGACCTATTTGGTGTGTTCCTTGTTTCTTCATGCTGCTTGTTTTAAAGAGGTTATCTAATAAACCTCTGAGGCCTTTGCAGAGGAGATTAAACACAGATGGACTCTATTAATGAGATGACTTCTTAAAACAGTTGATTTCACTGCATTTTATTTAGGGACATTAGATTAAAAAAAGGTTTGAATACAAATTCATTCCACACTTTTCAGATTTTTATTGTAAACATTTTGAACAGCATCTATTAAGTTTTTTTCCACTTGCAAGTTGTGTAATACTTTTTGTCGGTCTATCATGAAATCTCAAAAAAATTCTGAAAATGTTGTGGTTTTAACATGGCAGAATGTGAAAAAATCCAAAGGATACCAATATTGTTAAATATATAAGACAGTCATTAAATAAGAATTAAAAGATAAGACATTCATTTAAATTTTTCACCTAACAATATCTGTTCCATGTTCACAGTTTGGGTATATTCAGAAGCCACAAACTACATTTGTTTTCATAAAAATGTTCATGCGCTGGTCTGCTTCAGTTCATGCGGTACTGTTGAGTACCGAAGGAAATTTTTTAAATGAAGTGGAAATATCCAAAGTAAACTGACAGTTCATCTGGGGCCTGTGATTTTTTGATGTGCATAAAAAACCCTGCAAAGAAAGCTGTTTGAACTATAGAGTAGCTGAGGCTGCTATTCATTAGTTTGGAGAGACAGGTTCTTTTAATTTAAAAGAGCGTCATCTAGAGAAACAAACTGCAATCCAAGGACGATGAAGCAGACTTGATTCCTGGTGTTGCACTGAACTGGGAACACATGCCAAGTTTCGGCATGGGTTAAAAAGTGGATGAGTCAAAGAAACGGCCCCAGGCAAGGTTCAGTTAAAGAAGTGGCCTTGCAAAACAAAGACTCTAACTGTTGGCAGCGTATCCTAACATCAAGTGACACACCATAAATGAATAAATACAGTTTTTACATAAAACAACACAAATTTGAAAAGGATCATTGTGTTCACTGAGATTCCCAAACATGCATAGCTAATTAGTTTTCTTGCCTTTGAAAAGATGAGCTGGATGAGTGTCTTCTCACTCCAGCAGGCGCAGCAGAGGAGGAAGCTGCTACAGCACATCTTGGCTGAAAAATCACACTTGCATGTTTTTTTTAATTTTATCTTTAAATTAAACGGTCCAAAGGAGGAAATATGCTTGAGATGCTTGGATACCAACCTTATGAGGTAAGTCTAAAATCAAGATCTATCAAAAAATTTAAACAAAACATTATTTGATCAGAATTTGTTCCAGTTTACTGTATTGTCTCCAATTCAGAAGTCTTTTTCAGTGCTGGTGCATTGTCTAAAAACATTTTTGTAGCTGACATTTTGTAAACCACAGGTTTTGTTGATAGATTTCTTGAAAATTCAAGCAAAAGGGAGAAGGATTTAAATATAGAGCTCCAAATGTAACATGGATTGCAGCGGCTCTGCTGACAGTCTGACGAACACTGTCTCTGAAGTTGTGTGTGTGTGGGTCTGATGCAGACATATTTCTGGATCATTAATGCTGGAGGATTAATGAGCCTCAGCTATCACACAACCCTAACTTGTGTGCAGGGACAGATAACTACACTTTACACCATCCTACAATAGGTTGCAAAATGTATTGAAGCGTTTCTTGATTACAGTCTTTACGAAACAAGACTGACAAAACTTTGAGCTAAATTGAAGGTTTATTTGACAAAATACAAATTTGTAACAACTAGAGGTGCAAAGATGCTTTCATTTTTTTGCAATATTTTAAGGAAAACAAAAAAAATCTAATTTTGCTGTAGGATATTCTAGTCTAGGTTTGACCACTCCATATTTTGCAGTGTTCTAAAGGCAAAAAAATATTTTAAATGCTCACTTTTATGTGTTTTCACAAATAGAATAAAGGTTGCATAAATCTCAGTGTTTCATAGAATGTATCTAAATGAAGAAAAGGGGTGATACCATACATCCAGCTCAAGATGATACACAGTACTGGGTTCACATGAACGAGATGAGACCAGATGATTTTAACAATACTTTTGTGAAAACTAAAGGACACCAGTAGCGCCTCTGTTCGTCTTGTCGTCTAATACGTGTCAAATGTCGCTTTTAACAAATATTAGACATGTCATGCTGAATTACACCAAGACAGAACAGACTACTGGACTTCAGGCTTGAACAGTTTTTTCAGAAGCCGTCAACCAGGTGCAGCGAGTGTGGGTCGTTGTATTGCACTTAAGAATCACCCTCCTTTGTTTGCATATACAAAAGTCCAATTTTGACTTGTCCACAGTTCTAAGATAGTTCTAATCCCAAAAATCATTAAACATGTTTTCTTTGGTTTTTTCACAAATACAGTAATGGTTTCTTCTTTCTGTTCAATGTAGAATTATTAAAGCTTTTTTTTACTGTTTTTGTAACTGAGTCTTTAATTGACGTTTCTATCAACACTCAACTCAACAACTACTACCTTTTCTACTTCAAAATCAGAGCCCCAAACATACAGCCCAATGTTCAACCTTTAAACACTGATCTTGACATCTAAAGCTCAGATAATAGCTTTCACCAATGTCACATGCTGACAGCAGATGAATAGTGTTTCATGAGACACACTTCACTTTGACGAGAAATATTGTGCCGTTTTATTATCGCAACATCTCTAATAATTACGAACAAAAACAATACCTTTGTTGACATTCCTTTAACCATTGGATCTTGCACAAATCTCAGAGCTTTTTTGTTGTCTTATCATATTTTTTCTGTTTTCTATCAATAGGTCCAGACTCATTTGGAAAACCCAACAAAGTACCACATCCAGCGCTCTCAGCAGCAGCAGGTGAAGCGGTACCTGGGAAAGCTTGGTTCCCAGGCGTTGAGCTTGCCCTGCCCCAACCAGTCCTCTGACCACGGGGGCATGCCGCCAGGGCCGGGCAACAGCGCCCCCAACAGCCCTATGGCCTTACTGACCCTCAACTCTAACTGCGAAAAAGAGGTGTGAGGGGTCTCATTACAAACTATTTGAGCTTGTAGATTTTGTGTTAGCATGGCATAGTTAATTAAACATCTGTACTTGTGTCTGATTGTAGATGGATGATGTCATTGACGACATTATTAGTCTGGAGTCCAGTTACAGTGATGATATCCTCGGCTTGATGGATCCTGGACTTCAGATGGCAAACACGGTATGTGTGTGCCTGTTTTTTCTGGTGCTTTACTATCAGCATTAAGCTAGCACACTGACAATGGACATCACTCTGCTGAAAGGTCACAACATTAAGGTTGCCTATAAGAGATTGAGAATAAATGATCTGCATTCTAATGGAAGTAGATTGACATTTTAAAGCTTAAATCTTAATGCAATTTTCATGCAATGATCAGAGAAGTTTTGCGCATCTATTTACTTTTTTCACTAATTAAACAGAAAGAAAGGTGTATGCTAATTTGTAAATTTTGTAAGTGCTTCGTGTCTGACAGATAAGAGAGTGATGACATTTGCCAGACTGTAATAAAATCCTATAAGCAATTTGCATAACATCAAATCTGACATTTTCCCACCGCACTGTCATTCTTATTATGCCCGCTCTGTGGTTTGATAAGCCTCTAATAAAGGGAGATGTATTCTCGCTGTTATCCCCTCAGATCCCTGTACCTGCTAACCTCATGGACATGTATGGTAATCAGGGCATGCCCCAGCAGGGCCTGCCCATCAGTAACTCCTGCCCTGCCAACCTGTCCGACATCAAAAGGGAATACTCAGGTGAGCAGGAAACAGAGCAGACCATGTACAGACAATGGCTATAATTAGAATTTAAATTTAAGAGCCTCATAGCATAAACTCTTTAACAAATTATGTTAGGTCATACCTCAGAGTTGGGATAAAAAATATACAAGTTTTTTTGCCCTGATTACATAGTTTTCTTGATAGAAATAATGTTATTTATTACATAGTGTCTCAATCCCCGGCCATCATGCACATGCTGGACAAGTCTGGATCCTGTGGAAAATTTGACAGCTATCAAAGGCCTGAGGGGTTCCCTGTGGGTACGTCTCAGTATTTAGCTTGAAGCTATACAACACAAGTGCTGTTTTTTTTCATATTCATATGTACAGTATTTATTGCAGTCTTCATTTTATTGATCAAAGCATTTTTTCCACAAGCTGAGGTAAGAGCCCTCGCAAAGGAAAGACAGAAGAAGGACAACCATAATTTAAGTGAGTAACATACTACGTTATATGTTATTGGCTAAGGTAAATGTTTGATATTTTGCTTAGCACACTGAAAAAGTTACATTTTCCTTTTAAATTATGTTTTTTGCTTATAGCTAATTGGGTTTATATTCATATCCATGTCCGAAATGTATGTATAAAAGAGTAAAAAGAAAAAATCAGAATCAGCTTTATTGCCAAGTTTGTACAGACAAACAAGGAATTTGACTCCGGTACACTTTGCTCTCAATAATAAAGAATATCTTTTTAAATGTACATATATGTATACACAATTGACTTTACGATAGAATATAATGTGAGATCAGTCCAAGTATGCAAAGAGAACACAGAGAACGCAACCAAAACTTAACAAAGAGTGATGACGTAATGTGCAACACACCAAATTAATGGCATCAATGCATAAATTCACAACACATGATCAAAGTAGCAATAGTAACGTCCCGAATATGAGTTTTTTGAGAAAATTTAAATATTGATTTGTCTAGTAAGGTGCTGGAAGTAGGGAGAAATGTTGTCTGAACAGTCGTCACCTGGAGACCAAAAGAAGTGGCATTCTACATCTACTACACCTTACAAAGAGTAGGCTGCCTGCAGTTCACCATATTAATGAGTGTCTGAGACAATGCAAAAAACAAAAATTCTGGCAGCATTTAGGTAGACCTTTTGTAATTTCTGATTTGCTTAATTTGATGTTCTCCCAACATCTGTGTCACCAGAATAACTTCCTTAAAAACATAGCAGCAAGGAATGGAAACAGATGTGGTTGTTTGAAAGGAAGTTAAAATTCTTATATGCAACCATATGACAGCTGAGTGCTAGTGGCCTTTTTTCACAGAAGTAAGACAGGAAACAGTAGCTAGATAAAGGGGAAAGGCATTCAGCAAAGCTCACATGTTTGGGAATCTAAACCATAGATGGCTTCTTTAAAGATATATAGCCCTTCTATGTGGGGCACCTGCTCTCCCACTCTACATGCTGTTCCGCTTTCTCCTTCATTTGGCTTGATAAAACAAAATGAGTCACTACTGCAGCTAATTTTGGTACACAGAGAGGGCCTATTTATAGAGTTCTTTCGATTGAAGTTCATAAAATAACCTGTAAATGACAGCAGATGTTTTGTACTGACAGAGGACAGAAATAGGTAAACGACACATTTTCTTCCAGAAGGAACTGTATCCTAATGACCTGCAGAAACTTCAGTGGTCTGGCTGCTGACTCACTGCTTAAGTTATCTGTAGTTTCTTTTTTTTTGAATGAGATTTTATTTGTTTCATACTCTGGGATCAAAAGGTGTTTTGGTGTTGTTGGTAGTGGAAGAGAAATCTGTCCTCTTCATGTTCATTATTTTCAGCCTATTTTCTTGTATAGAAGAAATTTGGGGAAGTAAGACTGCCCACTGTCCTTTTCTGAGTTGCCAATAAGTGGTCATACATCCATTTGACAACTTTTTTTTAAGTAGATATTTTTTTTTAAAGAGAACAATAAATTTTCTGTTGGCTTTCGGGTTCCAGTTATATACACAAAGTCATCTTACTTATAGTGCTTTATAAATTTCTTACATATTTTATAATTAGAAAGAACCATTGGTGATTTTTTTTTTTACTTGTTTTACATATTTTAAAGCTTTTTGGGTTTTCTGACTCTAAATTTGAATATTTTCTCTTTAATTAAATGTTGGAGCTATATTTGTTTATTTCTTTGCTTGTTCTGCAGTTGAAAGAAGACGACGGTTTAACATCAACGATCGTATCAAGGAGCTGGGAACTTTGATTCCAAAATCCAGTGACCCGTAAGTTTCCCATTGCTATGATGATTTTCCTTCAGAATGCTTGGAAAAATAAACTAGGGTTCATGCTTTCTTCAGGTGTCACAGAATTGTACTCTCATAAAATAAATTAAAAGCTTAACCTATTTTTAGACTGAATTCCTTCACTATTTCTTCAGTATTACTTCCTTTTCATTGCAAAGTTCCATCTTTGTGTTGCTATCTCTGTAGAAGAAAATCAAGGAAAGATTGTATGAGGAGACCCACAAGGGGAATTTTGTGCCAAAAACGCTTTAACATCTGAAGCTATGCACTTGATTTGTGTAACTGATGAATTCTTCTCTTAGCTGCAGCTGAACTTTAAAACTACATATTGGTGTATTTGATAACCCATGTTCTCCTTGAAGGCTAAATGTGATCTTTAATTAGTATAGCTGCACAGTTCTATTTGATTTACCCAAAATATTAAAACAGTTTGTAGTTGTTTGATACTCTGATAGAGGAATTTTCATTTGATTTCCAGGTGGTCCCAGCCTCCTCTGTTGACTGTTCATATAGTTCTATACTGACAAACCCACTTCACTTGGAAGTTGCCATTCACAAAGTATAGTAGTTTCTGTAGTAGTAACTGTGGAGAGTTGATTCTGTATCTGTGATCCCCGTGCTGCATAATTTTTCATTTCAACCTTTCAATTAAGAGCTCATAACGGTGGCCTAAAGAGCAGCTTTCCTCATTATTTGGGGTGTTTATTTTATTTGTTGAAATGTAAATGTAATAATCATTAGTATATCTTTTCCAGTGTGGAGGTAAAAGTTTTTTTTTTCTTCATATAATTCCCTTTCTTTCATATAATCCTTATTTTGGAAAAAAATATTTTGCATTTAATCCACACGTCTTACTTTTTTGCTCTGCAATGTTACAATGCTGTCTTTGGATCAGTAAAGCCAATGGCAGCTCTGAAGCACACCTTGTGATCTCGCTAGCATTTTAGAGGTTTATAATATAAAACATTGTCATCTGATGTCTTTAAATACTAAACTCTGCTAATTTTTTATCTTAAATTAAATCTTCAAGTTGAGAATGTTGATTGACATTAAAATGTCGTACCACAGGTAGTGCCAAAAATGGAAATGATGGCCTCTTTGTGATTTTTAGAGACATGCGCTGGAACAAAGGCACCATCCTGAAAGCATCAGTGGACTACATCCGAAAGCTGCAGCGTGAACAGCAGAGGGCCAAGGAGCTGGAGAACCGCCAGAAAAAGCTTGAGCACGCCAACCGACATTTGATGCTCAGAATACAGGTATATACGTTCAGAATACATTAAGAGAACTGAGTTATAGCCATGGTGGCATCTACATAAAATACGTGTAAACCTTTACTGTGCATTGCAAAAGTATTCATACTTCTTTTACAAACACAAACTTCAATGTATTGTATTAGGATTTGATATGACTACGATATGGAATGAAAATAATACATCATTTCTGTCTTTCTTTTTTTTTTTTTTAAGAAATGAAATTTGAAAAACTTTCCATATCTGTATTCAGTCCCCCTTTATTCTCATCCCTTTGAACAAACCATCTATACAATGATGGTGGCTGCAACATGTTGTTGAGATGCTTTACGTCAACACAGACAAGGAGGCTGGCCAGAGTTGATGTGAAGATAGATGGAGTTAAATACATAGCAACCCTGGGAGAAAATCTGTTCGAGGCTCCAAAATACTTGAGACTCATGTGGAGATTTCCCCCTTCTGCAGGACACATTCCTCCAACAATTAATTTGTGGCAAGACTTGGAAATTGATGCTGACAGAGGCATTCCATCTTATCTGACTGTGTTTGACCTATTTTGCAAAGAGCACTGGGCAAACATTACAGCCTCTAGAGACTTGCAGCTGTATTTGCAGTAAAAGGTGTTTCCACAAATGCATGCCACACATTTCCCATTTTCATTTATAAAAATGTTGTTAAACCAGGTCTCCATTTCTTTCCACTGCACACTATGGGCTACTTTGTGTTGGTCTATCACATAAAATCCTAAGAAAATACATTAAAGTTTGTGGGTGTAATGTCTCTTTGAAGAGCAACTCTGCTAATTTGTTTCACAGATGGATTTGACTGACACATAAAGGCCACAAAAACCCTTAGTCACTCCTGTGTGTGTAAATGACTGAATTGCAGGAGTTGGAGATGCAGGCTCGGGCTCACGGTCTGGCCATCACATCCTCAGCACTCTGCTCTGCTGAAGCTGGGGTGCGGCCCATCAAGCAGGAGCCCGCTTTGGAGGACTGTCACCAAGACCTGTACACGCTTCACCCCCATCACCAACACCACCACGCCTGCACTCCTGAGCAACCCAGCACCCTGGAGCTAAAGGAAGGTCACTCCAACTTCCCTGAGGGCCACTACATCGGCATTCACAACAAAGCAGGATCCAAACTCAATGACATCCTCATGGAAGACAACTTATCACCTGTCAGAGGTGGGGACCCTTTGCTCTCTTCCGTCTCCCCAGACGCTTCAAAGGACAGCAGTCGCAAGAGCAGTTTCAGCATGGATGAGAATGAAGAGGGTTGTTAGCGCTTCCTAGTGTGATATACACCTCCCCTGTATCTTTAATCCCTCCATCTTGCCTGAAAACAAGAGGCTAACACCGCTGCAGGTCTTTATTTTATTTTATTTTTTTTACCTTTCTTCTCATTTTTGTTTACATGTTGTGTTGCCTTCATTTTTATTCTTCTTTTCTATCATTTTTGTCTTTCCAAGCTTTCAACCTTGATTACAAGAACTGATACGAAAGTATTTTCTTTAATCAGTGCTTTGATGACAATGAGTTTCAAAAAATAGATGTTTTTATATTTGAAAACTATAAATTTATCTTTCAATAGAGATTATTAATTTTTTTCTATTGATTCCAAAGAATCTGGGGAAACTATAAATCACAGTCAGAGGTTTAGATATTTGGGGTGAGTTAAACACTTATTTGAAAATCAGCAATAATAGAAGGAAGGATATTTATTACTATAGTGCTTTACACTCCTTGTGTCTTAGATTGAACTTGAATGTGCCAATGCCTTATTAAGAAGTTTGTACATCATTGTTGTATTGCTATGCACACATTAGCTGATTCCCTGTCGGTCTTCCAGTTGAAATTACTTGCTTGACAGATATTAATCATTTGTAGACTGTATCCTATTTATGACTCTTTATAGACATAATTTTATTTAAAACTTTCCCTGAAAAATCTAGTTTATAAAAAAAGCGTAGAGAGAAACTGAAATGATACATAAACAATTAAATACCCAAAAACTCCTTCGATATATTTAAAATCCAACACTTTTTTTTAGTATTATGAGAAATAATCGAACTTAAAGAAAGAGAGACTAAGTTTCAGCATATGCCTTTTAACTACAAAGTGTTCCTTATTCTTACAGGGTGTAATAGATACATTCCTCATTGCCAAAACCACAAAAATACTAAATAATCAAACCAACATGTCTAGAAATAAACCAAAAAAAAATACAAGACTCAATTAAATTCTAGGGAGCAATGATCTTACACACAGGATTGTTAAAGATATCTTCGCATACAGTAATAAAACAATGCAGAGGTGTTACTCGCTTTCCTCTGATTTTATTTTATATTAGTTATATCTATACTACTTCAGTAACATTTCACATTCAGGGTGTTTTTCTTTTCAATATGTAATTTTTTTATAATGCTAAGGAGTATAAGGAGACAGATTTTGTATGAAATGCATGACATTGTCCAAACACTGGAATAACCTCTGTGAACAGAAATGTAGCTTGTTAGGCTTTTTGTGCCGAGACGTAAATTTAACTTGACATATTTGGCTTGTGACATGCAAACACATTATTTTACTTAAGAGTAGAGCAACTGAGGTACAAACTTGCTGTATATTTCTGCAGTTTGCAAAAGTTGTCGCACGTTCATGCATAACCATGTGCCATTACTAATATCTCTGGTACAGCGCAGTCTCTGTTTTGTCAAACTATGCAATGTTTGAAGTTGTGCCTGTGACGCATCATGTCTTGAAATTATGTCATTTATGAAGTAGCTTTAGACTGATAATTAGTTACCATTTCATTTAAGTGCCTTCTGTTACCGTGGAGATATATGAGGACTGATGCAATATTTCATGGCTGATTATGCTGGTATTTGCTTTATAGACTAAAAAATTAGGTGCTGAAATCCCCCAGAAGTTTCAGAAAATGACTCTTGGTCAGTGAGAGTAAACAAACAATGTCTCCTAAACTCAAGAACCACAACAAATGATTTGCTATAGTACTACAATGCAAAGTGTTCGGTATTAAATAAATAAAATATCTTAGTAAATTAGTAAGTACATTTGATTAAATATAGCACCTTCAGATGAAAATGACAAAGTGCTTAAGAAAGAGTACAAATATTAAAATATGATTAAAAACATAATTAAAAGACAAAGAGTCAAATAAATGACACAGATAATTAATAACAATATTATTATAGTATAGATTACAGACTTTACATTACAGAAAATTGTACTTTGTTTCTACAGTAAGTACTTTGCTTTGCTCCTAGATGTAAAAAATATTTTTTTATGGCCACAAAGTCTCAAGCTTTAACTTTAGTAAACTTTAGTAAAAAAACAGAAATAGCTAGCTTGTGCTTGTGAGCTAGACCAACAGTGCTAAAGGAAACAAGTTACCCTTTACAAAAAGTAACCTCCCCAAGCAAAATTTAGTTGAAAAAGACATAGAAAAGACAACATTGCCGCTGTCTAAATAGCAAGAAAATGTTGGAGAATAAAACAGGAAAATATCCCTACATCAAAACATCTAATAGTAGTGAAAGTTTGAAAAGTTTAAATGAACCAACAAAAAGATCAAATTCTCATTAACAATTTGTGTGCAGATATTTTATTTTGGTCAAGACACCACCTTTAACTACTAACCCACCTGAACAAAATATTAATAAAACAACATATAAAAAGATAAATTTCTTCTAACAATGTTAAAACACTGACATCAGCATAAAGATATCAATTAATGTGGCTGAAAGGTCAAGATCGAAGAAAGAAGCAAAGCAAGCTTGAAGGTTTAATGTCTTTGTTTAGGCTAAATTTGGAAAATACGCATGCAGAAGCCAAATTTTCTACATATATTTTAACAGATATTTTCTTGGCTAAATAAAGACAAAGACTGGCCGACCTGAAATGGCCTTAAATAAGATGTCTACGGAAAAATGAGTTTGGAGGGATAAAAGACACTGAAAAGAAACTACTAATGGAAAAGGGCCGATAGACCAGTGGGCCAGAAAATATTATACCTTCTTAGTTGAATTTGTTTACTAATTTGAATCGTGACCAAATATCTTTGAACTTAAAGACCATTTCCAATAAGCTCATTTATAGCGTCCTTTTTACTCCTAGTTAGCAAATGTTAGCAAAGATGGCTACATTAGCTTAGTTAAAGAGTGTGCAAGCTGGTTTTAGCATTTAGCTTAAAAAAAGACTTCAACACAACTGAACCCGTTTGTTGTTTTTAAATATATTATACATATTTATTTATTACTGAACACCTTTAAACTTAATATATTGCTGTTATGTATTTGTTCCTACAATTAGACCGAACATTTAAAATCTTTCTGACTGTTGAATGAATGTAGTTGAGCAATTGCTTTTCAACAATGAGAGATTCAGTATATAGCTACAAACTATAACTTACAAGTTTTGAGCTGCTGATGATCACTTTCATAATACATACAAGAAACAGGAGACTTGATGCTAATATGTGAAATAGTTTGTGTAAAAACTAATTGTTTGTATAAGAGTATGAAAGACATCACTCCTAGGATAACTTATTTTTTAAATTGTCACATTTTAATGTGCATCACACAGTGTTACAATCTACTGAGTACACTCTGTACCAATTCATTAAAAGCCAGTAAAAAAAGCTTGAGAACATTGAGTCACTGCCGATGGACCCTTATGATTGTAAGATGTATGGTAATAAGATTAATACAAAACCTTTAAACCATGAGCAGGTAGCTCTAAGTTCAAAGGTTGCGTGTTGCACTTAGATATATTTTGGTGTATTTTATTTTATCTTGGTATCTGAGTGTCTGCACAAGTTTATGCCTGTGGTTCATAAAGTGTTCCACTAATGTTTTTATTGTCACAGTTATTAAGAGATAAATGTTTCAATACTTCCTGTTCCCACTGTTTTCAGATTAGTTAACTCACGCTCATCGGTACTCATTGTTAAACTACTGTGTTAGAAATATTAAAAGATTTATTTGAACTTTTTTGCTCTCTGTCTTTTCCCTACAATTTTAAACATATACATCCAATAATTTGAACCAAGAAAAATATACTTCTTTACTGCACAGATGCTAGATAAGGAAAATGTCTTCCAACAATTCCTAAAATATTTTATTTATAGGGTGTATACATGGATGGACTACAAACTTTGTTAAACATAAGGAAACTTGGGTTATAGTTATGGAACTTTAACATGTTCTATACAGATGTATTCTATAACATTACAAATATTTTTCTGTAAGACTAACATGTAAATCATCTTAGTATTCTTAGAGTTATAATTGTTATCATGTAATCATTTGGAACATTTCTTCAACATGTAAAGAAACACAGAATTTGGGATTTTAGTTATTATAAATTTATTCAGTTATTACCAAAAGAAGAAAGTTCTTCAGTCCATTTCTGAAACGCTTGGCAGATGACATCATCTTCTATCATGTTATGGAAGATTTCTATAAAATTAATAACATGTAATGAAAATGTATCAATTTATTAATAATGCTACTAACAGTGGTAATTAAATGCTTGACGGAAGACAGACAGAACTTATTGTTTTACCAGCTCTTCCGAGTCCTGTTGGTAGAGGCATCCTCAGAGAGCCAGCCGAGTGCTTCAGACGCTCCCTGAGAGATTTCTGCACCAATGCCAGGGAGCACTCTTGGTGCCACACAGGTAGCTCCAGTCCCAGCATACACTGGATAATGCGGTCCTTCTCATCTTTTGTCAGAAGCCCCTTTTGTTGGGCCACATAGACCATAAAGGACATATCGATGTTGACTGCCTCCCCATGAAGCAATGCCGGCAAAACTTTCTGTGTGGTCAGAAAAGTTGGAAACTCTTCACTTGAGCTCATCCATGAAAATCAAGATAGATGCACAGTTTGCAAATGCATAACTGTCTATATTTTCACACAGAAGACATGAGTTTTACATATTTTGTGACATGTATATCACAAATTATGTATATCATATGTATATATGAATTGTTTTTGTCTTATTTTTTGCTTCAAAATTTTCCCTTGATTATGGACATGCTTTGTTAGGTTGCGTTATGCTACAGTAAAAACTGTTCTTTTACCATTTCTAGCTCAGGGCTAATAAGGTGCCCGAAATCCACCAGCCGATCCAGATCATCCTCCCACAAATTTGGAGCCAGCTCCTCTAGCATTGTTTCTATGGCGATGCGCATGGATGCTGCAGTGCTGTCTTCCATTTCAGAGCCACTGCAAGTCTTTGAGGGCTGCAGCTTGGCATGTAACAGTTTACTGCCATTCACCTCAAGCAGCTCAAACAGGCCAAGGTGCTTCATCAGGGCCATCTGAAATCATTGAATCATTACTCGCACTATAGAAGCTGAATATTAAATGAAAACCGGTATAAAAACTCAAAAATGTTGATGTTGTACAACTTGGGGCAAACAGACATGCTTAACTTGGTTTTAAGGAAAGGAATAATCCTAAGACATCATTCTGCACTGCAATATATGCCTCCTTTGGAAGAAATAACTGCGAAGGATATTGATGTTGAATGAATGAATGATGCATGTTAGTTTTTTAGTACATGCAGCAAATCACAACAAATAAACCAAAAGTAGCAAAAGCTGTAAGAGGAAAACTATTTTCTGAGCTCACAAACAAGTCTGTTTGTTGGAATACAAGAGTATGGAAGTTTGCAACTAATTAATTAACTTGGCATTTAAAAAAAATAATAATTGAAAGTGCTGAAACCCTAAGTTGGTTTAAATCAAGATTAAAAATTTATTTGTTTAGTGGCCTTTGACTGTGCTATCTAAACATTATTAGTTATGTTTTCAGTCCAACTTTCCTTTCATTTTATCAATCATTTTTTCATTCATTTTTTTATCTTTTTTATTTTCATCTTATAATTTTATTTAATTAAGTTTTATTCTCTTTAATTATTTGTGTTCGTTAATTATTTAATTACCTTTATGCCACTGTAATGTGCTTTTCCTATTATGTCTCTTTTTTGGTTTTTCATGTACAGCACTTTGAATTGTCTTGCTACAAATTCTAATAATAAAATGTATAGTATAAAATTATATATTAACAAGAAATATTCATTGAATTTAGTACATTATTAAATTAAACATCTTGCCGCAAGGTGTTTCTGCATTGCTTAACTAATTTAGGATTTACAAGACAGTGGTAGTTTGCGTGAGTTCACAAAAATAAGCTGAGTATGTTTAAAATGAATAATAATAAGCTCTTTTTAGAGTAAAATCACGCAAACAGAGGTTATTTCAGTACGCCACAAAGGCAGAATCACGATGCTTAAAACTTGTTTGATTCAGTGAATTGAGAGTTATCATAAAAACTCTCCGATGCTGGCTTTAAAACTTTGTGGAGGCTAAGGTTGGCTCATATATATATATATATATATATATATATATATAATATATATATATATATATACACAACATGTATATATATATATATATATATATATAATATATTATATATATATATATATATATATATATATATACACAACATGTATATAATGTATTTATTGATAGATTTATTAAAGACGTTCCACATGCAGGTAGTTTATCAAATGCCCATGCTGAGACAAGCACCTTTAACATCTCTGCAAATCCATTAGAAATCTGCCGTAGAGGCAGAGTTTGGAAGAATGAGCTGTCTAAAAATGTTGCCACTGGTGGAACATAGCTTCCCAGCTTGTTTTTCCCTCTGCCAAAGTTGACCCCTGTTTTTGCCCCAACGCTGGCATCAACGTAAGACAGCAGAGTGGTCGGCACCCGGATGTATGGCGTCCTTCGTCGATAGAGAGATGCTGCCAGACCAACCACGTCCAAACAGACTCCACCTCCGAGCGCGATGATTGGCTCAGAACGTCTGTCAATCCCCAACTGGTGAACTTCCTCCAGAATCTTCATCACTAACTCCATGCTCTTGTTCTCCTCGGTGGTGGTTAGAGGAAGAATCTTGTAAATGACTCCCCTGGCATCAAAGTACTGAGAGACCTTAGAGCCGTACAGCTCGTGTACAGTTTTATCAATGACAATAAAGCGCTTGACAGGTTTGGAGTTACTCATGGTGTCTTTAAGTTCTTCATCTCCTAGGTGGCCCCAGAGCAAAGTGTCATTCCGGGGGTCCAGTAGGTCTTTACACTGAATAACTCTGTAGGTAAAAACAATAGGGCTCACCACCGTCCAACAAACTCCTTGGTCCGTCTTGTTCTCAAAGCTGAAGGTAATTCACAATAAAGTAACAAAAACAAAAACATGGATTCAGTGTATGAGCATCATGCAATTTAGCAGACTTTAAACTTTGGGTTTCTACACTACACTACACTGCTTTATCTTTTGTGGATTTTTGCTTAAATATCCTTGTGTGAATCTATAACAGAGTTTTGATTTAGACTGGTGGCTTAACTACAAAGTACCACCCTAACTCTTCTGTGCTTACGTAAGACTGGAGTTTTATCTAAACACAACCCATTACTCCTCTTACATACTGTGTACATACAATGCTTTTTACTTCATTACAACTTGATGGACAGTCAAATAAAAGTAATGTACCATTGTCAAGTGCATGTCTCATCATGCATACAGAACACTCAATGGTGTTAAATACCTCAAATCAAAAAACTACTGCAAAAATATTATAACGTAGTTATATAGATATAGTGTTTTTGCTACAACTTTTTTATGCAAGCTTGATGCAGAGAAATCCCTGAATCTTAATTGAATCTTAATTGTAAATTCAATGCACAGTTCTCCAGGCTTGGCCACCCTGTGGAGGAAGCTCATATTAGCCGCTTGTATCAGGGAACTCGTTCTTTCGGTCATGACCCAAAGTTCATGCCCATAGGTGAGGGTAGGAACATAGACCAACCGGTAAATCGAGAGCTTCACTTTTCGGCTCAGCTCTCTTCATGACAACGGGGCGGCACAGTTTCCACATTACTACTGCAGCCGCACCAATCCGTCTGTTGGTCTCGCGCTCCATTCTCCACTCGCTCATTAGCAATGAATACATCCCTGGCAGAGGGCTCTGCCAGAGGTTCTCAGCAGACCCTTACTACATGCTTGGGCATGCCAAGTCTGTCCAGCTTCCTCCTCTTCCAGCGGATCCAGCTTACCACCAGGTGGTGATTGGTGGATAGCTCAGCCCCTCTCTTCACCCGATTGTCTAAGACATGCGGCCAAAGGTCCGAAGACAACCTCCTGCCTAGGGTGTCCTGGAGCCAAGTGCACTGATGAACACCATTGCACCATAATGAACACCATGTGTTCATTATGGACAATCCGTGGCTGGAGCAGAAGTCCAAAAATGAAACACCACTTGGTTTCAGATATGGGAGGCCATTGCTCCCAATCACGCTCATCCAGGTGTCACTATCATTTCCCACATGGGCAATGAAATGAGCTTCCTCCACAGGGCTGCCGGGCACTCACTTAGAGATAGGGGGAGGAGCTCGGCCATCCAGCAGGAGCTTGGAGTAGAGTCGCTGCTCCTCCACATCAACAGGAGTCAGTTAAGGTGGCTCGGGCATCTGTATTGGATGCCCTTTGGACGCCCTGGGAGGTGTTCCAGCCACACCCCACCAGAAGGAGGCCCAGGACACCCTGGGGAGAATATGTCTCTCGGCTGGCCTGGGAACGCCTTGGGCTCCCCCCGGAGGTGAGAGGGAGAGGGAAGTCTGGGCGTCTGTACTAAGTCTGCTGCCCCCACGACCTGGTCCTGGATAAAGCGGAAGACGACGAGTACAAGTTCTCTAGGCGTACTGAATTTCTTTTCCATTTTTTTCTCTCGATTTGGTTGTTATTCAACTCAGTTTCTCTCCAGTTCATGTACCAAACAGTATTTTGTACAGTGTGCGCTTGAAAATGAATAAAGTGGTCATGTAAAGGACAAAGCGTCAGGCCTAAAAAGGATCTCCTATAGATGAATAGTCTTTAGGAAAAAAGGAGAAAGATCCATCAAAGTCCTGACACATATGGACCATTATCTACAGTATGTCAATCAATCTCTGGAAATCCCCTTTCCAACTATTTTTTCTACTATTTTTTGTCATATTGTGTTGTTATTGGATTTTTTTTATATATAGATTCAAGCTGAAAAATGGAAACAAACTTTGTTTTCGTGACTGGATCCAATTTAAAATTCTTTCTTTGCTTAACTTTCTCTTTTCTGTGGATAAAATACTGCTTCATTCTTTTAGTTTAGTTTCAGTTAAACTGCTTAAATAACCCAAATTCCCTCAGAAAATGGGCAGCTACTTAACTCAAACTGCATGAAAAAAGCAACCAATGTGTAAAGAAAACCTTTGAAAGATCTGCACAAAGTCTAAGGAAATATATAATCAACATATTCTATACTATGGAGAAAATGTCCTCTTCTGGCATTGCTGTAAATATTTAACATTGTGTCACAGCAGCCTAAAATAGAAAGGTATTTCTACTCCCTCTGACTAATGTAGATATGAGTTTCTACTGTGTACAGGGTGCTTAGAACATAAACTAAATATAAGACAGAGACATACTTTAGGAAGGAAAGATGATCATCCTTCAGAAGGCATAACATTTTTCTGCCGTTTTATTTTGTAAGGATGCCCAGATCTATCCTGTGAACTTCCTTAATAATAATAATTTTTACTATATCAGTTTTGACTGTAGTTTAATTATTTATGTGAATAATTTTCATTCACCAGATACTTACATTTTAGCATCTGAAGATTTTCCCTCCTTCTGTTTGCACTGTCCAGTTTGTCGAGTCCAGGTTCCATTCACTTGAATCAGATTAAACTCTGTTCGACATGAACTTCTCCTGTTACTTGAAATCATGTTTCCGGAGCCACTGCCTTCCACAGCGAACTCTGGTTTGCTAACTGAAGTGACTTACAGGCTGTCAGTGAACATGATCACAGCTAAATGTACAGTACCCTCCACTCCAGCCAACCGCACAGGCTTGTATTTCAGTACTTGTTTTCAGTGCTCAGGCTTTTGTGAAACTCTATTATAAGCATGTGAATTTACAAGACTGGAGATACTGAATTTTAAAATTTTTGGATTTAATATAAAAAAAATGATTTTTTGCAAAGCACTTCAGCAAATTAATTTTATGTAAAACTTGGCAAGAGAAGTGCCATATTATAGTTTTAACATACCATATATATTTAATAGTTAACGACTGTTATAGTATCAGCATCAGCAGCAATTTTGAGCTTGAACATAATCCAACTGGTGAGTATGCTACACATCCATCAGTTTCTGCCACTCTGTGTCGATATACTGCAGAGAGATTCAGGAAGTGCTGTTTAAATGGCTAACTTTTCTTATCCACTCTCTTACGCTGCCTTTGGGGTTAAAGCAGGGGTTAAAGCAGGCAAAGCCCACAACTGCTGTTGTGGGCTTTGCCTGCTTTATACTGCTGTGTCATTTGTGTTCCCAATTATGTTCATGTGTGTAGCTACTTTGTATGGAATCTCGGAAGGAGATAGAAATTAACCTTGTTAGATTACTGCAACAGTATCTTTACTGGTCTTTGTAAAAAGTCAATCAGGCAGCTGTAGCTCATCCTTCTGCTGCCGGGGTCCTGACCAACACCAGGAAAGCGGATTATCTCACACCAGTTCTTAAATCAGTGCACCGGCTCCCTGTTGAAAATGATGGTATCGGTCTATTAAACAACTAAATGGTCTTGGGTTGAAATACATTTCTGAGCTGCTTGTCAAGTATGAACCGTGTCCCTCAGGTCTTTAGAGACCTGCTTACTCATGGTTTCCAGAACCAGAACAACACAAGGTAAGGCAGCATTTAGCTCTGGAACAAACTACCTGAAATGGGCAGAAACTGTTGGTTCTTTTTAATCAGGACTGAAAACATTGTTGTTTACTGCAGCTTTTGATCAATCTGACTAATGAACATACTGAAACATTTCTCCTTTTATACCTTTAATATCTGTACTTTAACATTTTTCCTTTATGCTGTTATTTTCTGTCTTTCCACTAATGTTCTGTAAAGAATCTTGGATTGCCATATGTACAAGTGATCCTATATAAATAAAGTTGCCATGCTTTAAAATCTGGCGCTTTCAAAAATAGTTTGTTCGTTAAGTCTTTTTTTTTTAATAATAACTTAATGTTCGTTTTTCTTTGCCATATAAAAAACTCTAAACCTGGTACTTTTGTGTTTTTTCTGTCTTTTCTCTGTCCTTTAAATCCCCAGCTAGTTGCATCAGATGGCTGCTAATTCTGAATCTGGTTCTGCTGCAGCTTCTCTGTTAAAAGTAAGTGGTCCTTTTACTGTCACTATATGCTTACTTGGGAAGGATTGCTGCAAATCCACATATCAATGCAATTGACTAGACTTTCTTAGATAATATTTTTTTAAATTGACATAAGATGAACTGAATTGAATAGAATTTTATCACAGTTTGGTTTGAAAAGGCCTGTAAGAAATTTTGTTGCTTAATCTCACTACATAATTGTACTTGCTAAAACGAGCTGGATTGATCTGAACGGAATTTCAATCAAATATTGGAATTCACATAATATGATATAAATTAGACAGGTTCAATTTGCTGTGCCCCCTATGAGAATACATGTTTTATTATTTGTTGGTATCTAACCAAATTTCATAGATTTAATTAACTGTAATATCTGCATGAGCAACAATATGGTAGAAAATTATAAAATCTAAATCAAAGACACGTAATTTCACATAGATCATGAGCAATTT
Organism: Crenichthys baileyi; assembly: GCA_036173005.1. Taxonomy (NCBI): domain Eukaryota; kingdom Metazoa; phylum Chordata; class Actinopteri; order Cyprinodontiformes; family Goodeidae; genus Crenichthys; species Crenichthys baileyi. Next base: position 722,812 of record JAHHUM010001159.1, on the reverse strand, counting down.
AATATACACAGAGATGCACTGGTTTACAATAATGATAAAATCTGTTTTTATTATGCAAAGCTCATGAAAGGGGATAAAAACCTAAATATAAAGAAGCGGTGTATTCTTTTGATCAGCTGGATTGATTATACCCTAAATACAAATATATCAGATCATGTTGGCAGTGAACCTTTCCATTTTCATAGCTACATTTTCTTATGTTTTCTACAAATCTTATATATATATATATATATATATATATATATATATATATAGTATATATAATAATATTATATATATATATATATATATATATATATATATATATATATATATATATATATATAATATATATATAAAATGATTACTAAAATAAATTAGGAAGTGTGGCCCCAACACAGCACAAAGCTGTGATAAAAACAGGGGAACTTTCGTTGTGAAGTGCTAACTATCTGTGTTCCCTTTCTTTTGGCTTCTCTGCTCATCATGGTCCTTTTTGTGAAGAGATAAACTGTATAAAATGAGAAAAATTCACAAACAGTTTCACAAACGTCTTACTGTGATCTCAATCACCTGTACAAAAATAGCCGAGCGTTGATTACCAAACAAACGAAAACAAATGCTCAAAAATATCAAAAGAAAACAAAACTCCAAAGTACAGAGTGTTTGGTTACATAGATGGAGCTGCTGCTTTTTGGAATACCAAGTCACACAGGCTGTTAGTGAGTTGGCGACGCCGTGGAGTAAATGGACCTCATCGTCAGAGAGAAGGCACGTGATCAAAATGAAGCTCGGACCTCTCCGGGCTACAGTTGATTTCCTCTTGGAGCATTTCGGGGCTATGACCTTGCTCATCCATGCTCCCCGGAGACTCATAGGGATAATTTTCACTGATCTCCTCGTCCTCCTGCTCTTCTTTAATACTGGTGCAGTCAAACATGCAATGGAGAATATGCATCAGAACTGACATTTCAGAGCAGCGGAGAGGAAAACACATAAAGAAGTTGGGGAACGGGAAAACTTACAAAGCTTGTGGAGGGGACTGTGTTGCACTGCTGTCACTTTGGTATCCACATCCGTTAGCCAGAGCTCCATTCATCTGCTCCTGGAGAACGTGTGGCAAGGGGTGGAGGGGGATGCTACCTATTGAGGCTGAGTTGTACATAGAGTTGTTTCCATCCAGACCAGAATTCTGAAGGGAAAAAAAAAATAGTTCTCCCTATTTATATTTAGATTCTCAAAAACTGACAACTTTAAGCTTCATCTTCCCACAGCATTACATAAGATTCAGCTTTTAAAATGGAAAACACAGCTTTAGATCATATCTCTCTTACCTGAAAAGTAGACCCGGGCAGGTTCTGGCGATTCTGAGAGTTCTTCAACATAGATCTGTTAGCAGAAACATACAAAACCAAGGTACGCATTAATTAATTTCACCCAAATGGAAAAAATACAGCACCCTCCACATTTAGTAGCTTTTTTTTTTAAAGCTTCAAAATAAAACTAATCAAACTGAAGATTTTAGAAAGATTTTACCTTTAATTTAAACACATTCCTTTAAAAGGGGAAAAATCCCATGAAAAAAAACGTTTTACCAGTACCAGTAGCTCAGGTATGGTTGAGGTGCAAACACACCCTCCATTTCTGCTACCTGTATGACCCCTTCTCTTTTCCAATGGTCATAATCAGTCTGACAGAGAGAGGTATCTCAATCCTTGTGGTTTTTAGTATAACAATGACCATCAGTGGGACCCTTTATGGGGTGCCTTGAAACGACATTGTTGAAAATAAGCGCCGTTTGACTAAATAATCTGAACTGAAACTTTCTGTGTAGTTATGCTGCTATAGGCTTAGGCTGCTGGAGGACATAATGACCACTTTCACCCTCTTCGCTACATTCTCACACTACTCACCAATTTTGCATTATTTGCTGTTATTTCAGCTTTTAACTTTGTTCTCTCTCTTTTCTCTTCCTAGAAGCTACACCTGGCCTGGCTCTGTGTCTACCTGTAACACCTTTCTGGAGAGGGGAATCCTCCAAGCTTCTGCTGGCAACAACTTAATGCTCACCCTCTACCGATGATCCACATGGCCCTGTCTTTCAGTGTTTAACCCTTTAACTCTCCTAGACATAGCAATTGACTGAGCTTTACTGTAACTAACTCTATGTGCTCTCTTCAGACTCTAAACTTGAAAACTGGCTCAGAGTTTATCTGTTCTTTCTTTCTAGGTGAAACGACTAAAGGTGCTACATCCATTAACATTTACTTTTCCTTCCCATAGAAAGTACTCCTGGATCAGTGCTTCTTTGTTCTCTTTGTGTCTCTGCTCTGTTCTCTCTAACCCCCAGTCGGTCGTGGCAGATGACCGCTCACACTGAGCCTGGTTCTGCTGGAGGTTTCTTCCAGTTAAGAGGGAGCTTTTCCTCTCCACTGTCGCTACATGCATGCTCAGTATGAGGGATTGCTGCAAAGTCTACGCCAGTGACTGTCCACTGTCTCTACATGTTCATTCGGGAGGAGTGAATGCTGCAAGTCACTGACTGGATGCAATCTGCTGGGTTTCCTTAGATAGAAAAACTTTTTATCCAATTTGAATAAAAAACAGAATCTGACTGCACTGTTCAATGGTTAGGACTAATTGGAATGTATGTACCTGACTTTTGTGAAGTGCCTTGAGACAACATGTGAATTGGCGCTATATAAATAAAACTGAATTGAATTGAATTGAATAGCAGATTTAGTAACATCCTTACCAACTTGATCAGAGTATCGAAGAACTTTCATTTAGTAATCTGAGTTTCTGTTTCCCTCAGGTATATTTGTGTAAGACAATAGAACCTGCCATTCAAGTAAGGCAGATGCATATTGATCTTCATAAGTCAAAATTAGATACAAAATATGTATAGTCAGAGCAATGGTTAAATGAAAAGCCTCAAAATAAATTTATTTTTGTCCAACATTGAACACTTCACAATCAGTCTTTTGAGCGAGGGGAAAAACCCACATTAGGAAATAGCTTTTAGTGGCACCCATGAAAACAAATATAACTTAATCATCATAAATGCATACTTCTTGAGTTGATAAGAATGTCGAGGACCTTTTCAATAGTACTCTTGGTTCCTTAGAGTATGAATATGATATGACACAGGCCCATTTCTCATAGCCACTCTTCAAAACAGCAAAGACCACAAGTTACTCCATTGAAGCAAATATATGCTGATCTTCATAAATCAGGAAATTACAGTGTCCAGGAGGTCCATACCAACAATACAAAATCTGAAACAAATTTACATTTCAAAAAACAAATTTACATTTCAGAGAATAAATTTACATTTCAGAAAACAATTTAATAACACCCGAAACAATTTAACAAGTCCCAAAACACATTTACAAATGACAAAATAAACTGGAAAGGGAATGTACCAACTCCGGGGCTGACCCAGAAGGTGGTAGTGGGAGCGCTCATGGTGATCCAAGATGGACAGCAACTATTTAGTATAAATAACAGCAAGAATGACATCAACCACTTTTAGTCAGTTTATGTAAAAAGATCTCAGCAAGTATAGGACAGGCTAAGAGATTTATTTATTTTTTATTACGAGAATAAAGTTGTGATATTACGAGAATAAAGTGGTAATAGTAAGGGAATAAAGTCATAATATTATGAGAATAAAGTCATAATATTACAAGAATAAAGTAATGACAGCTCATCTTCCAAAAAACAAGCAATTTCTTCCAAGTCCGTGTGGTTTTTTTCTTCAAAACAGACACAGTCATATGCACAATCGTTTCAAAGTCCTGATACTTGTAATAATTTGATGCTGATGTGCTAAAAGATTAAGAATGTCCTTATTTATGAAAACAATACTAAAGTATTACTTTACAAGATGCTCAACATTCCTCATTTTAACGAATCGAAGACTGCGCTTTTTGTGAGAGTTGTCATAAAAAAATATGACTTTGATCTCATAATGTTACGATTTTATTCTCATATTTTCCAAAACAAAATTCTCTTAGCCTGGCCCTAATACTCCGTCGAATAGCAAGCGCCACTGCCGTAACTCACAATGTCTTCGTGCACAACATAACTGCGAGAGGCCTGATTTGACCATCATTTTCTAAGTGGAGGCTGGCTTGACTGCACTAAAACAGCGGCAGGCGCCGTGTTTTAGAGGCTTTTACAGCTGGTCTGGCACCCTGTGACATCCTAAGTGGCACCCTCATGGCATCCTAGTGCCAACCTGTGGTACCCTGGAGGCCTAGGACTTCTACAGAGTGCCAGCCACTTGATTGCTGTCCATCTTGGGTCACCATGAGCACTCCTGTTATCGCTTCCTTGGAGTTGGTACATTTCCTTTCCGTTCGTCATTTATAAATGTGTTTCGGGACTTGTAGAGTGTTTTGCATGTTGTTAAATTGTTTTTGGAAATGCACATTTGTGTCCTGAAATGTTAATTTGTTTTCTGATATGTTAATTTGTTTTCTGAATGTTAATCTATGTCCTGGAATGTTAATTTGTGTCCTGGAATATTCATTTGTTTCAGAAATGCTAATTCGTGTCCTGGATTGTTAATTTGTGTCCTGAAATGTTAATTTGTTTTCTGAAATGCACATTTGTCTCAAGCTTTAATGTTGGTTTGCACCTCTTGGCCACCATAGGAAATGGCCAAAAGAAACTGGTGCGTAAAGTGCAAGTTGTGTGCAATTATGATACTGCAAAAAAACTGCAATTTATTATGTGGCTTTTTACAAACATTTATGCAACATGGATGCATCCACATCTAGGCTGTAAAAAAAGAAAAATCTGAATTATTTCAAGCTATTCCCACTCTATTTGAATTTCAAGATAAGCAAAGCATATCTGAATAGCAGCTATTATTTAATGAGCTATTCCAACTGAAAGGTCTGAGGAAAGTCAATGTGACACATGATGCGCTTAAAAATAAAAACAGGTCATAAAATGTTAGTATTTATAAAAGGGACTTTTCAATGTTTTTTTAAGTCTACATTTATTTATTTTGTGCAAACTGCATCCAACTCTGCCTCTCACTTCGTCACAAGTCAGCTCAGTGATTTATTCTGTAGAAGTTATCACTGATCCTTCTTGTACTGGCACTGACTTGATTTAAATGTCCACAGTATTGCTGTTGTCATATTTTATTTAAAGATGTCAAGATGCCCTTCAGTGTCCTTAATTTTGCTGTACAAACATGACAAGTACTCAATGCTTGAGAAGCACACCCCCAGGGCTTTTTAGCGCCAACAATTGCTTACAGTAAATATCATGCGTGTGTGAGGCGTGTGACAAGGTCAAGTTCCTTGATGTTGGGCACCTGACTTCAAGTAAGATCCGAAAGCACACAACGTTCTGTCCTAATGCCTACAGTGTACATACCCATTCCCAGCAGCTTTCTGAGGCCGCCTTCGGTGGAACTCGATCTCGTCTACCGTCCACACGGCTCCCTTGACGTTCTCGAGGCGCACAAAGCATTTATGTAGACTCAGGTTGTGTCTGACAGCATTCTGGAAGATTCAAGAAGCATGTTGCACCATTACACAAACCTGATGTAAATTATACCTAAATGTAAATACTATCAGATGTTTTTTGTTGTTATCTTTAAATGTGTAATGTTATTCATACCTTCCAAGTAGCTGCATTGCGCCTGAAATATGCAAAGTTTCTAGTGAACCAGTTGTAGATTTCGTTTAATGTCAGCTGATTGCGAGGTGATTCAAATATAGCCTAAAACAGATAAAAAGGGAGTCAGAATCACTGTTTCACAATAATATATTAATCTGAGTTATGAAGCTATGGGAAGCAAAGCTACAAACTAAAAGATAAAAGAGTTATTCAATATATCTGCAGCCATGTAAGGTAAATATATGGCAGGGATGTATTACCTGTCTTATGAGAGATGCATACGTAAATGGAGGTCTAACCTCTGTGCCCAAGTAGAACTCTTTATTATCAATTATATCTGTAGAGAAACATGTTTGTGCACTTTAAACATCTGTAATACAAGAAAAATATGCAAGAAAAAGAAATGGTTTATTTACAGTACCAAAAGTATTTATACCCCTCGCACTTGTTTGAATATTGTATGTTACAACCACAAACTTTAATGTATTTTATTGGGATCTATGCGACAGGCCAAGGGAAAGTAGCACATAATTGTAAGAGAAGAAAGAGAGTACATTGTTTGGAACTTGTTTTTTTTTACAAAATATAAAAAAAATCTGAAATGTTTGGGTTAAATACTGTATGCATTTAGTCCCAAGAATATAAGTCACCTTTTATTATTTTATTTTTTCAATTAGGCCTGCAAGTATTTCTGGGTATGTCTAACATTTTTCCACAACTAGAGAGTAAAACATTTTGTCAACTGTTCTTGACAAGATAGCTTTAGCTTGGTCCGATCGGATGTATCTGAAAACAGACATTTTGAAGTCTTGCCATAGATTTCAACTATGATTTAGGTCTGAACCTTCACTGGGCCTTTCAAATACATGAATACCATTCCACTGTCACTCTGGTTGTATGTTTTGATCGTTGTCTTGTCCTGCAAGATGAACCTCTGTTCAGGTCTCAAGTCATTTCCCACTTCTAACAGGTTATCTTCCAGGATTGCTGTTTATTTAGCTTGCATCCATCTTCCCATTACCTCTGGTCAGCTTCCCTGTCCGTGCTAAAGAAACGCATCCCCACAGCATGCTGCCATTGCCATGCTTTACTATGGGGATGGTGTGTTCAGGATGATGTACAGTGTTAGTTTTCTGCCACTCATTGTGTTTAGTGGCTTTTATCAACAACAGCATTCTTATTTCTACTCTTCAATAAAGGCTTTGTAGGAGAGGGAGACTAATAGTTCCTTACTGATAGATTTCCGCACCCAAGCTGTGGATCTCTGCAGCTCCTCCAGAGTTACTCATGGCTGCTTCTCTGATTATTGCTCTCACTGCCTGTTCTGTCAGTTTAGGTAGACAGCCATGTCTTGGTAGATTTACAGGTGCGGTATTCTGGATTAACAGCCCGTAGGATTATTCTGTGCTTGTGATATTGTTTTATAACCTAAACCGGCTTTAAACTTCTCAACAGTTTTATACCCGAGCTATCTGCTGTGTTTCTTGGTCTTCATGATGATGTTTGTTCACTAATGTCCACTTTTACTAAGTAGGTGCCTTCTGGTACAACTAGATTTTATTTAAGGGTATCAGAGGTAAAAGGGAGCTAAACAGAAATGCAAGACACGGTTTTCAGGGCTTCATTACTGCTACTATCATCACTACTTTTTGGTATGTGAGTCCATCACAAAATTCCAATAAAATACAATAAAGTTTGTGTTTGTAATGTTGGAAAGTTCAAGTTGTATCAAACTTTCGCAAAGCTCCGTAAATGTTACAGTTATATTCCTGATCTCTTCGGTACCTTGGCTCACAGAGCGGCTGTATCGCCTCCGTACGGGAGTGAACATGCTGTTGGGAGTGAGGACTGAGGGGGATTCAGAGAGAGGTGTCAGGGGTGTGGAGGGGGCTGTGGCACTCTGAGAAAGACTCATGGGAGGAGGGCCTTTGGGCAATGTCGCCGGGGCAAAAGACACAAGATTCACCTGCGCACACACAAACACAAAAAGTGTGTATCTACAAGCAAAACAGAAGTTGTTAGGAAAAAAGGAAAGAGTTATGGGAGAGTACTCACAGGCTGAGCTGCAGGTTTGGGTTCAGAGGATTTGAGATGAGCCATCATAGCTTGCAGTCGCTCCTTGTCTTTCTTCAGCTGTGTTAGATGGAGGACCAAAATAGAGGGTGAGGATGGTGAATTCACAGTTTTAGTTACATGACATCCAAAGTGTTCCTGAGTGCTGTAATGATCCTAACACAACACCTCTGCTTCCAGGGAGGGTGTAAAAACACACCAGAACTACAAATATGTCCACATTTAGCTTGACAAAGCTGTGTATTCCCAGCAACTCAGCATGAAACTTTTAATTTAATGAAGTTATAATTGGGAAAGATAATTTGTATGTATTTGTATGATGATTTGTAGTTTTAAAAAAAAAACTGCATTCTCCCTACCTGCAGTTCCAGCTGTTGAACAACCTGCATCTGCACACGACACTGTGCGGTACTCTTGTCATCAAGTGTATGATCACTGTTCAAATGTCTAGGCATAAACAAAAACAAAGAGAATAAAGCAGTAATAATGGTCAAGTGTAGGTAAATAAAGGAGAAATAGTTAATACATGCCACTTTATAGACAGGATTCAATACTCACTTCATAAATGCCTGAAAATCTCCAAAAACAGTTTCACATCCAGGCCATTTGCACATGCCGTTTCCATACAAAGGATGGCTGTTCTGGGAGGTTTCATCCTGTGACCCACTGCACAAAATACAAAAGTCAGTAATGAACCTTTCAAGAATGCAGGTATATATAAGGAGAAACTGAAAACAGTAAATTGTAAACCTTTCTTTCCTCTTCAGAAGAGTGTGATGACCATTGGTGGTAGATTGGCTGGAAGACTCTCTAATATCTCCACCAGAAGAGAGGACGCTGCCATTCTCACACCCTGAAAATGCACATATGAACAGAGTTTTTCAATAGAGATGGATGCAGTTACACTACAAGTCATTTGAGTCAGCTATTTTGCACTATAAAACAAATGATTTTGTTTAACAATCAGATCAGATCAAGTTCTGTCCTGTCCAGAGCACCATCTGAAGTGTTGAGTCCTCCTGCTAAAAAAAACATTGCCCCCCCCAAAAAAAAAACTTTCATTCAGTTTAATGTAAAACTAATTTCATATTCGAAGTATTAGAAGCATGAAATGTGTTTTAAAAACAAGTTACAGTCAAATGTAAAGACATATGTTAGCAAACTTACATATACTCAATTTTTCTGATACAGAGAAAGTATATGTAGACATATATTCATTTTATACTCAACAGGAAATCAAACAATTTTAATAACGTGGAAATTAATGAACGGATAGCAGAAGTCTGAAGGTGCAATTTGAAAAAGATCTCTAAATAATTGCCCTGAGGTCAACTTAAAGTTTTCAGCCTGTAATCTTCTGCATTTTAATCAAGGTCTATGCTAAAGATAAATAAATTCAGCTGACATGCAAAATGTCTCTTACACTCTGCACTTTGTGAGGTCATAGATTTGTGAGGTCTCATTCTCCGCTGTAATTTATCCCAAAGGTATTCTATCGGGTTGAGGTCAGGACTCTGTAAAGGCCAGTAAACCCAATCCCTGGACCTTGCTTTGTGCACTGGTGACCAGTCATGTTGGAAGAGGAAGAGGCCATCTCCAAATTGTTCCCACAAAATTGGGAGCATGGAATTGTCCAAAATCTCTTGGTATGCGGAAGCATTCAGAGTTCCTTCCACTGAAAACAAGGGTCCAAGCCCAGCTTCTGAAAAACAACCCCAAAGTATAATCCCCCCTCCACCAAACTTTACACTTGGCACAATACAGTCAGACAAGTACTGTTCTCCTGGCAACTGCCAAACCCAGACTCGTCCATCAGATTGCCAGCTGGAGAAGCGTGATTTATCACTCCAAAGAATGAGCCTTCACTGCTCTAGAGTCCAGTGGCGGCGTGCTTTAAACCAATGCATCCGTCGCTTTGCATTGCACCTGGTTATGTATGGCTTGGATGCAGCTGCTTGGCCATGGAAACCCATTTAATGAACCTCTATTCTTGAGCTAATCTGAAGGCCACATGATGTTTGGCGGTCTGTACCAAGTGGCCCAGCAAAGAGTCAGCGACTGTGCACTATGAGCTTCATCACATTACGTGGCCTACCACTTTATGGCTGAGTTGCTGTCATTTACAAACGTTTCCACTTTCTTATAATACCGCTGACAGCTGATGGAATATTTAGGAGGTAGGAAATTTCATGACTGGACTTGTTACGCAGGTGGCATCCTCTCACGTTACCACTGAGAGCGACCCATTCTTTCCCAAATGTTTGTTGAAACGGTCTGCATGCCGAGGTGCTTGATTTTATACACCTGTGGCCATGGCTGTGATTGGAACACCATTATTTGGATGGATGAGCGAATACTTTTATTGATGAAGTGTGTGTTAATGTTGAATGTTTGTGAAGGCTGTTACTATTTTTTATCTGTGCCTAAGAAAACAACTTCACTAAATCAATCCATTAAAGATGAACGTTTACCTGCTATCTTAGCTAAATGTAAGCTTGGTGGACCTTCTAAAGGCCCTAGTTCCTGAAGCTAAAATGTTGTAAGTTATCCACATTAGTGCTACAATGTGGATTACTGAAATACTGACTTAATTGCCCTACAGAAAGTATTTTCATTCAATAAAAAATAACTTTCTCTACAGTCTCACTACTGCAGGAAGACAGTAGATAGTCCTGTGGTTAGAACATGTAACATACCTGGGGCTACAGTGGGGGTGATGGGAAGGACAGAGAGCAGACCTTGCCTCTGCAGGTTGAGGAGATGTTGCTGCTGCACCTGAAGGAGCTGCTGCTGAATGGCGATCTGCTGGGCTGTGAGCTGTGTGAGAAGATCAGTCATCAAACATTCTACATACTTTTCATTATTATATTTTCTGTTGATCTAATATTTAGAATGGAAAGAAACAGCAGCTGTCTGTATTTTATATTCGCACAACATTCAGTTCTCATTTCATTGCCAAAAATACATGCAATCAAAAGCCAAACCAGTCCCATCTAAATACTTCCCTTAATGCAAAAAAAGATGACCTTGATACTGCTATTGAATCTTCTGTTCACCTAATAAGTATTTCTGCAGAGCAGTTAAAAACGGTTACCTCTTGAGTAACTATCCCAGCATTCTTCTGTTGCAGCAGCTGCATGTTTATCTGCTCTTGCTGATTCTTGAAGACCTCCTGGATCTGTTGCTGTGGTCATATTAATCACATTTGAGTAATGCAAGCACAGGGCATGTGTTAATCGTAGCATATGAAACCAGCTTAATGTTCTCTTACCTGGTGTAACATGAGTGCCTTCTGCTGCTGGACCAGTGCTTGGATCTGCTGAGGACTGAGGACCTGCTGCTGTGGCGCCTGTTGCAGTTGCTGTGGAGCTTCGGTGGGCGGGGTCATCATAGACAACAACACTGGAACCTTCATCATCAAAGAAAAAAGATCAGATTGGTTCAAGTCTATGCCAGAAAAGCAGAAGCTCTGTAGATGTTTGTGAGAAGGAAGTAGGAATAGTAGGAATTTTTTTCTGAGTTTTAAAAAATGTATTTGCTTTTATAAGGTCATAATCAACCAAACAACACAGGGAAAACACAACCCTGGCATTCTTAGGAGGACCTTAAGTTTCAGGATGTCGGTTCAGTGAGCAATGCAGATTTGCATGGGATCTGTAGGCTGGTCAAGTTTGGTAAAACTGTTCTAATGAAACAGCTGACATAGTTCCATATATCATCTGAAACAATAATTGACCTAAAAGATGGATCATTACCAACTACAGGGGGATAGAGGCAGGTCAAATAGTAAAAAATCTGTTTTACCATCAAAACGTAGAGCTCGCTCCATTTCTGGTGCAACAGCCAACAGCATGTCCTTCATACCTTCTATTTGAGCATATTAAAATTCCCGAAAAAAGTTAGGGACAACTACAGGATAATCCTGTAGTTGCTTCATTTAAATGTTGGATTTAAAACTACTGCCTCTATCAGCAAAACCTTCAGCACATGTTTTCTCCAACCGAAAAAACACGGAACATCAGCAGGTCAGACCTACAAGAAACCTGGAAATCAGCATCGGCCAGAAAAAGCCTGAACTCCATTACCAACTATCCATAGATAGCATGTAGATTACGAAAATGGACAGTAAATATTTAGTAAAAAAAACCTTTTCCTATCAGTTGCCAGACAGTCAAGCTTGTTTTTCTGCGTACGCTGTCATGAATTGTCAGCTTGAACACTGATTGATCTGATTTGTATAGTTTGTACAAAACCACCAGCAAGAAAGACCTCAACTGGCAGAGGGTTTTGCAGTTCCTTCAGTTCTCTTGTACTTCAACCACATCATATAAGAGATTTTAATAGGGGATTAAGAAATTATATCACCTTAAGAAAAAGGATAGTAATATTTCTTCTTTAATGTACAGCTAAAACATTAATCGCAGCATACGGTTTGTTTTAAAATATCCCATTAGAGATTTGGACCCATTATCATTACATACTGTTGAAAACAAAACTGTACCTGTCTTAAAAGAGAGTGAAGTATAAAAATACTACTTCGTTTCTGCTGCTGCTTTTATGGCTACAAGAAGTTCACAAGATCAGACACACAAAGAAACAAGAGTTCAGCCAGGATACAAAGTAACATTACTCACAGCGATCCAACTAAATTTAACTAAAACTAAAATAAATCCACACTGTAACAGAGGCTTATCACTGGAATGTAAGCAAGCGTATGGGAGATGGGTCTAAATTGTCAGCTGGACTTCTGGTCATTTTTAATTTAGGTATTTCATAATAAAATGATATTTAATTAATGTTTCATATAACATTACTCTGTAGTCCCTCCTCATGCATTATTATGGATATTTTTGTTTTTTTGGACATTGTTTTTCTCTCGATCTGTTGAATCAATCTCTTTTGACAAATTTTACTTTTATTTCAATTAAAACATTTACTATACTCTTAAACAATTAAATGAAAAATGTCCTCTGCCAATATACCTGCCATAAGGACTTCACAGAATAATACTTTTTATTCTTTTTTCCTGTATAAATCACTTAAACAAGTTCATTTCTGCTCAAACCTACTAAATATTAAAACAAATTCACCTTCTAGTTGGATTACTTGTCACATTTGTTATTTATGAACAAAAACAACATGTATAACATTAATGCATCACTATTTTCTCTGCTTTTTTAGGTTAAATCTGATCAACTTCTGTCTGGATCAAAAATATGAAAGTATGAAGCAATTATCAGGGTAAGGGATAACGGTGAATAGTTCTGTTACTTTACATTAGATTTGTAACACTAGATAGGTGTAAGGAGACGTGTACATGTGCAGCATTTTCAGTAAAACCACGTTTTGTGAGTATTCATTTTTTTCATCACTTGGATAGATTACCCATTATTTGGGGTCTGCAGCCCACCGTTTCAACCAGAAAAGCCTGGCATCCAAGATTAAAAATGTTGCACACATTAAGTTTGACATCATGAATGCAGCTGCTGAGAAACTGGCAGCGCATGTGATGGTCATAAGGCATGGACAATTTACCAGTACCAAGGCGAACCACAGTTTTAAAAAGGTACTGTTTGAACAACTGCTCAAACTTTCTGATAAAACGCTTTGCTGGTGGGAACTCCTTGTTAATGAGATACCAGCGAAAGTGATCAATGTTTTTTTTGGACACTAGATTAATACAGAGATGCCCCTCCCCCACACGTGCTGCACACTCAGCTGGTTGAAAAGAAGGCTACAACACATTCCCGCACTTAGCAGAAAGAGATATTTGACTTTTAGGAAATGTATACCTGCCCCTATTCCCCTCCCCCACTTATTCCTGCATACTGCAAGTATGCAGAAGTTTTCCATTGCTTACAAAAAAACACTAATTCGGCTTTTTGGAAACAAATCTGGTCGTGAAAAAAAATCCCACACAGTCATAATATGGAAACTAAAAGAGTGCAACCCATCACTCAACTACAACTGGCAAGTTACACGTTGGCTACCTGTGCAGATAGCCTGAATAATAGATGATAGCTTGTTATTGAATATCATATGAATAATTACTGAATAATTGTTGCTTTTCTGTTTTCAATAAAAATAAATAGATCATGTTATACCTTTTCGTTTCATGTTTTAGTATGGAAACTGTAAAATCATACTAAAAGTTCTCATTCAGTAATAATTTCATAACAGCCAAAGCTCAGATCAGCTTATTAAAAAAACCCTAAAGGAACCATATATGATTAAATATGTTGAGCCAAATGAGCAGTCATTGTGTCTTTTCACCTGTTATTAAATTATTACTCTAATTCTCAGTTCAACTCAACAAGATGACCTGAGTGTGCTGACATTATAGCTAAAAACAGCAGCAGAAATACAAAAACAACCAAAACACAGGATGGCTTAGGGGAATTATAACTCCAGCAAAACAACAACAACAGCCAGAACCCGAAAAACAACATCATCTTCTTCGAGTCCGCACGCGGCAATTACAGAACCCCACCACCCTCTGATCCCCACCCCCCTCCCACCAGCTTCACAGCTCAGGAGTTCTTTATGGTAAACATAAACTGAGGAATCAAAATGGCACAGAGATATAAATAATGAATAAAAAAAGCACACAGAGCCTGTTTACGAAAACAGAACTTGAGATTCGGATTTTAATTAAGGTTTGAACCACAAACAAACATTCCTCTCCAAAGGCACAGTCTGTTTGGAGTCGGGTAAACAAACTGACAGAGAATTTCACACAGGCTTTGGGCTAACAATAACAGCGGACTGCCTCCTGGTTTGTCCTTTCTTAGGAAACTGCGTGCTGCAGAATGGCCGCCAAAGCAACGAAAAAAGGCAGGTCCATCCCACGGACAGGGCCAGTTGCCCCCCTCTATTTTTCTGTGGACACCATCAACACAACAACAGCCTTCGCCTAATCCCCGTTGCTATGGCAGCCTGCAAGTCCAAACATCTTCTGTTGTTGTTATTGTTGAAAGTCATACCAGTGAGTAACTGAGTGTAAACACAGATCTGTTCCCGCAAGACTGGTCTTGTGAACTCTTTTGAGAAATGACTGACAGCAAATAGAAATGCTGAAAACCTGCAGGAAAAAACAAACAATATGCCTTTCATACCAGATACTTCACTGCTGTTGTAATAGATATGATTAAAAAAAAAAACGATGGACATGCAAGAGAAACACATGCACTTGCTAAAAAATTCAAACATCTCTCTCTTGCAAAAACAGTCACACATCTTTTAATCTAGCAAATATAGAAAATAAAGCAACCAATTAAAATGGTCTGTCTCTATATATGCTACAACAAAACAAATTAAGGGTGTGTCAGACAAACCAAAAGGTCTCCATTGAAAGGTTTTCTTTGAACACTGAAAAAGTACTTCTCAGCAACTATGAAAATCTAACCCAGCTTTCCATGTGATGTGAGCATAAACAGAACAAACAATATAAGACTGATCCCTCCACCCAGCAGGAGCTGAGCTCTCCCCTCCCCTTCTAGACCTCAGCTACAACCACCCCCCAACCCCAAACCCTGCACTCCCCCTTTCACCGTGAAGGAGCTGCCCAGAGGAGAAACAGAGACGAGAAAACAGAAAGGCTCAAGGACACGTTTGGGTAATCTGAGTGCATGGGTAGAGAGAGAAAGAAAAACTGTGGTGCTTGGATATGGTTCAAATAAAACAAATCTATTCATGCTTTGTTGGGTGGGGGTAGCTGAATCAGCGGCGCTGAAGATCAATGTTTATACATGTCTCCCAACACCCATCTAGTGTTAGAAAGTAACAGAAACCCTCACTGCAGAATAATATAAAAAAATATTAGGGTTTTTGATTTTCGGTTGCAACAACAGATTTCTTCCTCTTGCTTTTGTTGATAAAATGTCACTAATTCTAAAAAACAGGAAAAAACTACGGATCTTGTTACGTGAGATGTACCAATCAATCGGTCAGAGATCAGAATCAACCATTAGTTCTGATCAGTGATGGTTAAATGCTGAAAAATCTGATTTTTTTTTCTTGCATTCATTGATGCATCAAACCTAAAAACTCCCACCATTTTTGATTCATAAAGGCATCAACCAACAGCATTTACTTTGATGTATTTTGCTTTGAGATGAATAAAAATCAGATAATCTAACCCAGCTAGCAACTATTTCTTTTACCATTTATGTATTAGAGTACATTGGAAAAAAAACTGGAATTGGTCATGATTGGAATCAGCTGCGCAGACCTGAAAGAAAGTTGGAAATCATATTGGCCAGGAAAAGACTAATAACTCATCTGTAAAAATTCATTTGACAAAAAACCCTCAAATTTCACAACTTTCAAAAAATTTGCAAAATGTGTATTTTTTAAAGAGGTACACGGATCAATCTGCCAGAGATTGGAATCAGACAATTTTCCTATGATCGGCTAAGATCGGCAGGTGAAATAACTAAAACTGTTTTTTTTTTCCTCCTTTCAAAATGTGTTGAAACTAAGACGGCCCACACCTTTCAATCTATAAATCCATTAACAGCAACTTTTATGCCCCTTGTTTGGGGTTTGATTAAAATCAACTAAATGTCAGTAACATATTTTTAGATGCATAAATAGGAATAATCTTGTACTTTTCTTTATTGGACTGAAAACTACAGCGTCTATCAGTTATCTTGCAACATATTTTTGTTTTTTCATAAAATCAGTGAAAACCAGAACCAGCATATGAGACATCAAATACATAAATAAAAATAAAGGAAACCAGTATCGGTTGAGAAAAACCTGATCGACACATCTCTAGCTGTTATTTTTAAACCTAACTCTGATGGACTGAACAAATGCTTGTGGGGATGACTGACCCCTGGGGCCTCTGGAGGAGGAGTCTGGCTGCTCTTCAGTTGACTCTCATTCTCAGTAGAATTTCTGCTTTCTATGTGGATTGCTTGTATGGTGTGTCCTGCTGGATCTGACTGGGACTCATGCATCTGGACTTCACTGACCTGCAAAAAAGAAAATAACAAGAAGCAAGAAATGAAAGCCACTCGATGAAGCCAAAGAATATAATGATGGAATTCATCAAACATACATGTTTGGCTACTTTCAATCAGACAATCATTTTCACACAGTGAACTTTATTCTTCAAGAAGAAATAAAGGGGATTTAACAGCTGCAGAAAATGCACAAGTATTAGCAAGTAAAAAAGCAACAGCGCTAAAAGCTGAGAAGTTCGCTTTTGCAGCCCAACCCAGTAATACAAACACACTCTACACTCGTCAGAGAGGAAGATGTTAAGTCTATTTGTTGAATAACCAAGTGCTGCCATGACTACTGTAAACACAGGGGCCCTGGGTCCGTGTTTATGTGCAAACATATCTTCCTTCTGGAACAATTTACCATTAACCAGGTGGTGCGATAAACGGCTGTAGCAGGTAGTACAATGCACAAGTAGGCTTTTATGTATACAGCTTGGGAGTGTTTGAGTAAAAAGCTCAGCAGCATAAACAAAGGTAAATAAAGAAGGCAAACAAAAAGCATAAGGAAATGGAAAGCAGCACAGAAAATTCTGCGTCTAACAGACTCAAGAGCTTTGAATTTTCAGATTAATCTACAAATCAATCTTATACACACGACTGAGAGGCAACTGTTAGAAAACATCAGATTAGACTGTACTGTATATACTAAGATAAAGTTGTGCCCAAAACAGTCCAAACAGGCTGTAAGGCGAAAAAAACTTTAAATAAAACAAAACGGTAAACCTAATGAGCAACAGGTTATGTCTGGCTTTGAGATGTGTCATCCAAGCTCAAGACATAACATATGGCTGAATTTTCAGTAATCACCAACTAAAACTTAAATCTGTTGAAAACAGGCAGGAGCTGGTAAAGTCTGCACTGTTTATTTTAGCTCCTTGGATCAGGATTAGTTTGGAAGACAAAGGGCAGAGTTTCCTGTAGACATTTCTAAAGAAGCTAAAGGGGTAAGCTGATTGTAAAGGCAAAAAGTGAATACTTTGTTAATTCATTATCAATGTTATTCTGTAAAAAATAAAAGTGCTATCAGGTTGTTAATCAATTTTATCCGAGCTTATAAAAAAGCTAATCATAGTTTTTTTTTAAACAAAGTGGTAACTCTTTAGGGATAGAATTTGTTTTTGTTGACATTTTTGTTGACATCCTTTTGTTAATTAATACAAGTGTATCACTTGTATTAATTAACAAAAGGAAAGGAAAATTGATCTAGAACACATCGCTAAAAAGAGCATAATTCTCAGGTTAAAGATGCACCAATCAAAAATTGAAAATGACTGATTTTCCCTTCACCAGCTTTAACCGGTGTCTGTTTTCTTTTTTCTTATTCATCAAATTGCTTAAAACTAAATATTTTTGGCTCTACAAATCCATCAGCCCACAGCATGCACTTTAATGCTCGTTTCTGATTTAACAGAAACCTGATGATCTGCCAGGACATATGCTTTGAGACATAAATGGGGAGATTTTATTTCTTTACTTTCTGATGGACTGAAAATTGAAACAAAATGCACATTTTGTTTCCTCATTTGTGTTTTAGTCATTAGAGAACCCGAATCAGCAGGTCAGGCTTTAAAGAAAAATGCAAATCGGTACAGGCCAGAAAAAGCCAAAATGCTGCATCTCTACCTCAGACTCAACTCAATGTCTTAAATAAAGAAAATTTGTAAGTATAATAGATTACTTAAGCATTTGTCATGAGGTTTATCCAACCAGTATTCACACAACTAATTCTTCATCCCAATCCTTTTATTTATTTATCATTATTTTAATTTGTCATAATTAGCTCAGTTTCAGTAAGCAGTGTTATTAAATAACACATATTTGGAAAGAAAAATAGATCACAAATTGAAAGGTCGGGTCGAGTAAATTTACATACCGTAAAAAAACCTATTAAAGTTATATTATTGGAACAATTATGAACTGTAATATCCAACATAAACCAAACGTTTCAGCTAACTGCCTTCTGAACTCAGCGCACGATCAGCCATTTCACCCGCAGCGGCTACAAAGGTGAACTTAAAACTTATAAATGATCAATAGTACATTCAACGTTAACTGTGTTAATGGAATATTATTACCTTTAAGTTGCCTCGAGGCGACGCGATCAAATCCGATATCCGTTAACGCAAAGCACCGCAGTTATAGGTTTCCGTTGACTGGAGCCATTAGCTTACATAAGCTAGATAACCAGACAAACCCTGATACTTGGGTCTAATAGGTCAACTATACAAAACAACCAAGCCCAATGTATTTGCGGTATTTTCACAGAAACGCAGTCTGCAATGAACATCGCGGGTGGCGTTACGTTAACATCAGCTCTAACAAAAGCTATATTTTGGGTCCTGACGTTAGCTCAAATGAAACGTTTCTCTCTCCTCCTTGCTGCGCCTTTTGGTGATTTTCAAAATAAACCTATTATTTATTTCTGTAATCATTTAATATGTGCCAGTGAGATGGTACATCGTCGTTTACTCACAGAAATATGTGCGAGCGGACAGTCTTTGACGCTGGGTGGTGTCAGAAGAATCCTCGATGCTCTCTGCCTTCCTCGGTAACGAGCTAGCCACAAGTTGCTAACGGGGGCGTGGCTTGGGTAAAAGTAAACAATGATGACGTCATGTTAACACGAGGACCCCAATCCTTTTTCGTTTTTGACGCAAGTCACCGCAGGAAAAAGAAAACGTCTTTCTTCATATAAATAACTGAATGAATAAATTTAATTAAAAAAAAGAAACTATGCACTGTGCTAGATGTTAATAATTAGTTGTTAATTTGATCATAAATACATCATGACTCGGATAAGTTTGGTTTCAAAAGATGTACAATTAAATGTGGGCTGCACGGTGGCGAAGTTGGTAGCACTGTTGCCTTGCAGCAAGAAAGTTCTGGGTTCGATTCCAGTCTTTTTGCATGGAGTTTGCATGTTCTCCCCGTGCATGCGTGGGTTCTTACCAGGTACTCCGGCTTCCTCCCACAAATGGTCACTCGAAATTGCCCTTAGGAATGAGTGTGTGCATGGTTGTTTGTGTGTTGCCCTGCGATGGACTGGAGACCTGTCCAGGGTGTACCCCGCCTCTCGCCCAAAGACTGCTGGAGATAGGCACCAGCTCCCCTGTGACCCACTGTGGTAGAAAATGTTTGTACTTTATTAAATGACATCACAATTCACAGAAATTAATGCTTGAAATATATAATTGTGTGTATTATATCTATAGGTTAGGGCTGGGAGGTGCAAATCAACATTACAAAACCTGAAACACTTTTACAAAGCCTGGGATAAATTTACATTTGAGAAAACAAATTTACAATTGAAAAAACACATTTACATTTGAGAAAACATATTTTCACAAAACACATTTCAATTTCCGAAAACAAATTTACATTTCAGAAAACAAATTTACATTTCAAAAAACACATTTCAATTTCAGAAAACAAATTTACATTTCAGAAAACAAATTTACATTTCAAAAAACACATTTCAATTTCAGAAAACAAATTTACATTTTAGAAAACAAATTTACATTTCAAAAAACACATTTCAATTTCAGAAAACATATTTACATTTTAGAAAACAAATTTACATTTCAGAAAACATTTCAATTTCAGAAAACATATTTACATTTCAGAAAACACATTTCAATTTCAGAAAACATATTTACATTTTACAAAACAAATTTACATTTCAGAAAACACATTTCAATTTCAGAAAACATATTTACATTTTAGAAAACAAATTTACATTTCAGAAAACATTTCAATTTCAGAAAACAAATTTACATTTTAGAAAACAAATTTACATTTCAAAAAACACATTTCAATTTCAGAAAACATATTTACATTTTACAAAACAAATTTACATTTCAGAAAACACATTTCAATGTCAGAAAACAAATTTACATTTTAGAAAACAAATTTACATTTCAGAAAACACAACACAAAATACTTGTAGTACATTCCCTTTCTCTTACGGAAAGGGAATGCGCCAACTCCGACACTGACCCGGAAGTGATAACGGGAGCCCTCCTGGTGACCCAAGATGGACGGTAATCGAGTGGCGTTTTGCCCGTTTTTTGGCACACATATGAGTAGATTAACTCGGTTTTGTTTTTCCTGTGGTCGGTCCTTAGAGTCTAAAGGAGACAGCAATCTCAATTCGTGGTAGTAGCTACTAGAACTTGTCCTTCCGCCACCGGAGGGTGCAACAGGGTCCCAGACCTGCACCGGCTGTCGCTGTTTTTGCCAAAGCAAATGCTGATTATCAGCAATGGGTTGTCTATATAGTTATTGCCTATTGGCTGTTATTCAGTGATTACTTTCAAGTGATTACGTCATTATTAGTTATTTAATAAACAGTGTTAGAACCATGGCAAAAGCTGGCTGTATTTACTTGAGATGGAAAGATGAAAGGATGACAAAGAGACATCCCACAAACAGTCGGTTTATTATAGATCATGAATGGTTACTGTGAATTGTTACAGAGAATAAAATGAATTATTTAAAAACGCGCTGGCACTCTGGAGTCCCTGGCCCGAGAGTGCCACAGGTTGCCACATGGATGCCAGAGGGTGCCAGACCAGCTGTAAAACATCGTGAATTACGGCAGTGGCGCTTGCTGAGATCTTAGTAAAAGCAATATTTTTAAATGAACTCACTCGTGGTGATTGATGTCATTGTTGCTGTTATTTATATTAGATATTTAAAAGTCCAACCGCGAATATGCAGATATGACATTTTTCTTTTTGTCACTGTTTTATGTTGTAATTTGTGTTCATTTTTTGTGAATGTCCATTTATATTCCCTAAGCTTCCACGCTTATTAAAACAAAATTGTTTCCAGTGACCAGTACAGAACACATCCAGATGCCACTCATCAAATTTCACCCACATCCGATGTGAAATTTCGAAATTAAAGCCCTTAAAAATAAGACATTTTAGACGTGTTTATAGCAAGAAAACGGATAGTTTCCAGTGATAACGCTCACTTCAGGCTGACAGAAGGACACCTCCAGATGACACTCATTAAATGTCACCAACTTTGATGTGTGTTTCGGCACAATGTGTTTTCTGAAATGTAAATTTGTTTTCTGAAATTGAAACGTGTTTTCTGAAATTAAAATGTGTTTTCTCAAAGCCATCGTAATAGTTGTTTAAATTGATAAAATACAATCATTAAAAAAATACAGTGATGATCCTACTCATTGTGATGCACCTGTATAATGATGGCTACATAAACTTCTGATCTGCAATAAAATCTTTTTACTCCAGTTTTTATGCCCAAACTTAGATCCAGCAGTATGTATTTATAAGGACGTGACCACAAGAGGGCGACATTATCAGAGCAGCCACTATGAAAGTCGCTACAGATGCAGCAGTACCTGACAGTTGGAAAGAAAACGTATAGATTAAAGAGGTCATTTGTAAGAAGTAACATGTGGGCAAAATTTAAGTAAGCACATAAAATTGAAGGCATTGTCTACATTTCAGGGTGAATTTTCATAAATGCACGGGCATTTTGAATTTTAACACCCTGAAGCTGAACATTTTTAAGATTCAAGTCTAAAATATAAACATCTCGAATATAATATTCCAGACCATAATGAATAAAAGTTCAGAATTCTTAGTTTTTTTTTTAAATTTCCAACACATATAAATCCAACAGTGAAACATGACTATGTACAATTTCACCATGTTGAACAGGGAGGACTTTAACATCATAAACAATTGATAAACACAAGGCAAAATCCAAGATCAACAATCGGTTATGAGATCTTGGATCTGAAGTGACCCGTCAGCAGTATATATATGCAGGACAAGAGCATTATTCCTAAACAACAGCTTGCACTTTAATGAGCATAGGAATTACTAACAAAGGCTAAATAAAGTAAGATTGCTAAACTGTGTTGTTTTCAGATTATTTCTCATTTTGATGTGTATTTTAATAAGAGGGATGAGAAAGGGCACTGCCTTAGTCTTAATAAGTACTCCACAGCTCTGCAGTAATGAATGACATTTGCTGAACCCGATTGTAGGCTACAAAAATGCAGAGTTAGTCATACTACCTGGAATGATATTCACACTTATGGATATGAGAGAAACTACAGGAGATTTGGTGTAGACAAAAGCTACAAATCCCCCGGCGACAGAAAACCGTAAACTGTAGGAGTTAAAAATTTTATCTGAACAAAGATCAATTAAAAACAGAAAACCACTCTGACAATAAAATTTTCAACTACTACCAAAAAGAAAGCCATGAAAAAACAAGCAAACAGAGAAATTTTACAATTAATCAAAAAGTGACATAAAACCAAAGTGCATTTAGTCTCCAGTATCACAACGCCAGATAAACTTAGAGGGACTATTAGATGTCTTGCACACACATACAAAAAACAAACGAAACTAGGTCCTTGATTTAAAGCAAAATGGAAACCACAACAAAGAACATTCTACAAATTAAAATTAATTGCATATATTTCCCGGAATCTACTCAAGGTGTTTTGTGGATTGAGGTTATTGTATTCTATCAACAGCATGCTCCTTTCCTGCTGTACATTATTTGTTTAATGGAACTTGACATTTCCTGTAATTAATTACATTGAAAAGATCTAAGCTTGGTTAACGGCACATTGTATTTTAGAGAGCATCTAAAAATGACTAATATTGACTTTTGCATTTATAAAACTTTACAGTACAAAAAACCCCTATAGAAATACATTCAAAGATAACATAAAAGAAAAAAAACTGTTATAGTGTATTGAACCACATTAACTGCATTTTCTTACAAATTTCAGTGATTCTCATGTGAAATTATGTTTTATTGAAAATACTTGAGCTAAACAAAGGTAATCAAGGGGAACTAGAGTGGTTTGTAATCTACCTGAGTAACTTAATGAATAACTGAATATTAACTAAATTTAACAGAATTTAATTTATTAACTGAATAACATCATGAGCAAAGAAGATTGTTGCACAACTTAAAACATCTAATGTGCAAAACATTTAGTGTCTTGTTCGACCTCCTTCAAAAGCGTGATGCTCCTTGTGTGCTAAAAAGATAATAGAAAACATAACAGGAGAAGGTAAGCAAAGTACTCAAAAATGTTCTAATAAAAACAAAAAAAAAACAACACTCAATGTAAAGAAAATGCTCACGTTTATAAAACACAGCTTTTAAAGGAGTCTGAGGGAGGAGCTCGTAGATCTTTTCCAAGACGTTTGACTCGTCGGCACAGGAAGCGTTCCCATTCCAGACCTGAACTATGTCTTCTCTGTCCCTTACACTGATGCTGACCCCAACTACTTCATCCCCTGTATACATAGAACCACACAATAAGACAGACTGGCCATGTTGCACTTAGGACAATAACAATATCCACTGCGAAGATTATGACATATTTTACGTAAAAGAAAAATCCCAGTTAAAAGAAAAGGGAAAGTTTATGTAACTGATCAAAGTTTGATCATGGAAAATAAATATTTTTCCACACACCAAAGATGGAGGCCCCCATGTCTTTGTATCTGTACTGATCCTGTTAATACTATCATTTTAGGTAAACATTATGTTCTATGTTTTGCTATGTAAATTATACAAACTTAATTTCTACAGGGATATGAAACTAATCAGCTGTTGACTCTCTCCAAGCATGTTTTAAAGGCACAGAAGAATAAATATTCCACTTTTTAATTCTGATAGGATGCAGCTTAATCTCCTTGGACCTACAATATCCTCCACCTTTATTGCCCCTTGGGGAAAAATGTGCAAAAACCCTTAAAATAAATTCAGATTTTGCTGAAGTGCCATAATCTGTCACTGAAAATGTTGGTGCAACTTTCCAACAAATATCTACAGAATATCTTTGTAACTACCTTAAAAGTAAATGTAAATGTTGTAAATGTTGGCAGGACAAACTTGGGTCCTCATCCCTGCTTGATTCTTACAACTGAGATGTTTTAGGCCTCTTAGTGCTCTGGTTGTAAATACAGGCAAGTTTATGTGATTAGCAATTTTCTTGTTATAATTTCTGACTCATGAAGATCAACACACATCTATGTCTTCTCTTAAATAGCATGTTTTCATGTATTTCCCCTTTTGTAGAATGGCCAAGGAATTAGGTCTCGATGTCTCTTTATATGGAAGTCATTAAAAATAAGTCATGGATTACAAACTAAATATTCCTTAACTCTCTGAATATTTTGGTAATTTGTGGAGTCCCACAAGCCAACCACAGCCGATAGGACTCCTTCTTCAGCTTGACAGCATCCCTTACTGCCGGTGTCCACCACCGGGTTCTGGGATTGCCGCCGCGACAGGCACCGCAGACCTTACGGCCGCAGCTACGGGCAGCACCATCGACAATAGATGCGGAGAGCATGGTCCACCCGGACTCTATTTTCTCCCAAAACCCCCCGGAATCTGGTCCAAAAACTCCCGGAGGTGGGAGTTGAATACGTCCCTGGCCGAGGGCTCCGCCAGCGCGTTCCAGCAGACCCTCACTATGCGCTTGGGCCTGCCAAGTCTGTCCGGCTTTCTCCTCCTCCAGCGGATCCAAACTCACCACCAGGTGGGGATCAGTGGACAGCTCAGCCCCTCTCTTCACCCGTCGAGTGTCCAAAAACATGCCCCCCCCGGCCGAAGGGTCTGGAGAATACGACAACAAGTCGATCATTGACCTCCTGCCTAGGGGTGTCCTGGGCCAAGTGCACTGATGAACACCCTTATGCTTGAACATGGTGTTCATTATGGACAATTCGTGACTAGCACAGAAGTCCAATAACAAAACACCACTCGGATTCAGATCGGGGAGGCCATTCCTCCCGATCACGCCTCTCCAGGTGTCACTGTCGTTTCCCATGTGGGCGTTGAAGTCCCCCAGCAGAATAATGGAGTCCCGGGAGGGGCCACTATCCAGCACCCCGACAGGGACACCAGAAGGCCGGGTACTCCGCACGACAGTCAGAGACCTATCCCCGACCCGGAAGCGCCAGGGAATGCGACCCTCTCATCCACGGGGGAAACCCCAACACTAGACGGCTGAGCTGGGGGGCAACAAGCAAAACCCACCCCAGTCCGCCGCCTCAAACCGTGGGCCAACCCAGAGTAGAAGAGAGTCCAGCACCCCCCTCAAGGAGATGGGGTTTCCAGAGCCCACGCTGTGCTGGAGGCGAGCCCAACTATTTCTAGTCGATATCTCTCGACTTCCTGCACAAGCTCAGGCTCCTTCCCACCCCCGTGAGGTAACATTCCACGTCCCTAGAGCCAGCCTAAGCAATCGGGGATCGGGCCGCTGAGGTCTCCACCTTCGTCTGCCACCCAATCCTCTTTTGCACCAGTCCCTCACGGTTTACCCTGCAGGTGGTGGGGCCCACTGGGGGATGGGCCTCGCGTCTCTCGTTCGGGCTTGCCCGGCTGGGTCCCCGCTAGGAGCAACCCGGCCACCAGGCGCTCTCCGATGAGTCACGGGGGTTTTGTTTTGTTCACGGGGGGGGGGGGGGGGGGGGGGGGGGAAAAAAAAAACCCCAGGCCTGGCTCCAGGGTGGGTCCCGGCTCCCCGTACCGGGCGACGTCACGTGCCTCGATTTAGTGGTCCTCATGAAGGATTCTTGAACCGCTCTTTGTCTGACCCATCACCTAGAGCCTGTTTGCCATGGGAGACCCTACCAGGGGCATTTAAGCCCCAGACAACATATCCTCTAGGATCATTTGAACACTCAAACCCCCCCACCACGTTAAGGTGGCGGTTCAAGGAGGGGCGGTTGACGGATACCGTGAGGCCAAGCGTGCTGTGGCCCGAGCTGTGGCAGAGGCAAAAACTCGGGCCTGGGAGGAGTTCGGTGAGGCCATGGAGAAGGACTACCGGTCGGCCTCGAAGCGATTCTGGCAAACCGTCCGGCGCCTCAGGAGGGGGAAGCAGTGCTTCGCCAACACTGTTTATAGTGGGGGTGGGAGGCTGCTGACCTCGACTGGGGACATTATCGGCCAGTGGAAGGAGTATTTCGAGGATCTCCTCAATCCTGCCATCACGCATTCCCTGGTGGAAACAGAGGCTGGGGACTCGTTAAAAAGCTCCGCGGTGGCAAGGCTTCGGGGATGGATGAGATCAGCCCTGAGTACCTCAAATCTCTGGATGTTGTGGGGCTGTCATGGTTGACACGCCTCTTCAACATTGCATGGCGGTCGGGGACAGTACCTCTGGACTGGCAGACCGGGGTGGTGGTCCCCTATAAGAAGGGGGACCGGAGGTGTGTTCCAACTACAGGGGGATCACACTCCTCAGCCTCCCTGGTAAGGCCTACGCCAAGGGTATTGGAGAGGAGAGTCCGGCCGAATTCGAACCTCTCGGCTTCAGGAGGAGCAGGGTTGTTTTCGTCGCAGCCCGTGGTGGAACACTGGACCAGCTCTATACCCCTACAGGGTACTCGAGGGCTCATGGGAGTTTGACCCAACCGGTTCACATGTGTTTTGGACCTGGAGAAGGCATTCGACTGTGTTCCCTCGTGATACCTTGTGGAGGGTGCTCTAGGAGTATGGAATTGGGGGCCTTTATTAGGGGCCATCCGGTCCCTGTACGAGCGGAGCAGGAGTTTGGTCCGCATTGCCAGCACTAAGTCGGACCTGTTCCCGGCTCGGAGTACAGCCGCTGCTCCTCCACATCGAGAGGAGCCAGTTGAGGTGGCTCGGGCATCTATACCGGATGCTTCCTGGACGCCTTCCTCGGGAGGTGTTCCAGGCACGTCCCACCGGGAGGAGGCCCAGGGGATGGCCCAGGACACACTGGAGGGACTATGTCTCTCGGCTGGCCTGGGAACGCCTTGGGCTTCCCCAGGAGGAGCTGGAGGAGGTGTCTGGGGAGAGGGACGTCTGGGTGTCTCTGCTGAGTCTGCTGCCCCCGCGACCCGGTTCTGGATAAGCGGAAGACGACGAGTACGAGTACGAGTATTTTAGTAATGAAAAGTATAACTTAACATGCTTTAGGTAAATTTATTGTACAGAAACGTTTAGCAGTTGTCAATAAACGTGTGGCATTTGGGATTTTTTGGCTACATTATTTTAAGGAATTTTATACATCTTTGCCGGGGTGCCAACAGATGTGTAGGCTCTGTCTGAATGAGCCAGCAAAAGTAGAAGACACACCAGAGAACTGCAACTTTTATCTGTAGAGAAAGTTGTTGACAACTAGTCTTTGAGTATGGTAAAGACGTTTTGACCTCCATATTTTCCAAATGGAGCATTTTCCCTTCAGACTGCATGTTGACTTGTGGTTTCTAAGGTTTAGGGTTAAGTCAAGTGAGACAACTCTCAATCACTCTGGTTCTATAAGAGATCTTCCAAATCTTGCTTCCCAGTCACTATAAGCTCCCTTTTATACGGGCTTACTTTCTCCTTAACACAGTTTTTACAAAGAGGTATTGTATAAATTATATTCTGAATCTGACCACGTTAAAAACAACTGAATAAAATAGGACCAAACATTTTTTTTTTGTTTATTTGAATTGGCTTATTTTGTCCAGATAGAGCTCTGAGATGACTTCTTGTTTCAAATGTATTTATATATAAATTAATTTAGAACTGAACATCATAATAGCTACTACAGTAACTTTGTAACTCATAAACTAACTTTAAGCCATTTTTTTTAGCTTTGAATTATGTATTCAAAGACATTTACCTGAGGCACAATAATCACTGAACTGTTCTCCAATAGTGGCCAATAGCAACTCCTTCCACACAGACGACTGTAAATATGAAGACAGGTTGGATTAACAGAGATGTCAACTTGCATGCCAAGTACAAAAGAGTGTTATTTAACTTACAGTACACTCTTTGGGTACTTTCATCTTCCAAACACCACCTTTAGCGTTGCTTTCTTCTTCCCTGTATGCAAACCAGAAAGAACATTGCCAAATATTCATCTTGGCGAACACATTAGAAATACAGGGCACCAATCAGAGTTTAATTTCGCCAAACTGCAGTGTCTGGTTTTATAAAATTTTGACCTGCTAACTTCGAGAGATGCATCGTATCAGAAGAACACTTCATGGTTGAATGAAGACCATTTTGAATCAGAATCTGCCAGGGGGATGGATAATTTTGACCTTATCTGTATTCCTCTGATACTGTAGATCATTATCTTTAAAGATTTCCAAAAGGGAGTCAGCATTCCCAAATTCAGAACGCTCCATGACAGACACGACGTTGAAAATCAAGAGATTAAACATACATAACAAAAACAGTTCCCCTTTAAACAGTTCCTGACATATTTGGGCTTCCTCTGACCCTGAGAAACATCCTCCATACTGAAGAGTGTTACTGCACACTTCAGTGTGCTCAGTAGCTCCAAGGTCTCCAAGTCTGGTCACCAGGGGTTTTTGTCTGTTTCTCTTTAATTAAAAAAATATTTGACCCTGCCAACAGAACTCACCAGAGTGGCTTCCTTTCTCCCCTCATCAGATGATAGCTACATCTCAGTGGCAAGCTGGAGACACTTGGTATGTTGTTGTAAACTCGCCAAAAGTTCTATTGTGTTGCCAAGGGGAAAGGAGAAAGCAGTTTTTTTTTTTTAAATGATTTTACCCACACAAAAAAAAAACATTTTGCCTAGTTTGACATCAACTACAATGAAAACATATATAACCTAAGGGCTTTATGAGAACATTCTTATTATTACAACAAATAACTAGAGTTTTCAACCAGACTTAATTGTATATGCTTGATTAAAGTGCAAATGAAATATTAGTATAATGAAAACAGCCAATGATCTCACCTGTACAGTCTCCACTGTGTAGATTTTCTTCAGGTTTGACTCACACTCAGCTGCTGTTGTTCCTGGTAGAGATCTTACCAAGAAAGACAAATCAAAGGACTTTAGCCACCTTCTATTTTAAATATGAACATGTTCAAATTACTTTTTCTTTGTCTGCTACATTAATCAGATATGCCATTGCTGCCCTCTGTGCAGACAAATTGGAGCAATGGTGAGGTGGGAGGGAATCAGGTGACAAATAAGCCAGTAAACAAGACTGACCCCATTTGAACACATAGTGCATGTTGCTTGTGATCAACACTGTTATGATTACATAATATTATAATAAAAAGGTGTGAATTTTACATTTTTCCTATTAGTTAATACAAATTTGACCCACAAAGATTAATTTGTAATCAAATGTAAAAGGAGACACCAGCAGTGACTCAGCAAGCAGTGCTAAAAGCAGACACTGACCTGGTTTTGTTTATGATTATGTGTAGCAACCAGTGACTTCACCCCCAGGACAGTTGTGCAAGTCAGGAACAGAACAAATTCTTAAATCACTGTTTTTCTTGTTATAATGCTTTAACATATAATTTATTATTTGTCAAATTTCAGAGTTGTGTATTATTAAAAAAAAACCTGCTTTTTTTCTATTTTCTTTGCAACCTTATGATAATAACTAAACAATGGTCAATTCTAGGGCTGTTCTTTGTTCCTTGAATGGGTCAGCCAAAGAGCTCACTCACATGCCACCGACAACAGTTTCATGACGAAGCAGTAGGGAGATAAAATTAATAAGTTCTTACCTATCAAGCCAGAAAGTCCAAGGAGAATGTAAAGGCAGGGTGTCATTTTCACGGTTATGTGAAATCCTTCCTATATCTCTGTCGCTGATATGAATGTTTTTCTCCAGGCTGGGTGCTGAGCTCAGTTGTAATGCAGCTAATGGCACTGCCATTCTTAACTATGAAAACCGGATAACTTCTTTTTGGAGAACTATCATAGAGTAGTATTCGCACACAGGCTTTTCTTAAGAGCTGTGGTTGTTTATATGTATATATATATATATAGATTCTCTGGGTAAATATCCCAGACCAGCTGATGAGTCATTGGTCGAATCCCCAGTTAGCAGAAAAAAAGACGCTCTCGGATTGCCTGCCTGCCCACAGTACAACAGAGCAATCTCGAACTTTCTATTACCAAAGCCGTGACATGCCTGAAAACGTAAATATAGTTAGTTGCGTGATGGGAACAAGCTGTTCTTGAACTGTACGAATTTATTTTTAACCCCAAATTGTATAAATACTTTTGTTGATCTCCATCTCTTCCTCAAAAGTGTAAACGTAATTGTAGACATGCGCAGTTCTGCACTGCCAGCAGCTTTGTTGGACTGCTACCTGCTAGCTGTTCTGCTAACCAAAAAGCATTTCCTGCTTGTGGACTGCACACAGCTATGGATATCGACGCATTATTGGAAGCGTTTCAAGGCAATGTTTACAATTATCCTAACGAATAATACGTTTTTATAAATGTTTAAATTAACTGCCTTTTTCCCACGTTAAATCGCTATTATTTGCTAACTACGTAACGCACGTTACCCTACAAAATGTAGCTTTTTATGACTAATGTTTAAAGAATATACTTGGGAAACGAGGTGTTAGCCTTTGCTTGGTTTGACTACTTTACATGTACCTTTTTGGTGGAAGCAAGTCCGTCATATTCCACACTTTTAACCCGTTAACATACTATCTGACACGGTTATGTAAACAGCTAGCTCAGGAACACACTGCTAGCAACACACCGCTAACTGATCTATAATGAATGTGTGGGTATTTTGATATGTAAGTCTTCCTATTGTTATTTTTCCTATTTATTTCTATTTTTCTATGATAACATATGAACTGAAATTGTTTTCATTATGTCAATTTGCATGGTGTGTGTCAGGTATTTTGAAAGTAGAATGAAGTTGAACAAGTTTTACGGGCTACATTTTTCCAGGCATTTGCAAACAACAAACGGTATTCTCAGAAATCAGAATATCATTAAAAGCAAATGTATTTTTATAACTCTTTTAAAGAATTATTGGCAATATATGTTTCAGTGTTTATTGATGGTTATGGCTAACGGCTAATAAAAACTAATTGATGTCTCAGAAAATTAGTATCAGGCCATTATTACAAGGATTTTTAATGCAACATTGTCATTGACAGCCTATATGAGGAGGTTGTCAGCAGTAAGGGTAAGCCACGAAAGGTCATTACGAAAGAATCTAGCTGTTCCAGTGTGTTGAGTCAAAGCATCATAATGGAAAGCTGTGTGAAAGGAAAAAGTCTGGTAGGTGCACAAGCAGCCTTGAGAAGACTGTAAGGCCAAGGCTATTCAAGACTGAGGGAATATCACAAGGTGAAGGCTGCAAATATAACTACAAATACAAGTCAGTCTTGGGTGATCACCCCAATACGTTGTTGCATTGGTGCAGTAGTTAATGCAAAAGGAGCCCCAACCGTATATGGATTGCATATAATGTACTGTACATGGGCATACTTTTCTTTAGGCCAACATTTCTGTGTGAAAAATACTTTTTTCCTTGGTCTCGTTTCTGAGAAATTGAATTTAGGGTTTCTTTTGGCTGCACGTCATGCTCATTGAAATTAACAGAAATAAACACTTAAAATATAGAACTTTGTGCATCATTTTTTGATACTTCAATTTACTGAGATGCACCTGTAAGTGTTGAGTGTCTTTCAGATTTAATTCTCATTTAAGGCAGGTTTATTTCAAGTGTATAGTGTACATTCATATGTTCTGATGTGCTCATTTTGTAATACACTTAGTTTTATGTTAATTACAGTAAATATTTATACCCTGTTTACTCCTTTTGACTGACAGATTTTGAGAAAAGAGGGAAGAAAGAGATCAGTCCCTCACTAGAGCAATTCCTGTGTCATGTCGCCAAAACAGGACAACCGATGTAAGAGCTTGCTTAGCTGACACATTACCAGAACGTCTTGATGTTTTATCAATGATTGTTTTGAAATAGACTTACTTACTGACTTACTTTTCTTTTATCTAACACTACTTGTGCCTTTTAGGATCCCATGGTCACAGTT
The DNA here is from genome assembly GCA_036173005.1 of Crenichthys baileyi. Classification (NCBI taxonomy): domain Eukaryota; kingdom Metazoa; phylum Chordata; class Actinopteri; order Cyprinodontiformes; family Goodeidae; genus Crenichthys; species Crenichthys baileyi. Next base: position 690,260 of record JAHHUM010001159.1, on the reverse strand, counting down.
CAAAACATACTTTTTGTTTAAGATGGATAAAGTGATGGAGGATTTTCAAGCTTCAACACCAGAGGAGAGAGACTCTCACAATCCAAATGTGGAATATATTCCCTTTGAAGAAATGAAGAAAAGGATCTTAAAGATTGTGGATGGTTACAATGGGTGAGTGAAGCCTAAAGTAAATCCTCTGCAACTAGATAAAAGAATAAATAAATCAGAAGCTTGCATACTCATCTAAATAATAAAAGTAATAAATAATTAAAGTTAATGCATTGCCGTAAGAATATGCGGAGTTCTATGCAATAGTTTTTTTGGGTTTATATTCCAAGTATAATGAATTCACAATTTGCATGCCAGTAATATTTTTAGCCTTTTGAATGATTTCGCACTGAAGTCGATGCCTGCCCAAAATGTTAAGTCACAGAGAATGTTAAAAGCATTGTCTGAGCATAGAGAAAAATAGAGTTATGAAAGTGTCAATTTCAAGTAATATAATCTCAATATTCTGCAATATCACAATTTCCTAATTTCGCACACCACTGCATTGTTGCCTGTAACCCTCATTAAAAGCAAGAATGCACAAATCATTGTACAAACTAGGACTTTAATTATTTCATAAATGTCTTCTATACCAGCAGCCCCTTTCAATCTGTAATGGACACATTATCGCTCCGCCTTGTGATCCTGGTGACAGATCCAGTAGTAGGGTGTGGGATCTAAGGGAACACTTCCTTGTTGCATGTCTAAGCCACCCTGAGAGAAGTGACAGTACAATAAAAATCATGAGATTTTAAAGCGAGACGATATTGCGTAACAATTGTGACTTAATGTTACCAGATAAAACAAACAGAGCAGAGCTACCGTATGACCCGATTGTTTCTGTCTAATCTGAGAAATACATTTTTTAGCAGAGTGTAATGCAGGAAATGAGATGTTCAGATGGCGCTCAACAGCTTTGCTTGTATTTAAAGCACTGAATGTATTTGGACAGCCAGTGTGATGTTGACAATACAGAACTCAGCCAGATATTATTAGAGAAATGGGAAATTTTCCGACACATTTTATGCTTATTGCTCAGATGAATGCAGATGTGTTATACGCCATCCCTCTTTGTTGTCCTAGTCCCAACTGCGTAACCTAAAAAAACTGACGTGATGTGATCTGTAAAGGGGTGTTTGTGATGTGATATAAAAGGTGTTAGCAGCTGCAATAGCGGTTCATATATCACAGTGGCCTTGTTTTTTATGTCTTATAACCATCTAAATGAGAACAATTACATTAGTTGCACAGTTAGATTCTCTGTGTGCTTCATGTTACCAAAAAAGATAGTAGGCAGAAGGAGGAAAAAGAGTGTTTAATTCTCAATTTCTTACCTTGTTTTCATTGGTTTGTCCAGCTTTTGTCCTTTTCCATCTCTGCAGTGATCCTGTTTGCTTAGTCAGTTTTTAAAAAAATGTTCTGATGCAGGTACCAAGAAATATTTACTTTTACGTACTATATCTCTGATAACCTTTCCAGGATTCCGTTCACCATTCAGCGGCTGTGTGAGCTACTTACAGATCCCAAGCGTAATTACACGGGTGCAGACAAGTTTCTCAGAGGCCTGGAGAAGGTGAGATATAGAGAAATCTTTATGGTCTAAAATCAATATTGTGACGGCATATAATGTGTCGCTATATTTTTCTTACTTTTATTTCTTTTGTTTGCTGCAGAATGTAATGGTGGTAAGCTACCTGCATCCCACATCAGAGTAAGTACATCAGCTGCCAACTTTATTTAGATGGCTACAAATTTGAAAGTAATATTAACAAATACCTTTTTGTGTGCCTTTTTACTTCCTTAAAAGAAAAAATGGGACATCAGCTGTGAACAGAATGAATGGAGTGATGTTTCTTGGAAATTCCTCAATATTTTCAGAAAGGTGGGGGTAATGCACTTATCATTGATCTAAATGTCTGACATTTCTTTTTACAAAAGCAAAGACAATCAGAGTCCTGGAAGGGTAGATATAAATCTGTTCATTGTTGTCTTCTTGAGCAGTCGAAATGTGAATGGACCAGGCACGCCAAAAACACTCAACAGACCAAAGCTGTCATCGTCATCTTCACTTTCCACCAACGGGCTCCCAGAGTGTTCAGCCAGTAAAGAACCAGATGCAATCACTGAAGCAGAAGAGCACCATTTTAGGTAATTATGAGTGAGCGTGCAGTACAGCATCCTTTACGTTTATTGGCATTGGTGTTAAAGATTTGTTTAAAAATAAAATAAAATAAAGAAATCTTTAAAAAATAAATTAAAAGATCATAATTTTAAAGAAAATCATTGCTACCACAATTACTTACTCCCCTCTTTTGGCAAGAGGACAACATCAAGTCTTTCTATAACATTACATAAAGTTGAGGCATATCGGTCGAAGGGTCTTTGCGCTCTATAGGATTTATGTCAGAGGACTGAGGTGGCTACAAAAGAAGGTTGATTTTGTGTATTGTGAACTATGTCTTTGTTCATCTGGCCATATGTTTTAGTCTTGATCCTGCTAAAGAACCCAGTTTCTTTGTGTAACATGTCCTGGTATTTCCATGCCATGCACTCTAACAAGGTTCACTGGGCCTTGTTAGAGTGCATGGTCTTTTTAAATATCATGTTCTCTTGTCCTTTATGCTTTGAAGAGTAGCAAAGACAAAAAGGGCTTCTATGTTACATCTTGGTTATATCCCAGGGAAATGGGAAGGCTTGCATTAAATTGTTTCAGTTATATTCATTTCACAGAATTTGTAAGGGTTGTTAATAAATGTGGCATCAGTCATATTTGTAATAACACACATTTTTCATTTGATCCGTACTCCCCACTGAATTAAAGTAATTGGATTAAAGCTTTAATTTTTCAAAATTCAACGTATTTTGCTAAACAAGATTAATTTATTTTAAGTATTTTAACCTATAGTTAGTGGGGATGCCAGTAAGTATGGAGGAGGGTATGTATTCAGTTCATACAGAATGTCAAGACCTCACAATAATAATCAGATGTTGCCTAGTCTTTAAAATCCAGAAAACATGAACAGTACGACTTGGTTTGTTGTGATGCAGTGAAACACCACCTTTGGAAGATGAGATGAAACCAAAATATGGAATAAAGAACAAACATCCAGAAGAAGACGAAGAATCTGACGGTAACAAACAGGAGTCCAAGAAACTGAAGACTGGTAAAAATGATGATGAAACAGAAAGAGAAGAAGATGTGTCATCTCGTCATAACGGACCAGAGAACTCATCAGAGATACCAGAGTCAGAAGAAGACACTTGTGGTGAAGAGTGCAACAGTGAAAAACCCTGTAATTCAGACAGTCATGGTATGTGTGAATTCATCCTTCCTTAGGCTTGCTTGTACTTATTTAGGCCTTGTACACATGTAGCAGGGTTTAAAAAAAACAAATATTGTTTTTAAAAATAATATCGTACACGTGAGGCTTTTCAGATAAGGTTTCATCCACACCAACAACCAAAAATACGCCATTGAGTGTTGTGTTAAACACTCCAGATGCATAGGGGGCAGTGTACTGCAAAAATGAAACCTATGTCACCCAGTCAGAATCTTTCAAAATATTCACAACTTCCTATTAGGTATAAAACGTGGCGACAGTAGGTTTGTTTGTGTGGACAGAAAAAGAAGTTCAACTTCTATTCTTAGAATATAAAGCTGATAAAACACGACGGTGTCGATTGAAAACACAACAAACCAAAAGTGTTTGAACCAATGTAATCAGCACCTCTCTGACAGCATTCATTTTTGCTCCACTGTATGGCCGAGTCTATAAACAATGGTCGCACATTTGACGTCAGCACCGCAATATTTGTCACAGACCGTGATGTGCCGAACCATAAAAGTCAGTTTGATCATGTTCACATGCAGGCTCAAAAACTGAGTTTTTTTAAATCTCCACTTTGGCCAGCGTTTTCAGAATTATTAGTTTTTAGTGATTATTAGAGTTCATGTGTGGATGAAAGGCCAAACCGCATAAAAAGCTGTTTTCCCTGATATCTGCCTACGTGTGGGCAAGGCTTGACACTTTAGAGGATTGTGTTTGTTTAAAAAGACGAACAAACAAAAGCATTGTTAGTTTGTACCAATAAGTTTTTTTAAACAGTGCTGCCCTTGCTTGCTTTTTTATTTATTGCTTCAACTTCTTTGGGGAACCTTTTTAGTTTGTTAAATGTGCACAAAATAGACACCCAAAAAAATTCCTATTTTGGAAAGAAGCATTTATTTGCATTCCTTTTCTTTTAACATCTCTAGATCCAGCAGTTTATTATAGTTCAGATCATTTCATAAATAATTTTTAAATCACCTGCAAAGGTGTGATTCGTAGTTGTAGTCTTTGCCACCTTAAAAACGGAAATGACGTGATTGTTTACTATATTCTGTTAATAAAAGAAGTGCCATCTTCTTTCTTTTCAGAGCAAAGCAGCACACAGTCTAAACCACCTGAGAAGCAAGGAAAGTCGAGTGAGGCTGGTGCTGCCATCGGTGTTCAGAGCAACATCTCTGTGGACCAGTCGGAGCAAGCTGCTCCATCAGAGACACATTCAACCTTCGAGCAGAGCAATGCTACATGCAGCAGCAGCAGCAGCAGCAGTGATGCAGAGGACTTACCCAGTGAAAAGGTCTCTTCTTGCAATAATTCCCCTGAGCTGTCAACAGAGGGTGGTGCTGAAACTTTGGACAATGCAGAGACTCCATTAGAACCTGCAGAACAGGACTAACTTGAATGGCATGCCAACCGACTTGTTTTCTTCACTGTGTGATGCAACTCCAAGGGTATATCTGTAGCACTGTGGATCTTTAGGCTTCAGGACCAAGAGACATGTGGACTTGGAGACTTCTTAGAAGGATCTTGATGTCCTCTTCTGTTTCAGCTTCTCACGGCCACTGGTCAACAGATCTTTAAACTGGAAGGAGATGATTTAAGTGAAATAACGAAGACTGCCTTTTTCACTGTACAAAAAATTTTTTCTAACCTTTTTCTGTCTGAATTTTTATATCTGAACATCTAATTTAACGTAAATAACATATTCAGTAATTTCATCAGTTATTTGGTGTTTATTTCCAAGGAGAACCATTTTACAAAGTTGCTTTTGGGCAAACAGACATTTCAGGTGTCTTTTTTTTGTGTATGAATGCTGTCTAGAGATGAATGAGGACACATTTAATTAACGTGAAGCAAACTTCATAGAAGCCTGCTTTTATTTTGTATAAAGCACATACCACAAGTATATTTCTTGTCATCATGCACTTCACCCCCTTGAAAGCTGTGGAAAATGTTTTGCTTTGTCTCTGTGTGAAGCCAATATAACACTGTTGTGCCAGTAGGGAGCACTTGCGTCAAACTTTGGTTTGTCGTAAAGGTAGCAAAATTCCAACTCTGAAACAAAACCCAAGGTACTTTCACCTTCTGTCATACCATAGTTGTACAGCTGTCTTTTTTTTGATAATTGAGGATTTTAACTACTTATCTGTAAATAAGCTTTTGTAAACTTGTAATACATGTCCACATCCTAGGAAAAACTTACTGCTGGAAACCGAAGGCTTGAGCTTGTGTGATAGTATTCACGGAAAGCAATAAAAGCTAATAATGGAACTGATTAAGCATCTTGTTTGTTTGAGTTATAACACAACACATTTTTTCACACATGGAGAATAACAAGTGAGGGAATTCTGGAAATAGCAGCTAGATTTAGTTTTTTGTTCTCAAATGTCACTTCATCACTGAATAATGATTGATGGCATTTGTGGTCACCCAACATTAGTTATATTACCCTCTACAACTGTTGGCACCCCTGGTAAGATCTGCACAAAAGCCTTAAAATTAAGTACATAGTTGTACAATCTCACGTTCAATATACTGCTGCAGTTCAATGATACCAAGATTTTTTTTTCATGTCTCTTATTGTCCTCACTATGCGTGAGAATACGGTGCCTTGTGAAAGTACCGTATTCACATCTCTTCGATTTTATCACATTTTGTTACGTACCAACCACATCCATTGTCTCTCATTGGGATTATATGTGACAGACACAAACAAAGTACTACATAGTTGTGAAGTGGAAGGTAAATAATATAAATCGTTAAATCATTTTCGAAATGTTTACCAAAACAATCTGAAAAGTGTGAGGTGCATATGTATTTTTTAACTTTTAAGGCACTTCATGGTGAGGCTCCCAAATATATAGTGGACCTTTTGAAGCCTCTCTGTCATTCTAGGACTTTGAGGTCTTCTAATCAGATGCCGCTGACGGTACCCAGAACTTATTTTAAAACCCGTGGTGATAGAGCATTTCAGATGGTGGCACCGAGACCCTGGAATGCTCTTCCTCTATCACTGCACTGCTCTGACTCCACTGACTCTTTTAAAAAAAGTCTCAAGACTTATTTATTCAGGCGGGCGTTTAGCTAAAATTTGTTTACTGATTTTATATAGATTTTTATTACTGTTATGTTCCTTTTTTATTGTAAAGCACTTTGTGATTTTCCATGTCTGTGAAAGGTGCTATATAAATAAAGTTTACTTACTTACTTACTTACTTTACCCTGATACTCCCAAATAAAATCCAGTGAAAGCAGTTGCTTTCGGTCCACCTGTGTTTAATTAAATCTCAGTATGAGTCCAGCAGTTCTGTGAAGGCCTCAGAGGTTTGCTAGAAAACATTAGTGAACAAAAAGCATCATGAAGACCAAAAAACACAGCAGGCAGGTTGAGGATAAACTTGTGGAGAAGTTTAAAGCAGGAATAACCTAAACTTTGAACATCTACTGGAGTGCTGCCATGATCTGGCCTAAGGGCCAGAACAATGGATGGAGAGATGTGGGTAAAGGAAAAGGAAAAATCATGAGAATATCAGCAAATCAATAATGAAGGTTGTCACTGGAGGTGGGCCTTTTAAAGGCTGAGACTCCTGAGTCTAGATGTCACAATCTGGTGTGTGGTCTACCTCTTTATAGATCTAGAATATATAGATGATCATGAGGGAGTGGATCATCACATCTGTTCAATCCATCCTCAAAATGGAAAGAGTATGTCAGAACTGCAAGGCTAACGAGCAATGGCTGTCCACCTGAACCGGCAGGCTGGGAAATGAGATCAATAACACCTCTAGTTTACAACTCAGGTGGGGGAATGTGTTGACAGGAGAAATATTTTTGGTAAACTACACAAATCCGACCTTTATGGAAGACTAATAAGTAAGCCATTGCTGTAAGGAAAGGAAAAAGAACAAGTCTCACCTGCCTTAAGTTGAATTACATGTTCTTCTGTCCTCTACATTTTTGAAGAGTAGTTAAGAGAATGTGGCCTCTGTTTATCTTAAAACTTCAGGTAAACAGAAATGCATGAATTAATATTTGATAGTTCCCTGACCCTCTGATCAACTCAAAAAGGGAATAAAAAATTAACAAAAAATTATTCTACTAGTACAGAGTAATCCTGGAAGAGCAGGAAGAATTGTGATGGATCTAGATAATTTGGCACTGAAGATTATGTTTACAATATTTATTTCTTAAGATTTTTCTTCCTTGTACTTAAGTTAAAGGTTGGGTTTCTCTAAAGGTTTTTAAGGTTACAAACACAATTTATTAAGGAGTTTTAAATATCTTTAACATGGGGGCAACTAAGTACGGAGTGTGTCGTAGGTAAATGAATCGCTCCAACTTTACATGTCCATTCAAGGCACATAAGAAAAATCTTTGCTAACAACTTCATGTTTGCAAGCTACACCCTTTTATTGTCCCGCTTTATGATATTGACGACAACCTTATTCTTAAAACATTGGTTTGGAGGGTTTTCCAGTTTACTAAGCCAGGCTGAAATAGGAGTGATCATAATAATCCTCCGGTCCGGACACAGATTGTTAGGCTAGGTTTTTGGGAGAGAGAAAGCAAACAGGTTCATTTAAAATGCCGGTTGTGTAACACCAGAGGGTAATAATCATTTTAATCACAAGAGGATAACATCCAGTGACTTCCCAATGGCCTTGACACATTTAAGCCAAGATTATCACTATCCCTGCTGTCAGCACATATAATGGGCCGGGGAAGTCCTAGCCTATTTACAGTGCTGCAGTTTTTCCTCTAAAGTAAGTTATTTCCAATGGCATGACACAGTGATTATGTCACTCAGTGACTCTCACAAGTGCCAACACATTTATGGTAGCTTTTAGGTAGACACGTAAATAGTAATTAGGGCTTTCAGGGATACCTGAACACTTGACCTCAGTGAATCATCAAACGGGTCAGGAACTTCCTATTCTGGGACTAGATTAAAATGGTCCATCCAGACTCTTTATTTTCATCTCATGTTTTGGTAATGTAGTAATTAATTTAGTTACACCACTTTCACTTTAAACATGTTATGTGTACAATTTAAAACTTCTCTACAAATGGATATACTTTATACTGACTAAATCCCAATTTTTACACCATTATGTGGTATTTATTAAATCCTCCTACAAATGCTTAATTATGTGGTGCATAAGGTTGAAAGTTTAAAGTTGAAAACAAATAAAACTCTGACAAATAAAGTTTTTACTTTGAGATTATCCTACTGCAATAAAATACATTTATTCGAAGCTTTTTAGACATCTTTTCAGGGCTGCCAATAATTATAGAGGATTTCGTACATAAACAATGTTATTAGAGCGCAAAGGATATCCCTTCCTGATCTTTGTATGAACTAATTGATTTTGACAGGTCTTCATTTCTAATCCCTTACCATGTGACGTGTAGCAAACTGTGTCTCATCCTCACTTTCAGAAGGGATTTACCACAACCAAGAGGCTAATAACAGTTCTGCTTGCATGGACCTTTATGCCTTTTTGATTATTTTCATTTTTGCCGATTAGCAAAAAGCTCGAGAAACTGTTTTGTAAATGTAACCTAAAATTTATGGAATTTTAACTCTAGAGAAGGAATATATAAAGCAGTTACAAATCTTAAAGTGGTTATTTGTAATGTAAGAAAGAACTTCAGTTTTGGGGGAGCTAGAGAAAATCTTCTCATCATGGGTCAGCGCCTGAGCGAGGACAACGACCCTGACAAGGAAATCGATGTGGCAGAGCTGCAGGAATGGTACAAGAAATTTGTCGTGGAATGCCCCAGTGGAACGCTTTTCATGCACGAGTTCAAGAGTTTTTTCGGTGTCACTGATAACAAGGAGGCTGCAGATTACATCGAGAACATGTTTCGAGCCTTCGACAAGAACGGCGTAAGTACATTTGGATGTGATTCTGGTGTTTTTTCTTCCAATGATAATGTTAGAATTTGGTGGGTCTAGAATGATTCAGAAGGAATTTCTGTTTGACTGCATTTTGTGACAGTAGTATAAGTACAGCTAAAAAGCCAAAACATGCTCAAAGGTGTGCAGGGATTTAATTTTGCATTCTTTCATTTTCCACTTAGTGGTAGATTTCTAAAAAATAAATCTCACTATTACCTCTCCAAACATTCTGAATAAATGTATCGTATTTGACATTTTGCAAAACGAAACTTTTCGTTTTTAGGATTTCTTCTCGAACATCTGCATTGTTTTATGTTTGAACTCTGATTTCACAGGACAACACCATAGATTTTCTGGAGTACGTAGCAGCGTTGAATTTAGTTCTTAGGGGCAAATTGGAACACAAACTGAAATGGACATTCAAAATGTATGATAAAGATGGGAGTGGATGCATCGACAAAACAGAACTTCTTGAAATTGTGGAGGTATTATTCCCATTAAATTACGTTTATATCTACAGTAGTGCTGATATGCAGGACATTTGAAAATTTGGTTTAAAAAAAAAACAGATGTGCAAGAAGTCAGTATAACACCATTTCTTGTCGCCTGCAGTCTATTTATCGGCTAAAGAAAGCCTGTCATGGAGAGCTGGATGAAGAATGTAATCTGCTTACCCCAGACCAAGTGGTTGACCGGATATTTGAACTGGTTGATGAAAATGGAGATGGTGAGAGTTTGTGACATTTTTTTGAAGGGGCTCTGTCAGTCTGCTGTAGAACCCATGTTAAGTCATGTTCATTGCTGCTGGATTGAAAAAACTGACTACTTATCCTTTTGCCACACAGGTGAGCTCTCTCTAGATGAGTTTATTGATGGAGCACGCAGGGACAAGTGGGTGATGAAGATGCTGCAGATGGACGTGAACCCCGGCGACTGGATCAATGAGCGAAGACGCAGTGTTAACTTCTAAGGGCTGCAAATCTCACTGAACATTCTGGCATAAATAAATGATGCACAAAACATAGGCACATCTGTTGTTGATGCTTGTAAAGGGATCATGTGTTTTTAGAAGTTACACGTTCAGTTAACCAAAGCTGCAAATGAAGAAAAGTGTAATTAATTGTTGCCTATTTTATGATAGGTTTGTTTTACAGTTATAAATCACTTACTGTATGTTCTACTGATTGTGTCATAAACCAAGCATAAAAGTTCAATAAAAAAAGGTTTAAAGTTGTTTGTTTGCTTGACTTGTAGGCATTTATTGAGGGAGATTCATACTTGTCCTGAAGTTTGGCAGAATATTGGGATTTTTTTTGGATAACACCAAGAGAATGGGAGTGCTAAAAAACAGAAATGCACCTGATACAGCTAATGAAAGGTTTGATTCAAACTGTTCTTGTGTAATTTATTTATTTCAAACGCATGAATAATTTAAAAAGTTTACAGTTACCCCAATTTGCAGTGGGGGTGAATTCTTTTGGTGCAACTCTATGTTAATAGTACTTTAATGCGCTCCCTGGAGTCACAATATCCGTGGGTTGCAGCTTAAATTGAACGCAAACCCCGCCTGCACGGCAGCGCCGCTCTCTTCGCCAGTGTGTAAATGGTGCGGAGCATTTAACTTTTTCAAAAAAATCAATTTTTTTCTCGCGAGAGTCTGGGTGGTGTTTTGTTTCTCCTTCGGTCCGGCTGCAGAAATAAGTGTAAGCTACTTGCGTGTTTAGTCTTTGAACTCCGAACTGCTTTAAGCGTTTTGTTGTTTAAACGAGATACTTTGAGGCTTCGGAGAAAGCTAACAAAGTAGTCTTTCCGTCGGAAGCAAATAGTCGTGCGTGGTTTCGCTTGTTTATTTAGGCAGACGCGTTCACAGGTTTTACCACTGAGTCCAGTCAGCAAACAGGATCTCAACTCAATGTTGTCAGTGTCATCTTATAATCGAGCGCCATGTTCCACTCATGGAAAACAGGTTGTTTAAAATGAGACGTTTCAACAGTTTTAAATGTATCAGCGCACCTTGTTGTCGCTGTTGTTGTTCTGACATTTAACTGACTAAACGCTGCCCCCTCGTGGCTAGTTTCTAGAAGACAGCTGGAGGCTGAAGCATGCTACCGGGGACCTGTTCTCCTGCCCAATGGACGAAGCCTTGGCCCACTGCATCAGCGAGGATTGCCGCATGGGGGCAGGGATAGCAGTGCTGTTCAAGAAGAAATTCGGCGGGGTGTCGAACTTAAAGGAGCAGCGTGAGTCAGACCCGCTATTAAAAAGCCGTTAGGAAAGGTTTGCTCTGGTTTAATGTGAAGAGAAAAAGTTGAGTCGTTTAATACAGTGCATACACATGTCTGGGTTCAGCTGGAGATGTTAGATAGTATAATCTTTAGTGTTTTTTATGCATGTCCAAATAGGGAAGCTGCCAGGACAGTGTGCAGTGCTGATACAGGATGGACGTTTCATCTACTATCTGGTAAATTGGTTATGTCCAGTTAATATACTACATAGGATCAAACGTTGGTTCTGTATTTAGTTGTGTAACTATAGCTTTTTTTTTTATGTGTCTCAGATCACAAAGAAAAAAGCCAGCCAGAAACCCACGTATGAAAACTTAAGACTGAGTCTGGAAGACATGAAGTCTCACTGCTTAAAGAATGGTGTCAAGAGGATATCGATGCCTCGGTTTGTACTAACATTTGTGAAAAATTTTACATTTTTGGCTAAATATATTCTCTGATTCTTGTTTTTTAAATAGAATGATTAAGCAGCATGTTTGTCTTGTGTCTCCCTCTCAGTATTGGGTGTGGCCTGGACAGACTGCAATGGTCAAGAGTGTCAGAGATCCTGAAACAGGTCTTCAAACACACTGGTATCTACATCACAGTGTACAGCCTGCCCCAGAAAGAAGAGACCACAGTGATGGAGGAAAATATGCGCAAATGACTATGGTTTTGCTTATTATTGGCAGTGTTCATTTTATGCACTTTTTTGTATTACTTCCACAGTATGAAGCCAATACTTCTTCTAGTGGAAAAGCAGTTATGTTATGAGTAAATTGCAAATAAAATGCTATTTTTTTTTTTTTTTTTTACAAATCAGTTGTACTTTAAAGAACCTCTGCAAAGACATGGCACAGAACTCCTTAGCAACTTTGTTAATGGAATGCTAGGCTCCCTCTTGTGTGAATATAGGTTTTATCACCGAATTAAGATTTAACAGAAACATTTTAACACACATCCTACTGGTTTTAGAATGCACACAACTCCAATAAGGAATTTTTGAAGCTTTTACTTTATATTTTATTATTTATTTTCGATAGATTCTAAAATAACCATATTTCAGCTTCTCATCAAACTACGCACGGCCACTTACAAAAACAAATGGTGTCTTGGTGATTTATCAGAAAGCCCATATCTTTGATAAATGACCATTAAAACCCTCCTATCAGCTTTTGGTTAAACCACTGCTGGCGTAAATGACAGTTTAAAGTTCAGTCATACTGGATGTAGTTTATATTTTTGGGTTTAACACGGAGATGCTCTATTATACCAAATGCTATGCATATCCATTATTTTTGAGACCTCTGCTTTTATATCAGACTGCCTTCGTTGAAAACCATTACCATAGAGGAAAAACTTTACAGAGCCATACCCTTTTGGCACTTAGCTGCATAGCTTCTTTTTTATTTTTTTGTAGACTACTTTTTGTACAAGTGTAAAACGGAGTGCTTTTATTGAGGTTAAAGCTGATCACTAGAAGCTAAGTTAAAGGAAAAGGATTTGTTTGGAAAATTAACATATATTTTCAAGGCTGAAGAAATGGGACCATGTAGTGAGGAAAAACAGTTAATAAATATAAAATTTTTAAAAAACACATACATTCTAAAACCTAAACAGTGAACATGGAAAAACCCTGTCATTCAAAACAAACATAACAAGTGTAACACAATCCATTTGAAAATGCAAATCTTGGTAAAATTTTTGAATTTGAACACTCATTCATACACCTAAGGGCAATTTAGAGCGACCAATTAACCTAACAGGCATGTCTTTGGACTGTGGGAGGAAGCCGGAGTACCCGTTGAGAACCCACGCATGCACAGGGAGAACATGCAAACTCTGTGCAGAAAGACCCTCGGCCGGGAATCGAACCCAGGACATTCTTGCTGCAAGGCAACAGCGTACCAACTGCTCCACCATGCAGCCCCGTTTTGAAAAACTGTCATGCTAAAAAGGTTACAATTTGTCAAGGAACACACTGACTGGCCTACAGGGAAATTATGCTATATTTTATGGACTGATAAAAGCAAAATTGTTGTTTTTAAATCAAAACAGTTCAACAGACAACCTTGATCCACCAAAACCCCCTCAAATAATAATACACTGTAAAGGCTGGTTGGTAGGGGATCAAACTATGGGTATGTTTATCTAACTATGTTATTGGGCCTATTTCATCAAAATACCAGAATACGTCCTGTAGCCTTGAGCCAAAAGAGGAAATATCCTTAGAAATAGGTTTTTCAACAAACATTAAGCACACTGGTAAGCAAGCAGCATCTTGGTTCCAGACCAACACTATTAATATTATGAGATGTGCAGCTCAATTCCTAGACCTTAATCTAACTAAGAAAATTGTTAGGTAACATAAAATATAATTGATAATTTTCTCTTTATGTTTTGCATTGGAGTCGAATGTGCAGTGTTCCAAATGTATCTAGATATACACTCACCGGCCACTTTATTAGGTATACCTTGCTAGTACCGGGTTGGACCCCCTTTTGCGTTCAGAACTGCCTTAATCCTTCAAGGCATAGATTCAGCAAGGTACTGGAAACATTCCTCAGAGAGTTTGGTCAATATTGACATGATAGCATCACACAGATGCTGCAGATTTGTCGGCTGCACATCCATGATGTGAATCTCCTGTTCCACCACATCCCAAAGGTGCTCTATTGGATTGAGATCTGGTGACTGTGGAGGCCATTTGAGTACAGTGAACTCATTGTCATGTTCAAGAAACCAGTCTGAGATGATTCGTGCTTTATGACATGGCACGTTATCCTGCTGGAAGTAACCATCAGAAGATGGGTACACTGTGGTCATAAAGGGATGGACATGGTCAGCAACAATACTCAGGTAGGCTGTGGCGTTGACACGATGCTCAATTGGTACTAAGGGGCCCAAAGTGTGCCAAGAAAATATTACCCACACCATTACACCACCACCACTAGCCTGAACCACTGATACAAGGCAGGATGGATCCATGCTTTCATGTTGTCGATGCCAAATTATGACCCTACCATCCGAATGTCGCAGCAGAAATTGAGACTCATCAGACCAGGCAACGTTTTTCCAATCTTCTATTGTTCAATTTTGGTGAGCCTTTGCGAATTGTAGCCTCAGTTTCCTGTTCTTAGCTGATAGGTGTGGCACCTGGTGTGGTCTTCTGCTGCTGTAGCCCATCTGCCTGAAGGTTCGACGTGTTGTGTGTTCAGAGATGCTCTTCTGCATGCCTTGGTTGTAACGAGTGGTTATTTGAGGTACTTTTGCCTTTCTATCAGCTCGAACCAGTCTGGCCATTCTCCTCTGACCTCTGGCATCAGCAAGGCATTTGCGCCCACAGAACTGCCGCTCACTGGATATTATCTCTTTTTCTGACCATTCTCTGTAAACCCTAGAGATGGTAGTGCATGAAAGTCCCAGTAGATCAGCAGTTTCTGAAATACTCAGACCAGCCCGTCTGGCACCAACAACCATGCCACATTCAAAGTCCCTTAAATCACCTTTCTTCCCCCATTCTGATGCTTGGTTTGAACTTCAGCAGATCATCTTGACCATGTCTACATGACTAAATGCACTGAGTTGCTGCCATGTTATTTTCTGATTAGAAATTTGTGTTAAAGAGCAGTTAGACAGGTGTACCTAATAAAGTGGCCAGTGGGTGTATGTATGTATGTATGTATGGAAATAACAGTTATCAAATTTTGGGCTTTACCCACTTTTTAAAACTCACTGCTGTTGTTGTGAACACAACTATATGCATGGCTTTGGTTATATGCTTGAAAGAGGACCGGTAAAAGCACAACACGGACCAAGGGTATAAGCAGAGAACAATCAACAAAGAATCCCAGTTTTGTGTGGAGTCAGCGGCACGGTAGCACTGCACTGGGCTGTACCTTCGTTTCTAACCGGGATTTAATAGGAACCTTGAGAACCACCAGACCTCATAGTAAACATAAAGATGTTTCCTCTATGCCTGCTGACAGGAGATGATTGTGGTCTGAGCATTGTTTTCATCCTGTGTGCACTGTGAAGAGCTGTGAATGCCTGGGTTTGCACCTTGAAAATAGATTGAACTGGTGGCTGCTCATGATAAGTGGCAAAATATCAGTGTTTGCAATAGGTTTTTCTTCTTCTATAAATCAGTGGTGGGGAGTTGATCTTTCATTGTGGAACTTTTGCCTATGGCTGAAAGAAGCTAAATTAGCAGAAAAAGAGAAGCTCATATACCTCAGATAAAAGAATGCTGCAGAGGTCTCTTAACATAGAACATGACACCGAACATTTCAACAGCAGGTCATTCCTGCTCACTGTTATAACCATATATCTAGTGTCCCTCTATAATGACTAATACTTCTTTCTCCTTTTTGTTACTTGATATATCCGTACTTTCGTTCAGTAGAATACATTAAAACTACATTATTTCACTTTGAAGGTAATGTAATTTTAATCACAGTCCAATGAATCAAAAAGAGTTACATATTAGGCAATTATGGTATTATTGGTGATTAATAAGATGGTTTATTTCCCTATAAACTATGGCCATTCATTATGTGTTTCTTCATTGGGAAAGAAAACGTTAGGATTTTTTTATAAACATCTCATGAGCTTTTCATCGGTTTCTGTAGCCCAGATAAAAATAACATTACCCTTGTTGTTTACATCCAAGTCCCTAAAGTCCACCTGGCTCGATTACCAATAGTCTGAATCAGTTAGAGGAATGCTGCCATTAATGGGCGTGGCTGGTGCATATAGTCGACTTCAAGGCAGGCTCCTCACGACGACCGTGCACTATAGGAAACAGGGTAGGATTCTCAAATAAATGCAGTGAGTAGCCAGACAAATATCTTCACTAGCTTAAACACCCCTTGTAGTACGTACTTAGGGTGATATCCATTAGGGTCAAAGGGGATTTGGACCTTTTAAAGGGACAGCTGGTAGAGTGACACATTTTTGTTGGGTTTACTTGCAGGACTTGCAAACCTAACTCTGCTTTAAATATCTCCACAACTTAACCTGATCTATGTGCTGTTTTTATGTGGTCTTCACAATGCTGGTTTTTCACTAATGTTTTCTAACAAAACATTTGGGCCTATACAGAACAGCTGTATTTACACTGAGATAATTTAAACATGGCTGCTTACACCCAAGGGACTTCAGCATGCAATTGACTGCACTGGGTTTTATTTAAAGGTACCATAAGGGGTAATATAAATGCATGCCACACTTTTTAGAATTCATCCCTAAAACAAATCAGAAACCATGTTTCAATTTCCTCGCACTTCACACTTACAGTACTTTTTGTTGGTCTACAATATTAACCATATATAACCCATAAATATGTGATTGGGAATTGATATGCAGCTTTAGAGTTAACAACAGGACCCTGCTAATGATATCACTGCTATTTGTTTGTGACTGACTTTATATAAACTAACAAGAACTGATTATATGCTAAAAACATCTTAAACAATGAAAAAAAAAACACTGCATGGCATTTTGCATTTGAACATTTAGCCCAAAGATCAGATTTCCTTTAATTTACCTGTTCTTCCATCTGCCATAACTGTGTTGACTGAGCAAATTCTGTGCTTATCATATATCACTTGCGGTGCACTCATGGTCTGTTCAGATGGTCGAGGTATTGTATGGTCCATTATTGATCTGCTCGGGTATTGTGCTTGAGTGCAGCCGGGACACAATGGACCAGATGTGAGTGGTTTTAAAAAAAAAAGAGAAGGAGGAAATCTGACACCACAAAATCAATCTCACGCATCCTTTTTTCTGAGCAGGAAAGCTTTCAGTACATCATGAAAAAAAAGAGGAGAAAAGAGACATTAGATTACAAAATTTTATTTTGTGCATGCTGTTAAGTAACCAGCTGGTGACATGTTTAGGTCTTAGTAATTATCAGGAACCTTAGCAGCAGCAGCGAGGTAGTCTGTACAGGCTGACCTCCCATTCTCCTTGGGGGTACCTTCAATAATTCATGAATTTAATGCATTAACCACTGTGTACTCTGTGGCTGGCTGCCCCCTTTTTCAACATCCTATATATCAAAGACAGGGTGGAAAACTGTACTTCGGCATTTCTGCAGCCATCCCCAGCTCTGTCCCTCCTTCTCCCTTCCCA
Source organism: Crenichthys baileyi (assembly GCA_036173005.1). Taxonomy (NCBI): domain Eukaryota; kingdom Metazoa; phylum Chordata; class Actinopteri; order Cyprinodontiformes; family Goodeidae; genus Crenichthys; species Crenichthys baileyi. The sequence continues at coordinate 672,603 of JAHHUM010001159.1, read as the reverse complement.
TCCCCCTTCAATCCTGGCAGTCAGACACACTGCAGCAGAGCTGCCTAGCTGCGCTGCAGTGAGTGCAGCGAAATCTCCCTTTCATTTGACCTGCTGTCACACTGCTGCAGTGGTCAGGACCAGCCAGTGCATCAAAACCTGCCTCTTACCACACCTGAGACCCCTCCTCATCTCTTTGTTCCCCTGCTTGCTTGTCCCGCTGCAGTATACTGAATTGCCTCAAATGGTCTCCCCCATCACCACTCTCACACACCCCAACCCCTTTTCCTCCTCTTCCTCCTCCTGTCCTCCATTCCTGTTTTATTCTTTGCTCGATGCGTAGGAAATTGCAAAGCTCAGCATTCTTCTCCACAGGCACTTAGGAAGGAGGGGAAAAAAAACACGACGAGTTGGGCGGGAGGGTTTCTTTTCCACCACATAACTGACTGCCTTCCAATTAAAGAAGAGAGCTTATGTTACTGAAAAGCTGTTTAGCCAATTGGGAGGCGGCACAGGGTAAAGATAGGACGAAAAAAGCAAGTGGGAGAGTGGGCAAGAGGACGAAAAAAAGAAAAAAAAAACTGCAGTGTGTGTAGTTTTGGTCCCTCCCCCCTGAGCAAATCTTTACCAAATTGTGCTACTTCAGTCTTGGGGAGCATTTCAATGGTTGTGAGGGTTTATGTGGTGGAGTTCTCAGAGTAAAGGTTTGTTTTCTGGGCTCTGTTAGATGCATTTGGTCTGGAACTGGAAGTAAGAGAAAGTAAGAGGAGATTCATTCTTTTTCTCTTTATCTCAAAGTGTCTAGTAGTCTGCGGAGAAAGGGAACCGCTCATTGTCAGGGGGAGCATCCTGCACAGAAGGTAAGCAGTTGCATTTGCTTCTTGCATATAGGCATATCACTTTTTTGGGTCTTTAATGGACTGTAACAAATGTAACAAATTTGATTTTGATTGCTTTTGATCTTCAAAGGTTCCTATTCTATTCAAAAATGAGATTTATACTTTCTTTTTAATAAATGTTTTGCATTGCAAAGACTTAAAGCGCAGTGAGACAGTGAGGCTGAGGAAAAGGGGAGGGGGAAGCTCAGTGTGGGACTCCCTGATGCTCCTAGGCAAGTTTTCTGTGCACACGGTTCTCTTGTGCTGCAGTATCCTGTTATATCCCCTTGTGGAGCTGCCTAAGCATCCAGCAAACAGCAACCAACATACAGGCTGAGTTGCTAAAACCAGCTACATCTTTTTGACAATATCAGATTTTTAAGCATCCATATCTCCAGAATAAGTTTTCCCCCTGACATTTTGGATTCAGTTGGCTAAGGGACTGCTACAGCCCCTTTTAGTTTGGTCACGCGTGCTTTCATTGTGGCTTCTGATGAGTTGCTAAAAGAAAACAGAGAATGGGCACAGGATTTGGTTGAGTCTGGTGACTAGTTTTTGTTCAGTTTATCCAGTTAACGGGAGGTGCTGCAGTCTGAGCTTGAAGCAAAAGTAGGTTACTTCATTGATCATTCAGTGCTTGCTGTATATAGCAAGCACTAAATATAGAAAGGGAAAACCAAGCAACTTTCAGTCAGTGGTTGGAACAATACAAATATGTTATGGTAATGCAAAATAAACTGACACAACAGAGGTAAAGTTAATGTTTGTAAGAGAATTTCCTGCTGTTTTTTACTTTAAAATCTACAGATGATTTATTTCACTTCATTCACTTTTTTTTCCAAGTCTGCCCTTCAGTATCTGCAAATGGAGGGCTTGCTTATGTCCAGCAGTGGGCAATGTGTTACCTCTGCTCATGCACAATGGCCTGCTGCAGAAAAATGGGCAAATAATGGACGAGTGTGTGTTTTCCTGTGAGCACACTGCAAAGTCACATTAGAAATGGTAAAAGTAGCGTTAGAGTTAGTTGAATATTATTTAAAACTAATCCTGCTTTTCTTAAGCCTCTGGTTGGAGTTTTACTGAGAAATTGACCCTAATTCCTGAATTTTGTTGCAAGTTGTAAAAGACAATTATTAAAGAGGATGGGAAAATGAAAAACCATCCATTTCAGCACCATGGACAGCAACTCCTGTTTTTTAAAGCTACTTAATGTTTAGTTAAAATTGAACAATAAAGCATTTAGTCTTTCATATATCTAGAGCCATGTTTAGCTTTGCCAAGAGCTTTGCAGATCTTTTTCCAGTTTTAGACATAAAAACATGTTTTATTATTAATATCACATTTCCTTTAGAATGCAGCCCAAAGAGAGGCAGCTTTCTTTTTCAGACACAACCATTCACTGATTCAGTTTAAAACCTGAAATCTGCTGTCCATGTTTTACCTTCATTATCACACTGTGCTCCATGTGGGAGGGCCTTCATTGAGGTTTTGTTCTCCCTTCTTTGTTGCTGCCAAGCTCCGAACGGTTATGGGTCAAAATAGCAGCACAGCAGAAATGGTAACATTAATTATATAGATACAGATGCATCCATCAGAATTTTGTCTCTGACTTTCAATTTTAGTCTGCCGATGGAGATTTTAGCCAAATTCTCTTTAAAAACTGTACTATAAGAAAATTCATCATCTCTGCCTCTTGATCCTTCCTGATTGGGATTGGAAAGGATGGTGAATATCTCTGCCAGTCAATGGCTAAGAGGCAGGATACAGCCTGGACAGGATGCCAGTGCATCACAGAGACACATAGGTCAAACAACTGAATCTAAGCATGCAAACTCCATTCAGAAGTGTTCTTAGACTGGAGATTTAAACCAGACACCTTGGTGCTACACGGCAATAGTGCTAACAACTGTCACTGTACAGACATGTTCAATAAATCTAAATATTATTAAAAAGTTCATTTATTTCAGTAACTCTATGTACTTATTGAATATAAACACATTTTATAGATTACTTATGCCCAGACTGAGGTTTTCAGGTTTGTTTTCAGGCTCTCAGGCTTTATTTCTGTTAATTTCAATGATTTTCTGCTTGCAGCTAATGAAAATATGACATTTCAGATAAGAATATTACATCAGACCAATAAAAAAAACATTTAAAACAGAAATGGGGGCTTAATGAAAAGCATGTTTAATACCTGCTTAAAGGTTGTGATTTTCAAAAGGTACTTCAAATCTGACAAGCCAGCCTCATCAGAACGCTTATTCTTATTTATTGAATATGAATGTTTATTTTGATCGGAGGAGATAGCACACTGCTGTGTGAGACAGCAGTTAAACAGGGTTTATTCTGAAACAAAGATAAAATGATTATGGAGTGCATATTTTGAAATGTCTTTAGCATCTTATATTAAAGATTAGAATGGTTAGCGTGGCTAGCCTTACTAAAACAGCAGTCTCTGTGTTTATTCCCTTTATAGAACATAAACCCTTACCCTTGGGTCTGTCAACATTTTCAAATTGAGCATGTTACATGTAAGACAGAGGTTGAAGGCTCAAAAAGAAACAATGAAACAACTTTGCAGTACTCCATTCAAAGTTCCTGTTATTTTTTAAAGCTTGGCTCTTCACTCAGCCTTCAGCCTGAATGAAGAGCAGACTTGTCTCGATGTGTCATATAAAATACAGTTTCCCTATGAATAGCCTTTTGCATCTCCGTGCACCCTCTTTATTTTTAAATGCCTCACAGATACTAAAAATCACAAACTTCACTCAGTAGAAGCCATGTGTAGAGTACCCAAAACGTGTTCTCAAGTAAGAGTAAAACTACTTTAACATGTTTTTACTTAGGAAAAAAATAAGAAGTAGCAAATCCTAAAATTATTTAAGTAAGAGTAAAAAAGTATTTATTAAAAAGGCTACGCACTTACTGGGTAACTGATCATAACATCTGATTTAATATTAAAAAATTATGAAATCAGACAAAGGTATAAAGTTTGGTTCAAATTCTGGTATTTTACAGACTAACATAAAAAAGCATAAATAAATAAAATAATAACCTAATATTCAATTCTGGTAGAAGAAACACCTTTCCAAACCAATTTTTTTTCAACATTAACCTATGAACCCCATGCTTACAGTAGGTAATATACAGTATATATGTTAGAACAGGTTAAGGTACTTCAAGTGACAATTATAATGTTAGATATTGTATTTTATTGTACATTCACTAGATCACCAAGTGGCACAACAAGCTCAGTAGATATAAAATAACATTAAAACAATTATACAAACACTTAAACATGAACTGTAGGTATGTGTCAAGCTTGTTTTTTTGGTTAAAACGAGCTTTTTCTGTATTCAGTGGAGTTACTCGCGGTTGGTAGAGTAGCCAAACATTTGGTACCAATTCTTCATAATAATATTACTTAAGTAGAAGTAAAAACGATGGTGCAGGAAAACTGCCCCTAAAAGTACTTTTTTTTCCGAATAATTACTCAAGTAGATAGAAAATGTAACTAGTTACTACCCACCTCTAATAAACGCATTGTTATGGTGAGTACACCTTGGTAGTGCTTCGAATGGTGAGTTCACTGATTGGAAAATTATTAGATTTTTGAGTGTCTGGCCAGTGGGTCTTCACTCATGGTTGATTGTCAATTGAATTCTCAGATTGCAGTCGCCAGCGGATTTCGGTATGCATGTCAATAAAAAAAAACTGTATATAAATACTATATATATATCTATATATAGATATATATATATATAGATATATATACACTGTATATATATACCTTAGTAGGTACACAGAGAGCCCGGTGCTGTCTTGCTGCTGTAAAAAAACATGTAAAATATGTAATGTCCTTAGATTATATAAGTCTGATAACAGCTGTGAAACAAAGCTTTGTTTCATGTCAAGGTTGAGAGCAATCTGTATAGTGTCTCAGCAGGACTCTACTCGCAAGTGGAGAAACTCACTCAGATAGGGATGATTAGAAACACAAGTTCTTTAATAGGAAATGGAACTGGGACCCCTCACTGTTACATGAATTAGCCAGTACATGTCATTTAACATGAACATAGAGTGTGATGTGTGGACAAGGTTTAACATTTTCTCACCAGATGGAAAATAACAATATAACAGAAACATTGTTTATTGTCCCTTTGTGTGGAAATTCAGGTGTACAACCAGACCAGCGATAGGCAAATGGAAGCCTGCAGATTCACAAAAATGTAAAAAAGACTGTACAGAAGGTAGAACAACTGGATTTGCTTAGAAAGACCTTTATGCTGGGATCTGCCAGTTTAATAGTTCAAAAGGATAAAACGAAACAATGTTTTCCTTTCAACACCCTGTTTAGTCAAGCTGTTAAATAGTAATTGTTTAGTTAATTGTTTAAATGAGCAAATTATGTTCAATAACTTTTTTTGGAGGAACGGAGCAGCTGCTGGGCTCATCATTGCTCATTCTTCGAGCTTCCCAGCATGTGTGGGCATGAGCATTTAGTGTGTCCCAGTAAATGATGGCCTGGGCAAAAGAGCAGAGCACCACCGGCTGTCAGTACAGTTGGCAGCTATTCTAAAATTTTTGATATTGTGGTAAGAAGAGGTGCTAAAATAAAATAAAAACTGCAAATAAGTTGTTTAGGTTGTTCAAACAAAAACAGGAATGTTGAAGTTAAGTTAAACTAAGTATCTTGTATTTACACAAATTACACCTTGATAAATGCCATTAATAAAAACACATGACATGATAATCAAGATATGTATTAATAATACTTTGGAGAAAAATGCAGGGATTTGTAAAAAAGAACAAACCATTATATGGAAAAGTCTTGAACACACTAAATGAAATGCATGAAAAGGGATAAACTTCTGTCATTTTGGGTAGAAAGTATCCAATGCATTAAAGGTTTTGGTGAATAAATTCATTTGTATTTAGGATGATTAATCAGAGTACCCTTTAAAGCCACTTTATGACTTTAAAGGTTACAGTTTATGGTACAATAAAACATAAATGTGTGGTCATTGAAAATTGGATTATTCAACAACTTTATATTTGCTAATGTTTTATTCTTAAGACACTTAGCATTTAGTGAATTTAGGTTCAAGCGCAGTTTAAACCATTTTAAAACATCAATTCTAATTAGCACATTAGCTGATAATTGCATTAATGAGCCTGATTATTTGATGAGCTGGAATAGTTGTTATAATTCTGGCACGTCTGCTCTAGCCTGTCTCTCTGGCTGCAATCAGCAGATGAGATGCACCTGGTGACTGCTGCAGTGCAGTGCAATCTGTGGCATTCCAAGCACCTGTGTCTTCCCTGATATATGACTCTGACAAGCAGACGGTGCCAGATTTTTGAAAGCCATCGTGTGAGTAGATATCCAGCGTTCCTTCCTGTCTGATCATTGTTTTGACCTTGCCTTGCCTCTTGGATTTTTGCCTCTGCCTGCCCCTTGCCTGACGTCCCTGTTTCTGTCCCTGGATTATTGAATCAGCCTAGCCCTTGGATTATTCAGCCAAAAGTCACCTGTCTCTCTCACCTGCGCTGTGGAGATCCCTGCCTTCTACCCACTGAGGTTTCCCCTCTGGGTTTCAAGTTTAACCCAAGACAAGAACAGGTTAGTGACTTTTCTGATCCTTCCTTCTGCTTCAGTGATTCCTGGAAGCTGTGTGGAGTTTAACCTGAGTGACGTTTTCCTGTGGCTGAATAAAATTTTTAATCTTTCAGTTCTGTGTCTGGCTGAATCTTGGGTCCGCCTTTTTCTAATTCGTAATAGAAAAATCTGGCCAAAAATGGACTCATCGCCAGCACAGCAGTGGCGCATCCACGTTGATGAGACCCTTTCCTGGCTGGGTTCCGGCATGGAGGAAATAATTTCCACATTACGTTCTGGCAATCCTGTCTCCAAGCCGCCACCGTCACAAATTAACCATGCCCAAGTGACTCAGACAACAGCAGAGGTAAGGGAGCCACGCCTATCTCCGCCTGAGATGTTCAGGGGAGACCCAGACCAGTGTCGAGCTTTCCTAACTCAGTGTGAGATTCATTTTGAGCTTCAGCCGTCATCCTTTCCCACTGAGCGCTCCAAGGTGGCTTTTGTTATATCTCTGCTGGCAGGAAGGGCGAAGCAGTGGGGTACTGCTGAATGGCAGAACAGGTCTGCATCTTGTAACTTCTATGAAACTTTTTCCAAGGAACTCATTCGAGTTTTTAACCCTGTTCTTCCAAGTCGTGAAGCCGCAAGAGGCTTACTGTCCCTCAAACAGGGTGATCAGCCTGTCTCGTCCTATATAATTGACTTTCATTTGCTGGCCACAGATAGCCATTGGAATGAGGCAGCACAAATGGATGCATTTATGCAAGGACTGAACGCAGACATCAAGGATGAGTTAGCGACCCGTGACTACCCCTCCTCCCTGAAACAGCTCGAGGATCTTGCTGCTCGCATAGATGTTCGGCTGGCAGAGAGAAGGAGGGAGAAGCGACATGAGGTGGGTCGTCCCTCATTTCAGGGTCCGGCACACCTGCGTGAAAGAAGGAGCCGGTCACCTCTCACTGAGGAGAACGATGATTGTGAGCCCATGCAGTTGGGCAGAACCAAGATTACCCCTGAGGACAAAGATCGTCGGAGGAAGTTCAAGCTCTGTTTTTATTGTGGAAAGAAAGGACATTTAGCACTCAGATGTCCATTAAAAGGACAGGCTCAGCAGAGGAAGGGAGGTCTCTACTGAGCCGAAGCCAGCTAACTGCCTCCTCCTTCTTGTTTCCTGCTTGTTTTCAAACCTCTTCCATGTCTCTCCAGGGGGCCATGTTTATTGATTCAGGAGCAGACACTGAATACATGGACGAAACATTCGCAAATAAGAACAGCATAAAACTCATTCCGTCAGCTGACACACGAAACGTGCTAGCATTGGATGGTCACTGCATGAACAATTCACACCTCAGGACGGAGGAGATTACCTTAACAGTTGGAGGTAATCATCAAGAAAAAGTAACTTTCATGATCATTAATTCACCTGAACTTCCTGTAGTCTTAGGGGCCTCCTGGTTGCAGAAACACAACCCTCTCATTGACTGAAACAAGAAAGAGATTCTGGGTTGGTCTGAGTCATGTTCCGCTGCCTGCCTTTTGTCTGCTGCTATGGAGGTCAGCGCGGAGAATGAGGTCGAGGAAACATACCCGGATTTATCCAAGGTACCGCAAGAATACCATGACTTAAAGGAAGTGTTTAATAAGATCAAGGCCACAGCTCTGCCACCCTACAGACCATATGATTGTGCTATTGATTTGCTTCCTGGCACCTCACCCCCCAAAGGCAGGCTTTACTCGTTGTCTGGTCCAGAGCACAGGGCCATGAAGAAATATGTTGATGAGGCATTAAAGGCAGGGCAAATTCAACCTTCTTACTCTCCTGCAGGTGCTGGTTTCTTTTTTGTTGGGAAGAAGGATGGTTCGGTGAGACCATGCATTGATTATAGAGGCCTTAATGAGATAACAGTTAAAAATAGATACCCCTTACCACTCATGAACACAGCTTTTGATCAGATCCAGGGAGCCAAGATATTTTCTAAGCTAGATCTAAGGAATGCTTATCATCTGGTCCGAATCAGAGAAGGGGATGAGTGGAAGACGGCTTTTAACACGCCTACGGGCCATTATGAATACAAGGTCATGCCATTTGGACTTACTAACGCTCCTGCAGTTTTCAGTCATTGGTCAATGACGTTCTAAGAGACATGGTGGGTCAATTCGTGTTTGTTTACCTTGATGATATATTAATCTATTCTCAAGATCTGGATACCCACAGGAAATATGTCAGAGCTGTTCTCCTGCGTCTTCTGCAAAACCAGTCTTCTGCGTCTTCTGCTAAACCCCAGGCAGGCAAGGTGGGCTCTGTTTTTTGGTCGTTTTAATTTCTCCCTGTCTTACAGGCCAGGGAGTAAAAATGGCAAACCTGACGCCCTATCCCGGATTCAAGAGCCCGCAGAATCTCAGTCTGCAGGTGAAGAGGAGTTTATCCTTCCTGAGGCCGTCAGGTTGTCTGTGTCCCGAGTTGAGGTGAAAAGGGAGGTCCAGGAGGCCATCAGGGATCTGCCTATCCCACCATCATGCCCACCAGACCGCTGTTTTGTTCCCGAACGCCTTGTGCCAAAGGTACTGGAGCCTTGTCATTGCTCTCGTCTTGTTTGTCATCCTGGAATCAGCAGAACGATTCAGACTGTACAAGCTCAGTTTTGGTGGCCATCGCTTGTGAAGGATGTCAAAGACTATGTTTCTGCATGCACTCAATGTTGTCAAGCCAAGTCTTTCGTCGCCCCCCTGCGGGGTTGTTACACCCATTGCACATTCCCCCTCGCCCATGGTCACACATTGCTATGGACTTTGTAACAGGTTTACCGATGTCAAATGGTCACTCTGTTCTACTGACGATAATTGACAGATTTTCTAAGATGGTTCATCTGGTGCCCCTGGAGAAGCTCCCGTCTGCAAAGGAGATGGGTGAGATATTGACCAGAAAGGTTTTCAGGCTCCATGGAATACCTACTGACATTGTTTCCGATAGAGGACCCCAGTTTGTGTCACGTTTTTGGAAGGAGTTCTGTTCTTTGTTGGGAATTTCTGTTAGTCTCTCTTCAGGGTTTCATCCTCAATCTGATGGCCAAACTGAGAGAGCCAACCAAGAAGTGGAAACCAAACTTCGCATTTTATGTGAGTCAGACCCGACCAAGTGCTCACAAAATTTACCCTGGGTTGAATACGCCATGAACTCTTTGCAGTCAAGTGCCACTGGTTTGTCCCCTTTCCATGTTGTGTTTGGTTTCCAGCCACCCATGTTTTCCGTACAGGAGAAAGAGGCTAATGTTCCGTCTGCCCAAGCAGCTGCCTTAAGATGCCAAAGAATATGGAGAAAGGCCAGGAGGTCAATGATCAGAATGTCACTGGTTCAGTCAAGAACGGCCAACCGGAGACGGATCCCTGCCCCTAAGTACCAGGTGGGGCAGAAAGTTTGGCTCTCCGCCAAAGACCTGCCGTTACGGATAGAGTCCCGGAAGTTGGCACCCCGATTTGTTGGACCTTTCCCTGTCTCCAAGATCATCAACCCTGTCTCTGTACGGCTGAGATTGCCCAATTCCATGATGATTCACCCCACGTTCCACGTTTCTCAGGTCTAGCCCTTCGTGGAGCCCCGACTCGGGCCCACCTCCGGGCCCCCTCCACCCACCCGGGTCATTGATGGAGGCCCAGTGTTTACTGTCCGGCGCATTCTCAGGTCCAGGCGAAGAGGACGTGGATTGCAATACATGGTTGACTGGGGGGCTATGGGCCCGAGGAGCGGACTTCGATTCCTACTAGGTTCATCCTTGATAAGGACCTAATTCGTGAGTTTCATCGTCTCCATCCTGATCAGCCTCGTGGTCCGTCAGGAGCCGGACCTTAGAGGGGGGGTACTGTTATGATTCTGGCACGTCTGCTCTAGCCTGTCTCTCTGGCTGCAATCAGCAGATGAGATGCACCTGGTGACTGCTGCAGTGCAGTGCAATCTGTGGCATTCCAAGCACCTGTGTCTTTCCTGATATATACTGACTCTGACAAGCAGACGGTGCCAGATTTTTGAAAGCCATCGTGTGAGTAGATATCCAGCGTTCCTTCCTGTCTGATCATTGTTTTGACCTTGCCTTGCCTTGCCTCTTGGATTTTTGCCTCTGCCTGCCCCTTGCCTGACGTCTCTTGTTCCGATCATTGACCCTGTTTCTGTCCCTGGATTATTGAATCAGCCTAGCCCTTGGATTATTCAGCCAAAAGTCACCTGTCTCTCTCACCTGCGCTGTGGAGATCCCTGCCTTCTACCCACTGAGGTTTCCCCTCTGGGTTTCAAGTTTAACCCAAGACAAGAACAGGTTAGTGACTTTTCTGATCCTTGCAAGATTTGGAGAAACTACAAGTCACTAATCCTTCTTTCTGCTTCAGTGATTCCTGGAAGCTGTGTGGAGTTTAACCTGAGTGACGTTTTCCTGTGGCTGAATAAAATTTTTAATCTTTCAGTTCTGTGTCTGGCTGAATCTTGGGTCCGCCTTTTTCTAATTCGTGATAATAGTTTGCGGCAATCCTCTGTTTTTTAAAAGATAAAATATAAATTCCAGTGGCTGCTTCGTTGTTATTTCTTTTTTTAAGATAAGATATTTTTTGTGGGACTAGTGGCCTTTATTGACACTGATAACAGAGGAAACAGGCAAGTACATACAGCAAAAGTCTCAAATTTGGGAACTGAACACTGGATGGCTGCCTTAAGGACTATAGCCTCTGTGTATGGGTCGCCCACTCTACCGCTACACCACACGTCACCTTTGTAGATATTTCTTAGCTGAATTTAATATGAAACATGCCCAATGAATTATAAGAATTTTCAGCACTTTTTATTCCCTTTTACAAAAAATTAAAAAAATGAATCTGGCCATATCTATCATCCCCAGGTATTTCAAATGAAAACCTATGAGAGTAAAAATGGAATACACAAACAATTTATGTGGCAAACACAAATTTTTAAGTGAAGAAAATGACATCAGGTTTAAGGATTTTTCTGAAAAAAACCTTTAAGGTGTATCGTGTATTCATATTCTGGCCCCTGCCTAAGAATCTGTGGCAAAACCTAAAAATTACTGTCTATAGATTTTTATCAAAATGTGAGTGGGCTTGAGCTGTTTTGTAAAGAAGAATAGGCAACAATTCAAATCTTAAGATGCACAAAGATGGAGGAGATTTAAGATGGAGATATTATCTTAAAATATTAAATTGTCAATAGTTCAGTGTTTAAAACCCAACACTATTCTAGCTCAGTTGGACTTGTTCACACTTGTACTAACTCACCAAATAGATAACTTTACATTTATGATTTTCTTTAACATTCACGCTTTGAGCCTCAAAAAAATAACACGACTATTAAACTAAATATAGAACTTATTCCATATGCTAAACAGCCAATCAGGGATGTGACTCACTGAAGAATATGCTGACGAAATCTGACAGAACCAATGTTGCGTTACACAACGAAGAGACTGAAGAAGCAGACGTTCACTGAGAGTCCAGATGTTGCAGCTCATTGATGGCTTGGTGTATAAAGACTCAAATCATCTTAAGGGATGTGGTCTCAATCTTGTATTTTTCATGGTCGGTGTTAAGTGTGAGCATTTAGCTTTTCTCCACCCTTTCAGAATAATTGGTATATAGGTGAACATGTCAGAGGACAAGCGAGAAAGCAGTGGGCAGTTTACTTCAAGAATACATTAAAGACATGGACTGCAGTATACCTATGTAGAGTGGAGTAAAATAGATACAAGAAAAGGACAAGTGGAAGTGAAAAGACAAAAGATTCAGGCAGAAACCAGAAAGGGTTAGAGATTGATAGACTGTCACAGGCAGAGCAGGGATGGAAGAGAGTGGGTGTGCATAGCAGAGCTATGAGCACTGCAGCACATTGCAGTGCCCAGCCCCCGCTGTGTTCTCTGCTCACCATCCAGCACCATGCGCTGAAAAGACCCCTGCAGCAGCAGAGCTGTACCGCACAGAGGGCTGCCTGCTGATGAACAGAAACATTACAAAGAACTTCTGACCCTCTATTATGCAGTCTGGACATCAGTTGATGCACAGGAGATAGGCAGAAACATAGTGAACACAAGCAGCTGATCTGCATCTGCAAAGTCATGTAAAAGAAAGGTTATAGTCCGCTGATGCTCCCACTGGATTATTTAAGTGAATTGCACTTTCACTTCAACAAATACCATTTGAATGATCCCGCCTTCCCTCGCCATGTCTCCCCAGATTAGGAACATCACTGATGAACACTTTTCTAAAATGCCAATATTAGAGAGGCAAGTATGATGAGGTTCTAAATGATAGGAAAAAAGATAATACCTCCAGGAGCGACTGGTCTTCCATTTGATTTGGGCTTCTAGGCAAGCCATTGTAGAATAGTATAGTATAGTATAGTGTAGTGTAGTGTAGTGTAGTATAGTATGGTATTTTATAGTATAGTATAGTATAACTTACATTGTATGGTCTCACACTTAAGTTGTGTAAGATTCATTAAACAGCTTTTGGGCAGGCGAGTAATACCCACTCAAGCACAGGCACATGCATGTGAACACATGCAAGCAGATGTGAAATGAGTCGAAATCACGTGAAGAGCCCAAAGGAAACGAAGGAGAACCTTGTTTCTGCGTCCATTAACAGTAGCTGTGCTTCCGCCCACACCTTGCCTGGGGGGCTGCTTGGCCAATGTGTGAGAGCTTCCCCCTCATTTTGTGTTTGTATATTCTTCAATTTCCCTCCAGTTTTCTGCTATGACTGATTCAGGTTTGTGGAGCGTGTACCCTTTCTGCTTCCTGTGACATGATCTGATGGTGTCTCGCATTGTGATGTAGAATAGTCGAATCAATTACACCTTAACAAACAGGTGTTAAGTGTGTTTACCTCGCCACTTAAGGCATGTTTGGTTCTGATTTGCACATAAATCAACAGCAGGCTTTGAAACTGATACTGCACAAAAAATATATGCTGCTGGTGCCTCACACTACAACCTGGGAAAACTCATATTCTTGTAAACATGGTTAGAAAAATACATAATCTGTTTAAAGGGTGTAAATTATAATTTTTGCAACTTTCACTTGAGTTCTGGCGTATACCTCAGGATATTTTTTTTAATTTTCATGATTGAAATCAGGAAATATGAAAAAGAAAAACATGAAAATAAAATAAAATAATATTAATACTGCAGCTGAGAATGCAGCTGACAGTTGCAGAAGAGTGATGATGTTATAACCACCCAGGAAAAACGTAGTGATAGCAAAGTCTTCAGCTAAAACGTTCGTTTATAAATTCTAGATTTAAATGGTGATTTATTCATTGAGGAAAGAAAAGTTATCAAATAGTGGTAGCTTGGAGACTTAACAAACAAGCATCTTATGTTAGAATTTAAAAGCACTGTGTGGTGAGCCCATTCTGCCTGTCGTTTACCACAGCAGCAAATGACTGTAAAGTGAATCACAAAAATTCTGCAGGGATGTGTTGTAATATCTGCTCCGGTTCTGACCAGCATTGTTACTTGGATGTATTCATGCTGACTCCAGCATGTCTCTCACAATAACTGGGTCACCAGAATAGTTATGCAGTGGTTGTGCGAGTTTCATTTTTCTCTACATAATTTGTCCAGTCTAGGTTTACTTGCATTACTACAGTAATGCAGCTATCAAAATTGTTCTGTCCTGCCACTCTAAGTCCATCTGCATTTAGTTTCTCCACACCCTAGTATTTAGCCCTAAAAAAGCAATTTTAGGCTAATGCTACAAATGCTTTGGAAGAAACATGTCTGTGTTTGTAAATGATACTTACCCTTTAAACCTTTAAAATCTGACAAAGAAGGAAAGATTTGATCCAATCCAGCCCATGGTCCTATTTTAATAAAATCAAATGTTGTTTCTTATAATGAAGAGTAGAGAAAGCAAGGAAATACTAGTCTGTTGTCTGTGTGAGTTACAGAGACGGAGGGAGTGGGAGAAAGCTGGAGAGTAATGTAGTGTGGGTGAGCTGCAGCAGGGACTCAGAGTGCTGCATTGAGCTGCATAATTAATGTTAAGAGGGAGGAGCTAAAGGCGGGGATAACTTGGTATGAAGACTGAGCCATCACAATGCCAAAAGAGCACGGGTAACTGTTTCAAAATTTGGAGGAGCTATCCAGTAGGTAGACAGAAATCAGTATGAAAGAGTTTAGTCCGGTTCTATGCCCTCATCCCATCTGCTCCCCCAGCCCTCAAAGCCAATCTTTCTCCTCTGAGCTGCTAACCTCAGCCAAATGTCTCAGTGTTGGCAGCACTGCTCTGTTAATCATCCAATTTGTATCAAAACACCTTTCTATATGACACATCTGCTATATTTCCCATCTGATCTGTCTGAATTGGACCACAGGGAGGGTGGGGGAGTTGTTTTAATCTGCAGGATGGAATTATATTTAGTCAGCTGCTTTACAGATTCTAAGCATCGGTTTTTTAATGCTCATGTGTGTGCTTCTGTTTGACAAGATGGAGTGTGAGTCACTGGAAGTCACTTTTGTATGGAAGTTAATGTCCATGGAGGTATGTATTGAATGTGTTGGGGCATTATTGTGCATAAGCATAATCCTCTGTGTTGCTGTCAAAGCTCACAAACTCGCTTAGCCTCTCTGTCTCCAAGGCCATGTTTCGTGGTTGCTGACCGCATCTTTATCACACTCCTCCGCTTGCACCTTTGTCACCGCACCTCACTGTCACAGAGGCTGCTCCGAGTTGTTTTCTGCAGCAATGTTCTTTGCTTTTTTTCCCTCAGTGCATTATAGCACAAAAAATCAACTTACATGGAACTTTTCTAGCTATATTGCCCAATGAAACTTGTTTTATCAACACAGCCACATTTATCCAGTTGCACTCACCAACACATACACATTCAGACACCATTATGCTAATTGGTAATCAACTAAGGGCTAGAATAAAACTAAACCTCAACTTTCCAAATGCAAGATGGCTACAATAAGCCATAGCTGCCTATGTCTATGGAGGATAGAGAAATTACGTTTGAAGAAGAGTTATCTGCTTCTTAAAAAAATGCTACTTCTTTTTAATAAGGTTCTGTCTTAAGCAATGCTGGTGCTTGTTTTCAAAAAGGTTTGTAGTGTAAAAAAAAGTTCATCTAAAAAGTGTGTTTGTGAATTTGTATTTAATTATCCTGAGTCCAAACTGTATCTCAATCGCAGTCAGACTTTTTTTAACAAATCTTACCAGTAGAAAAGTATCCCGGCAGACTCGCGAAAATTTATAGTTGTCCTGTCAATGGATTCTCCCACCTGAGCTATGGATCTCTGCAGCTCCTCTAGGGTTACCATGGGCCTTTTGGCTGCCTTTCTCTTTAATGGTCTCCTTGTCCAGCCTGTCATTTTACTTTGACAGTCATGTCTTGATTTGTTGCTTGGAAAATGTTTTTTTTTAAGCAACCCTGCTTATAAAACAGAATAAATGGATTAATGTGGGAGATAAAATTAAAAAGAGAAGGAATCCATTTAGTAATTACCTGATACTTGTAGGCAATTGGTTGGACTGGATTATATTTAGGGTATATGATTAAAAGGGCTGAACAGAAATACACCTCAAACTTTTCAGATTTTCATTTGTAAAAATCATCAAAAGCATGTGTCATTTCCTTCCATCACAATTATACTCTATGTTCTGATCTAAAACATAAAATAAATTACAGTGCCTTTGTAACGTGCTGTAGAGTATATATGAACAGTGCTTCTCTTTTCTTGAGGGAGTTTGCCTGAAGAATTGTATTTTTGTACAGGCTAACCTTAATGCAACCCATTTTACAAACTTAAAAGTATAAAATTTGGAAATGTATTCCCTACATCCCTACAATGCTGATTCACTGAACCTTGATGACAGAACCCTCAGAGGGGTGATATGTGTCTTGATCTGATCTTATAGTTGCAGGAGACTGTAAAGTTGAATGAGTTGACCTTAATAAATACCTTGACGATCTAAGTAAGGGTTTTGTCTGCTGTTTCCTTTTTATTTTTCCCCATCTTGGAGGACCATACAGAATGTTTTTGTCATTCACAGAAAAACAAAACAAAACTGTAATGTAGGTATTTCCTGTCCTTTGAAACCCCTGGATTGCAGAGGACATGTCTGTTTGCTCTGTGCCTTCCCAGGGGCTTTTGCAGTGGCAGAGCAGTGTTGCCATTTCTCACTGTTGCCAAGAGAAAATGTGCCCATCTGACATGTGGACTGCCCAGAGCGAGGCAAACATCAGAAGAAAACCTTTAGAAATAAAATGTTTTTCCTTCTTTGAGTTAAATCAAAGCTTTGCACTTCATTTGAGGGCGTCATCCTGGAAAATTGTCTGAAATCCATTTAAACTGCAGGCATTGTGGGTGAATTTTAAAATCTTATTGATAAGTAACCTGAAAGCTCCTGAGACCTTTGGTTTTTAGTTTATGCACAGATGAAGTGTACAGCAAGTAGCATTTCATTAGATAAACACATTATCATACAGAGAGAAAAAATGAGAGGAAGAATAGGCAAGAAAATATTTTCAATGTGTGAGTAGGTGTGCAGTAAAAATACTTTTTTACTTGGAGATGTTTGAGATGAAGGACATGGTAAAACAAATCACAGCTTCTCTTTGATAGAAGGGAGATCAAAAGAGATGGAGGAAAAAAGTAAAAAGAAGAACAAATCAATGTTACACAATTTGAAAAGTTTCATAGTTCAAAGTATGTTGTGTTGAGGGTCATGGATAGAACCTTGAATCGAAAAAAAGATTGGGGATATGCATAAGCAAAAATCCAGTGAATTGTACTTTTAGTTAGACTCTTCCAGATAATATAAACCTAGATAAGTAAATATTTTTTTTTTCCAAAGCACAATTTTCATTTATTCCTATGCATACACCCCTAAGCCCCAAAATGGGTGTTGGAGTCTCCTAATCAAAGACCAAACTAAAATCCAACTGAGATATTGTGGCATGACCTTAAACAGGTAATTTATGTTGGAAAAATGTGTCTTAATCAAAAGAAAAAAAAGTAAACCAGAATTCACCCACAAAGATGTAAAAGACTTATTGAAGAAAGTACATTTCTGAAGAGATTTTAATCAGTTTGTGAAATCTGACAATTTGTACCAAGTACGATTAATATTAAAGTATTTCAGAATTAAGACCTACATTTAGATTTATTGCTTACCACAACATGACCTTTAAATTGCTAATGTGACATATTTCTACAATCTCTGTCTTTCACTGTTGTAGTTTGAACTAAGTCAGGAACATCCTGTTCCTGAGGCAGACATTATATGAAACTTTATAAAATAAAAACTTTTGTATACGGCTAAAAATAATGTAGATGCATTTTATTATAAGACAAAAGGGAAATCCCAGTGTGCATGCATGATAAAGTCACTGATGTTAAAAACCTGGTGGGGCCTCCTTACTGACCTGACTGCAGCTCTTACCTGTCCCCACCAGAACTACTGAACTAATAAACTCAGGATGTGTGAGTGACAGGTCTTTTAAGATGCTGTAAACCTGAAGGTGTTGAGCCATCCTTTTAACTCATTCTCTTCTAAGGTCATTCTTTAGCTGCCAAGATCACAGCTGCTAATTTGTATTCAGCAGATATGTCTTGAGTCATACCCCATTTCACAGAGTTGACAGAATCAAACCAAAACAAAACATTTATAATCTGGCTCCTCTTGGATTTAAGAAATGTAGTATATAGTTTGAATGTGATCTTCTCAGTGAGGTTGTGTGTGTGTCAGCTAAATTGTGGAAATCTTGCAGATTTGATCTCCCCTGATGAGATTATTGACTTGACAGCAAATTGGTTGGTGCCTCCAAGAGCATGATGGAGGGTTTTAAAGTCTATTACCTCCCATGATAAGCCTGGTAATAGTTGCGCCTTACAAGAGGGACATGACACTCATTCTGTTATACTGATCAAAATAAGCACCCTGATCATTTTGTGAGCTTCTGCAAACCATCTTAGAACAAAGCTGATGCAATATTTTCCATTTTTCTGAATCATGGTCGACATACAGAGATCCATAGAGTTTAAAAACTGCATTTATATTTATTGTCATAGTATACTGTAGCTGTGTTAGTTGCCAAAAGCTTGCAAGAGAGTGGGTGTACAATATCTGATAACTCAAGAGGAAAACGAGGGAAATAAAAAAAAGGAGAAAATCACGATGCCTCCTCAGTGGCCTTGTATCTTGCTCTGTGTTCTAATTTAAACTATCAGTGAACCATTACTCTTCCAGTTTTTCTCCAAAGTATGTTTTAATTAGTCAACATATTCATATCTTAACTACATCGTTTTGGATATTTTATTGACCCTCTCTTTGATTATCTTCTCTTACTGGGTTTGAAATGCTGACAGTTTTCCCACACATTCAGATTATTTAACAGCTTTGACTAATATTAATAATGTTCAGAGATTTGCTATATTTCTTTTACAACTCATCCTAATAAGATCATTTTTTTTATATCACCTAAAAATTAGCAAGCTTTTTTTGTCAGGAAATGTACGATGTTATGAACTTGACAGGAGACGAGCTTTTGAGCCTGTTTTGTTCATTGCAGCCCTGGAAGCGATGAGCATCCCTTTGCACAGTCTGATGTCATGTAAACCTGAATGCTATAAAGAGCTTTTCAATGCAGTTCAGGGTATTGTTTATCTAGGACATGTCTGCTTTGTGGTCCCTGACTGGGATGTGACTAAGAGACTGATATTTAGATTTTTTTGAAGGGACTCCTCATTGACACAGACGATAAATATTTAGTTAATATTTGCAGCTTATTCTTGTAATTCAGCAAACTAGGATGACCTATTTGTGGTTATTTTAGGTGCTTATATAAAGGGGAGGGATAATGGGAATACTTTAGGCAGGGTCAGAGTAACTTATATGGTCAAGAGCAGTCTATCTCTGTTGTATAAAACTTTTAAGTGGATAATTTGGCTTTGATATGCTTTTTGTCCATTTAGTTTCAGTTTATATTCTAAATAAAATTGGACTGCTAAAAGCTCTGAGATTTTATTGGTAATCCTAAAGTTAAAAACTATGTAATGGTTAAAAAACTATGTCGTAGGCAAATATTCTGGGTATCATCATAAAAGAAAAAAAAACATAACAATTATTGTTTTTTTTTTAAACAAAAAAAATGAAGACGTTTAATAAGCCTTAATATAGGCACATAATGTGGTATTAATATAGCTATAGGCCATGGTCTTTTGGATCATTATTATCAGTGGGCAGAAGTTGCTTTTTCACATTGTCATCCTTTAGGTGAAGGCACTGTGTTTTTTATTAATCTATCGACCGATGTGTTCATCAATCTTTATGAACACAATTAAATTTGATTAATTAGGCACTAAGTAAAGTTGGGGCTTCTTGACAAATTCTGCACATTATCGCATGTTGGCACATGTATGTAGGCATCTAAAAATTAAACAGGAGAAAACTAAACAGGCAATTTGTCTTAAATCACAATATGTTCAGCAGCTTTGTTTTTTTTAGCTGAATCCATCTTTTCAGCTGCTCATAAATGGCGCTTGTGCTACAGCGCAGGTGCTGAAACCTCACAGAGGATCCAAAGCTCTGTTCATCTTCAGCTAACATGAAGTGTTGCCATACTTTAGACCATTTTGGACTTTTAAATTCTTACTGCCAGTGACAGGAGCTGAAGTTGGCTGACACATACAGAGTCACACATTACACACACCAGGGGACTCTTCACATACAATATAGTAATTTTTGTAAAATATTTTAAGAAAATAAAAAGGTAAAATCCTAAAATGTGTCAATTAAATACTTTTTGGTCAACAGATTACTATAGTATTTTTTTGTAATCGATTACACTGACAAATCGCGGCATTTATGATTATAGGACAAACAAGGTTTTTCAGAATTTTTTTTTAACTCCCTTATCATTCTGCACACTTTGGTAGTGGACACATAAACCTGGGTCCTCAACCAGCTTGGTTTATCATAGTTCCAGCTATTTGAAACTTTTAATTGACTTCTGTGACTGTCAATGTGGCTTTTTATAGAGCTGTTTCCTGACTTATGAAGACTCATTGACATCTTCCTTTCTTGTTTTTCTCATTTTAAAGAGTGAGGAAAGGAAAACGGGTTTCTCTGTCATGTAAATTTTATTTCCTAGGGGAAGAAAGAAGTAATGGATTATGTATTAAAAGTTTCTATGCAGTTTGAATATCTAAAGTAAAGTATAATGAAAATTGTAAGAACACTTTTCTGCAAACAAACAAAGAAACCAACAAAAACATTTTACTACTGTGAGATTATGCAATAACAGATTCATTTATTAGGGAATTTCAGAGAAGCTTTTGACCGTTTAATACTCATTGAACTTTCTTTTAAACTATATGTTTATTTTTTCAACACAATTAAATATCAAGTAATAAATTGTGAAAACATGCTTGTTTTTTGTGAGCAAACACTGGACAACATCTTATCTTGGCTCTATGTCAGCTGGCATGCTTGTTGTCTGACCTGGTTTTGACCGGGTTTCCCTGCTTCCACGGCTCTATGACAGGACTATGCAAGGACTTCTGGTGCCGAGCTGAGTGGGCTGCTCTCACCCTGAAAGCACAGAAAAAATGTGAATTATAGAGTGGCTAATACAAACACTAACTGACATTTTCTCCTTATCTAGTGTTTTTCATGCTGCTGAAAAGCACAAGGATCTTTTTATAAGCACACTTTTTTGCTGCCTCATAATTTCCATTTTACAGAATAAAGGAATTCAAATAAAAAAATTAAGCTGCAGCAGACGTCAACTGTGCAATATTTCTTGGTGCAACTTTTTAACCAGCTTCTGGTTGTTTCAGACTTGGGTATTTTGCGATCCACATTCAGCCATTTAGAGGTCTTTGACTTGGCTGCATGAAACTTGAAAATTAAGCATGTATAAATTGTTAATTGTGCATCAGAATATCCCATGTTATTGTGACAACAAGACTTTTAGAAAATGCCGTCCTTTGTTTCCTGATTTCAGTAGCATGTTAGCCTCCTAATGCAGTCCTCCAGAACTGACCCATTGTAAGCATGCTTTTAATCTGTAAGAGAGAGATGCCAGAAAACAATTGCCCAACCTTGCTTTAGTTTAAACAGTGAAGGTAAACAGCCTGAAGCATGCATGTGCAACCCATACACCAGGCTCTTGTCTCCCAGAGAAATCGTTGCTTCTCATTTTCACTAAAGAACTTAAAGCTTGTCCTAAAAGTCTCAGTTTGCAGCAGACGTTCACTCCTGCATAGAAAGTCACTTAATGTTGCTGGGGAGAGCTTTTCTCAGGTCAATTTTGTTGGGTAACAACACATCATTGCAAATATCAAAGTTCATCAAAATGTTAGCACAACTCACAAGCACATCTGTAAACAACACTGCCATGCGCATCAAGTATGTCTAAGCTAATATTGCAAATTGTGGATATCTGGATTCTCTTTTTGTTCATCAGTCCAATAGATAGATGTACATAGAGTAAAAACTTAGTAGTTCCCACTTTGTAATCCAAAATTGACATAGATCTTTTCACATCTTTAAATCTTTTTCGGATGTGTTATGTCAGATGATTTACTCCTGTCTTAAAAAGCATTATGGTGGTTGGCACACATCTTGGTGCATTGCCTTGTGGCAGTATTGTTAGCAGCGTGTTACCACCAGGTGCTGGTGGGAAAAAGAGAACTACCTTTCAAAATAAAAGTAGCTTCAAATAACTTTTGAATATTTATGACTCAAATGGCATCCTTCGTGTGAATGGAATGGAGAAGTTGCCATTTACTCTAACAGATTTAGTAGTTTTCCCTCCGAACCTTCAAACCAGAGGATTAGGCAGTGCCCAGAGAAGAAGGTTTCCACAAACCCTGCCACTTAGAATAAAGCCAGCTTCTGAGAAGAGGGAAGCTCGTAAAGGTACAGGACATTATCCTGTTTTTTATATGACACAGCCTCATCTGAGGGGCATTATGAGATAAACAAAGACTTAATTTGCTGATTTATGAAAGATTTAGCAATCATGCAAAGATTTTTCTGAATAATTTGGAAGCAGACAGAATGGGTGAAATGTAGCAGGAGTGACTCACACTGCGACACCATAACATGTAAACACGGCACAAATAATGAGATGAGCTGTGTTTTTGACAGGGTGAATGACAAAGCATGATATTGAGTTTGACATGCCAAAATAACTGTTAATCAATGACAAAATGAGTACTGCAGTGGCTTCATTTTCTTTCATTTCAGTTTGGGAAATGGCTAAGGTATTAGGAAAACAAGTCATTGTGTTCTGACAGCTGGGTTTTTACTACACAGAGACTACACAGAGAGTCTGTTCGTAGAAAAAAAGAACCTAAAATTCACATGTGAAAATAATGTGAAAAATTCATGTATAAAAATGATGCGAAAAAAACAACATGAGGAGAGCTTTGCATTATTGAAGTCAGAACATGGGACATTTTGTCTCTGGAGTTTGTAAAATGTTCAAACACCTATAAGGTTGAAGCATCTTAGAAAAGACACCGCGGAGTCATTGTTACAGCCCATTTCAACATTTAAAGACAGACTGATGTTCATGTCATGTTAGCCAAATGTTTCCTCTTCGGTCCGACATTCTATCTAGGTCAACATATCAAACTGGGAACAAAATTGAAATATAGCAAGGATTTGGACAAAGAGTTTTTTTTTTTTTATCTTTCTAATCAATCACTGACAATAAAAATCAACCATGACTAATGGATCAGTTTTGCAGTATACTCCTGTGCACACAGAAACTGATGATACCGACATGCAGCAGATGGTACGCTATACAGTGATTTAATGCTGTGGGGCCAGAGGGTTCTGTACTTTTTGTGAGCCTTTCTTTTCCTGAATAATTGATGGAATCCTGTCAGTTGCCTGTGCTAGATTTAACATATTGCCAACTGAGTGGAGAGGTTTGCTATAGGTTATGTGTTTCTTCAAGGTTGCCTGCTTTTTAATTCTCAGAGCATTAGCTCATATCTGCTGGGTAGTAAAGGGTGTAAAACTGGAAATTATTGTTTGTTTTATTGTTAAAATCTTAACAATAAAAAAAATGGCATTGTTAAGCAGTGATACAGACAAAGGCTTTTTATTGTAGTTATTAAATTGAACTGGCTTATACTATAAGGCAGCTTCCATCAGATCTGCTCCATCACATAAACCATATTAGGGTTGTTTCTGAATATCAGCACATTTTTCCAGCTTTGATTTTTCATGCCTCCCTGGCTGCTGCAGGTATTGTTTGCCATTTCAGAAGTGACATTTTCTGAGCCCTAATTGTTTTGCTTTCCTAGGTAGGGGCAAATCCTGCTAGGATAATTTGACAGGCAAAACATATTCATGGTAGGACCCATGTGGCTGTCTTGCAGGATTTAGTTTGTGTTTTGGCCAAAGAAAAAGTGAACTTTTGTAATATTTACCAGTCAAACCCCAAAAGCTGTTTGTGTTTTTCTGCCAGCTGACACTAACGGCCAGGAATGTGTGATAGTTTCAGTTTTGGCACCATACTCTCCTTTGTGGAAATAACAAGTTACTCTGTTATGGTTACTTTCAGCTGTGGTGTTTTATAACAGTCAGAATCGAGCATCCATTGTGACATTATGGCAGGACACAGAGGCTTATTTATTTTATCCACCTCTTAAAATAGGAAAGACAAGAGAACATACCCTTGAAGTAAAATGGATGTGTGTGTTGATCTTCGAAAGTTAGGCATTCACTAAAAGAAAATAGCTATTTGTTAAACTTGACTGTTTCAACAGTCAGAGCAATAAGTAAAAAGTAACAAATTAGAGTGGAAAAGTGCCAGAATTACATCTTAGGGGCACTAAGTCTGCACAACAGTTTATTTTAGGGCTTTGGTGCACATTTCTACTAGGGGTGCAAATAACATTTTTACTCATCACTGTTGTCCATTTTCATTTTCAAGATGCATAACATTTAATGTTTCTGTTTCTCACTGTAAAGAATTCTTTTTGTTAGAGACTCCTGTTGTTAAACAGTCTTTTTTTGGTTTATGTCTGCATCTCTATGCAACCACGTTTTTAGCCAATGATGCAATATTTGAGTTGCAGTTGTATTATTTCTGCAGCAGTGGTGCACTAATGAGGGATACATGACGTGTGAGAGCTGCAGCGCACAAGTGGTGAGATTTTTTGATATATTCCAAACACCCGTGGCAGACTGGTGTGTGTTGTGATCAAACTGTGTATGCTACAGCATTAAATGTGTAATTTTTCTATAGCAAAAAGTCTTCCAATGGCATAAAAAGGACAAGTCGGCATGCAATAGTGTGACAGGGGTGTAAGTAATAAACCAGACTGTGTAGTAGCATTATTATTGAGGTTAACATTTCAGCCTGTGCATGGTATACAATGCAGCCACCTTTATCCAGAATAATAGCTTTGTAAATCTATGGCTGGTGATACTTTCTTTCAAACATATGCATTTGTTATATCAAAATGTATATATTTCCCAAATACCTAACATGTCGAAAAAGGATTATAGGTAAGTATTATACTTGCTGTTATATGTAACAGTATTTGGATCAGAACCATAGGTTTATTGGTTTGACAGAGTTCAGAAGGAAAATTATTTGAATATTCGACTCGTTGAGCCTAGGTGTGGGCCTGTGCCAGTATCAAGGTTTTAAAAACATACAGTTGAAAACACTGTTGGTGTAGGGGTTTAAGCGAGCGGCCCATGCACTGAAGCTTTGGTCTTCAACGCAGTGGTCCTGGGTTCAATTCCTGGCCCCAGCGACATGACACAATAACCGCCTGAAAACTACTGCTAAATTACATTCTGTATTCTTTCACAAGCCTATATATCAATATCAAAATTGTGATAAATACATGTTAGAGATAAATATGTTATAAATATTTAATATAATGTTAACAGCATAATTAACAAAAGTATGAATATCCATCCATCCGTTTTCTATACACGCTTCTTCCATTGTGGGTTGCAGGGGAGCTGGTGCCTATCTCCAGCAGGGTGAGAGGCAGGGTACACCCTGAACAGGTCGCCAGTCCAACACAGGGCAACACTGAGACACAGATGACAAACAACCATGCACACACCCGTTCACACCTAAGGGCAATTTAGAGAGACCAAATAACCTAGCAGTCATGTGTTTAGACTGTGGGAGGAAGGCAGAGTACCCGAAGAGAT
The DNA here is from genome assembly GCA_036173005.1 of Crenichthys baileyi. NCBI lineage: Eukaryota > Metazoa > Chordata > Actinopteri > Cyprinodontiformes > Goodeidae > Crenichthys > Crenichthys baileyi. The sequence goes on along the minus strand of JAHHUM010001159.1, from coordinate 646,945 downwards.
CCCACGCATGCATGCAAATTTCATGCAGAAAGACCCCCGTCTGGGAGTCTAACCCAGGACCTTCATGCTGCAAGGCAACAGTGCTACTAGTTGTGCCACTGTGCAGCCCAGCAGTACGAAAATTTCTGTTTTACATATAAGGTCATGTTATGCATTTTTCCTTTAAGTTTTTGTCTAAATACTATGATAAGGTGGAATTTTTACTCATTGTTACCCTCCTGTAAGAATCGCCTACCAGCCCACAGTTCAACCCAATAGATAATCATCAGTTCATAGACTGTTCACAGTGAAACAATTTGTAGCTATTATTACATTAAAAAGACAAGGAAAGCACTGGGTCAGAGAACAGCGAAGGGTTTCCCTAAAACAAGAGAGCTACTCTTCATGAGTCAGCATGAAAAAGAATCATTACTGCCACCTATGCCATGACAAATGAGAACTGTACATTAGCATGAATTCTTGCTGAATAGAAGTCATTTACACTCTGAATGTTTCCTTTCCAGCTTGATTTAATTAAGAATACTAATATCAAATTTAAAAATATTTGACTTGCAGCATTACTTTATCTATTTATTTTTTAGTGTGGTTATGAACAGTCAGAGTAGACCATCAGTCCTTCCAACATAAAATGAAAACTACATTGAATTAGTTGTTCAAACTGGATGAAAACAGAATACACTGACCGCATCTTAGAATGTTAGGAAGATATCTTGCCATGTGAATGGATTACCATGTTGTCTTGGGGACATTGTTACTTTTATATCTACCACTTGCATTGTATGAAGGTTTAACTAGCTAAATGTGCTGGTTTATGACCAAACACCCCCAAAACTAATGGCTCTCCCATCTGCCTCAGCAACACTTTGTGTCTAATTAGCAACTACTAGAATGCATTTGGCTGTTTTATTGTTGCTGTAGAAGCAAAATATCCTCCCATAAGAACTGCCAATTTGGGTCCTGCGCATAACAGTTCTTCAGTTTTTCTTCTAGTATTCCCTTACTTGACCCATAATATGCTAATTAACCGCCTTATTCTGTTATGGGCCTCTATTAAACATAATGATCCTTTTTGTTATGCAGAATGAGGTCTGGGGAATCAATCTGAAAGTACATTTGATTTAGTTTCTATAAAACAGATAAACTGAAATAGTAAAAATTCTTATATAAAAAGCAGCCCAAGTTTTATCTTTTGGTCAACCAACTCAGGCTCATTGCGATTTGCTGCACTGAACTGATAAGTGCACAATTATCGTAGGGTTTCTAACAGGCATCGATTGGGCTTGTCTTCTCTTTCCCTCCCAGCATTGATTGTGAATGCCATTCTCAGATTACAAGGCTATGTGAGGGCAGATGATAAACTAGATGTAGCTGGCTCTCTGGCTGGCTGGCCGCAGGGGCATCCCTATTATACCTCCTCTTATCTTTCTGTCTAACATTCTGTTGCGGTTATATATTTTCAAAGCAGATATACAACTAAGTTCCGAAATGAAAGGACTTGGTCAAGATGGATAGCTAATGAGTAAAAGCCTCTGTGCAACGTATGACTCAAGATAGTTGTGAATAATTGATAACTTTTCAGATGAGTCCACTCTCTTAGGATTTAATTAACATCAGACATTTACAGATTCTCAAGTTCGGAGATTTTAAATTAAAAATACAATGACATTGGTATTGGATACATTGTCTTTCAAAAACATTCATACACCTTGAATTATTCAATATTTTGTCACATTACAACCTCGAACTTCAATGCATTTTAGTAGGATTTTATGTAAAAGATCAAAACAAAGTGGCACATAATATAAATTAACGACAAATGATGCATGGTTTTCAACCCTTTTTACAAATAAAAATGTCTAAAATGTGGAGAGCATTTGTATTCAACCCCCTTACCTCTAATACCCCTAAATAAAAGCCTGTTTAACAAATTGTGTTCAGAAGGTCACCTTGGTAGTAAAATACAGTGTGGGTAATTTAATCTAATTATAAATACAGCTGATCTATGAAGGTCTCAGAGGTTTATTAGAGAACATTAAAGAACAAAGTATCATGAAGACAAAGGAATAAAGCAGACAGGTCTGGGATAATGTTGTGGTCTCCCAACTCAACCATCTGGCATACATGCTGAAACATATTCATGTGTTGGAATGGTCTAGTCATAACAAAGAATTCAATTCAATTGAGAATCTGTGTCAAGAATCGCAGAAACTTTTTATATAATGTGACTGAGGCTGAACAAAAAAATTGTCAAACATTTCACCTTTAAGCAAAGCTGGTAGAGACATACCCCGAAAGGCCTTGTGTCTATAATTGGGGCAAAGGTGGTTTTACAACTCTGAAGGGTTGAATACAAACACATGCCACACACCACACGTTATGATAAAAAAAGAACTATGCATTGTTTTCCCTCAACTGCACAATCATGTGCTACTTTGTGTAGGTCTGTAACCTAAGATCTCAATAAAATACATTGTTTTTGTGACAAAATGTAAAAAAGATTGAGGGATGCAAATACTTTTGGAAAACACTGTAAATGACAGGATTTTATGCTTTTTGTGTATCACAGGACATAACACGAGAATCACTGGGCAACAAAATATATGTTGGAAGCCAAAACCGAATAAAAAATAAAAGCTGATAAATTGCACAATCAAAGCTAATATTTTGCAAAACAAAGCTGTTAAAAGCTCAGAATTAAGAATGAAAAAAATGCTTTGCAGCATTATCAAGGAGTACTTGTAGTCTGGAGGCAGTGTCTTGTTGACATGGAATTAAATAGGCCCTCGAAACAACATTAATATTTTAATTAGAAAAAGATATTTCAAAACCTCATGTCTACCTGTCTGTTCTCTTCCCTGTGCAAGTTCCTTTCAGCGGTCAGCGCCTAATTTAGTTTTTAATGAGCCTTTAATTGAAATATGGTTCTCTGTCTACTTTACAGATGATCTCAGTTAAATATTGCAGTGTTATTAGGTCAGATCTTTCCGTCACTTATCAGGAGACTGTGTTTTTTTCTTTTTTTTTAAGAAATGAGAAATGTGGTGAAGGATAACACTTTTAGTTTTGAAAATGTGAGTAACAGAACTGTCTTATACACAAGCGGAGAGTCTGTTAGAGAAGAGCAAAGAGCTGTTAAAACTGTGGTAATCTCTTTTCACTCTTGGAGGAGCTGGAAAATAAAGACAAGTTCAGACTTTAAATGAGTGATCATCATGGTGGAAAGCAACAACTTGCAGTAAGCCCACTAAAGCTTGCTAAAGCTTATTGTAACTAGCATGTAAGCACGGTTTGATAGAGCAAAGCTCCTGCTATGAATTTGCAAATTATACAAATTATATATTTTTGCCTTGCAAGGGTATTAACAATCCTTAAACCTTTGTGAAATTTATTACATCACAATCACAAATTCCAATCTATTTACTACTGTATCACTGTGAAACGGAAGTTAAATGATACAACGTTTAATTTATTTAGCATCACACCTAAAAATCTAGAAAGTGCGGCATGCATATGTATTCATCCTCCTGTGCTCTGGTCAAATGAGACTAAAGCATAACATGGATTAAAAAGGCTTTGGAAGTTGGAATGGACATTTAGCTGGTGGCAGCATTGTCCCCTTGGAATGCTTTACCCAGGAGGTACACTGGTCAGACCCTAAAATTGTTGCTCTTATTACAATCTGACTGACCGACTGAAAAGGATGTTTAATACCTGCTTAAAGGTTGTTATTTCCAAAAGGTACTATTAATCTGACAAACAAGCCTCATCAAATTGTATATTCTAACTGCACTCCGAAAGACTTTCAAGTATAATTACAGGAAAAGCTGGTTCTAAAAAGTATTAAGTCAGGGGGTTGAAACATATGTCCTGTAATGAAGTTCTTGGTGTTACAAATACAGACAAGAGGGGAGGAGTAAGTTGATTTGAGGAATTTTAATTTAAAAAAAAAAGCAAGCTTACAAATTGGCAAAATACACTGCAAGGCATGAGAACCAGACATGATCATGGGCGAAAACTGGCCATGGAATACGGAACAGAAACAGAGAATCCGGCGAGGAACAAAGACCAACGGAGAGCTTAAACAGGAGACAGAGCAGGTGCAGACAATGGAGGATAATGAGGTGGCACAGGTGAGCAAAATTAAATAATAGCATAGTGGCTGTGGCTGAGAGTGGGAAACTAATAAACATGAAAGGAGCTGAAAAGAGATACAAGGAAACTACAAGACATGGGGGAAAGACAAACAGAGATCTAAGAGAATTCACTCTAAATGTACAAAGAACAGAAGACAAGGATAAACTAAGAAACTAGGCACAAAAGCCTGAATTAATAAGAGAATATTTCACAAATACTGAAAAATGAACTCAATAAGAACACAGAAACAAGGAAATGATCAAAATACACAAAAAAGCAAATTAAAACCTAAACACCTAGAGATTGTGACATCCCTCTTCAGATTTTTATTTGGAAATATTTAAATTTTTAAAACCATGTATCATTTTCCTTCTATTTTACAATTATGCACTATGTTGTATTATATTATATTGCATTATATTTGTCTCATATAATTAAACTAAAAATCCATTAAGGTTTGTGGTTAAAATAGCAAAACTGTAAAAAAAAAATCTGTGATAAAATATACGCTGTATACTTTTTGGTCATTATTTATGACTTTTTTGGCTGTTCAGTGATAAAATACCTTTGCAAGGCACTGGATATGTTTTTGGTCATTATTTATAATGACCAAAAAATTTTTGTTATAAGGCTTCTTTAAGCAAGCAACATTATGCTGCAACAAAAAACACATTTTATGCAGTGCAGGAAGATCGTCACCAGGGGTTAGCTGTCACTCTCAATCTGTGTTTGACCAATGGCACAGTGGTTTCCAAGATTTCGGGGCCTGACTGATAATGGTGGCTCACTGACGATATGAAGGTGAAGGATCCCCACTTGTCTGCCGTTTGCCCTACAATAACTTTGACTGCACAACAAGGAGCAAAAGAGAACATCTTGTCCTTCAAGTTTTTTATCCTAAACTTTTGCAAGAGTGTTGTTATTTCCTGGCCATTCAGGCTAACAAATTAGCAACACAAAAGTACATCTTGAAGAAATATAGCAATGTGGAAATAGATTGGTCCTCCAGCTACAGATGGACCTTAGTAGGTAATATGATTTTTATGCTGAAAAGTGCTGTCCAATAGCAGTAGCTGTTTGCAGAGCACATTACTAAAATCTATTTGACATTTATTGGATTTATTGGTTTGTTGTTCCCTGGGGAGTTTGTTGTTTTTCTCGTGTCACAATGTTTTTCAACAACCCTGCAATGCAGGGACACTGAGTTCTGGATGCTTTTGTGCGCTGCTCCAATTTCTCCTTTCTGCTTCAAAAGATTTTGCCCTTTGATTATGACCAGCTTATTATTTATCTTAAGGTAATAAACTCAGTGCAGTTTAAGCAGCTGCTCAAGTTGCTTTGCCAGCAAATTATGCTAAACAGTGCCCATGTATGGTAAGGAGCAGAGAGTAAATGGACTCATTTTAGAAATTCCTTAATCATTTTTCTCTGTGTGGTATGGTTTGTAGTGTTATGTTTCGTCCATCAGGCAGGTAAAAATGAAAGTAATTAATCTGGAATTGTGTGCCATTTCATTCCTGCTGTTTCTTTGGGACTGGATGATAGATTGCCTTATTTCTGCACACAAACACAGGTCGTGTCTTACAATGGAGCCAGTAGCCGGAGGAAAGGTGTCACTGTGCACCAGGATTTATGGACAGTACATTTGTAAAAAATAGTTGTTGCTCCACAAAAGTGAAGTAAGATCACTGTTAGTGTAAAATCATTGACAAACTAAATAAAATGATTGTAAAACCCCCTGAAACAAACTGGTTTCGCTATTGGGTGTTTTGTGCTGTGTCACACAGCTGATTGAACAATTAATTTTTAACTCCCACCAGCCAGGAAACTAAACAGGATTTGTTGCAGCCATTTTAAATTATAAAGATTTATGAGATTTACCCTGTTCTGCTAAAGTAAATGTGATCTTCGCAAAGTTTAATGAAGATACAGTTAGGGCTGCATTTCTGGGGGAAAAAGTCAGGGTATCTACACATTTTAATTAACAAACATTTTCCACATTCAACATTTTGACCTTTATCTGCTTTATTAGTAATTATGACCTTGCTATAAGGTTCCATGAATTATGAAAGTAAATGATGCCTTCCAATTTTTGGAGTGTGGTAAAGGGCAACTTATCATATTTTGTATCTGGACTAAAATGAATCAGCTCTATTTAAAAATGTATAATTCTTGGGGTATAAATGTGACGTAACACAGAAACCCATTTCTCTTAGCTGTTATTAGAAATGTAAAAGATAGAAAAACATACCATTCATGTAGAGCAGGTGTATGATGATCTTCTTCAGTCAGAAAATGACCACATGAAAAAAGTGACTCACCCAAACTTAGTTATATCTACGTTTAAAGCAATAATTAAACAGTTTAGTGCATCCAGAACTGTGACAAACAAGGGTGGATGAGAAGTTTGGAGGATGCTAAGAGAGGTAAAAAAAAAAAAAAAATCTTACAATGCTCTTTTATGGCATCTGAGATCCAAAAATTTTTTTCAAATTTTTTCAATTTTTCAATTTCATTCAGTTTTATTTATATAGCGCCATTCCCACACAACACAAATTTGTTCGTTCTCCAAGTGCCTTTCCCAAAAAGTCCCCCAAGGTTACATACATCCAATTAATTTTTTTTAAATCATTTTTAAACATGGCAAGGCGCCGATTTTCTTTGTTTTTAGTTTTTTATTTCAAAATTGGATAAAACATTTTTTTTTCCCTGTCTAAGGAAACCCAGCAAGAAATTTTGTCATCCAGTCCAGTGGACTTGCAGCATTTCACTCCCCCTCCCCGGATGGACATGGTAGAGAAAGCAGGTGGAAAAAACCAGTCCCACTGGGGCGTAGAACCCCCTTTTTACAGCAAATCCCCGGCCATACTGAGCAATGCCCAAAATGTATCGACAGTGGAGAGGGAAAAAAACATCCCCCCCTTTGTTTTTAACAGGAAGAAAAACCTCCATCAAACCCAAGGGCCCTCCAGTTTTTTTTTGAGCGCCGGCCCATCAGAAACAGAGGCCAGACGGCCACAAAAGGAGAACAAATGAAAAAGCACTGATCCCACGAGTAACTTTGTTTTTTCTTATGGGAAAGGAAAAGGTAAAATGTTAATGGGATGTGGCGTTCCCCTTTAGTGGGTTCCCGTTTTCCCACCTAGAAAAGAAAGAGAAACAGATTAAAACTCTGAGCCCAGTTTTTTCAAATTTTTTTAGAGGTCCCCTTGAAAAAGAAAGCACAATAGAAGTTTTTTTAGTTACAGTAAAAAAAGCTTCAGTCCCCCAGTAGCTTGGTCCCCCCCCCGCCCCCCCCCCTTAGGAGAGAGAAAGGGTTTGTAAACCACTGGAAAAAAGGACAGGCCCATGTGGGAATCATTCGTAAAGAGGGAATAAGTGAGGGGGCCATTTAAAGTTGTATACAATGACCCGCAAGCAAAGAAAGCTTGGGAAGAGTTTTTCCCCCTCCCTCCCCAGAAAACAAACTGTTGGGTATATTTATATTTAATTCAAACAACAGGTGAAACTACAAGAGTCCAGGGCCAGGTGTAGCTTTTCTAAGGAAGAGAAAAAAGAAGAGAACAAAGGTGTCAAAGCCCTGAAAAAAAAAATAACAGCAATAAAATACAAAAATTGAAGAGTAAGTGTGAGAAAGTTAAGCGAAGATGGTTGAAAGTGGGGTTCCATTTGTTTTCCCCCCTCCCTAGCAAGCCCATAAGCGCCCTATAGCAGCATTAACTACAAGAGGATAGCTCAGGGAATAACACCTTAAGCCCCCACACCGCTCCCTAACTATAAAGCCTTTTTATCAAAAAAAAGGGAAGGAAAGGTTTTTTTTTTTAAACTCGCCCTTAAAAAAGGAACAGTTTTGGGTCCCCTTCTAGAAAGCCCCACCCCCCCTTGAGGCATTTGGTTTTTTAATACCCTAAAAAACCACAACGATTTTTTTTTTGGGATAACCAATAAACCCAAGAAGTAGGGGGGGGTCCATACGGTAGGCAAAAAAAATTGGAAGTGTGGAAGGTTTTTTTTTGCACCTTCAACCATACTGAGCGTTTTTTTAGGCCCCCTAAAAACCTGACCCTCTCGCCCTTTTACTTCCCCCCCCATCCCAACAAGGGGAGAAAAAAGACGGAGCTAAAAAATAAGGAAATAAGCTCAGGAATTAACCTAAGCCCATCTGAACTAAAAGGCTTAATCAAAAAGGGAGAGTTTTTTTAAGCCCCCTAGCACCTTAAAAAGTAACAAGGGGTGTTCCCCCCCCCGCCTCAACGGAACCCTTAAAAAACCTGGGAGCCCTGGGTTTTTTTTTTGTTTTTTCCACAAGAAAGTGGGAGGCCTGGATTTAAAACCCTAAAGGGAAATCCTTTGGTCCTCACATTTTCTCACTTTCTTTTTGAAACTCCCTAGGAAAACCAAACCCAGTTAAAAAAAACCTTGTCCATCCCCCCCCCTGAGAACGAGGTGGGCCCCTCTTGTTAGGAAACGTAAAAAATGGAAAGCAATCAGATTCCTCTGATGGTTATGAAATGGGAAGGCTTTTTAAATTCATTAAGGGGCTTTAATATGTTGGAGGAGGAGAATGTTTTTTTTTTAAATTCCCTATCTGGAATTTTTAACAAGGAGGCCATGAAGGGGAGTAGGGGAATAATGATCTTCTCTTTTTTTTAATTTTTTTTCATCAGAAAACTTCCCCTTTGCCTGGCAAGCCATGTTTTTTTTTTTTGAATGAGGCCCTTAAAGGCCTTTTAACCTGCATTTTTGTGGGGCATGTTCCCCCTGGGAAGTAAAAGAATTTTTTATCAAAAATAGTCCCTCAGCCCTTGAGGTAAACAATCTCATGGGGAACTAGTTTTTTTTTTTTTTTTTTTTTCCCACTCAATCCCTGACGGATTTATTTTTTTTTCCGTAATTTTTTTGGGCATTGTTCCTGAGAATTGAAAAAAAAAAGGAAATCCCCTAGAAAACCTGTTTTTAATAATTTGGGGAAAAATTTTTTGTTTAAATGCAAGTGTCCCTGGTCCCAAAAATAAAAACACCAAGGTTTTTTTTTTGTTTTTTTTACTTTTAGTTATCCGGAAGGTCAAATTTAATGCCCCATCCCAGTTTAAAGTGAATTTTTTGACCTAAGCAGTTTTTTCTTTTTTTTAAAGAACTCCAGTCCCAAAGATGAAAAACTTTTTCTGTCCCTTGGTCCCCTGAATTTAAGAAAAAGGCCAGAAAATTTTAAAATTTTCCCAATACCCAAGTTTTTTTTTTTAAAAATGTCCCCCCCCCCCTTTTTCCAAGACATGCTTGTAAGTTCTATCCCTAACTGGGTTTGGGGCTCCATCAGATTTTGTTTAAGTGGATTAAAGTAAAGCTGAGTCTCATCAGCGTAACAGTGAAAATTTTTTATTCTAATGCTGCCTGAGAAATTTTTTTTGACCTATTGGGGAAGCCATATATTTATTAGGTAAAGAGAATTGGCCCAAGTACTGGAAAACCCTGTTGGTACTCCACAATTAACCCTGGAAGTTTTGTTTTAAGATGAATTTTTTTTATTCCATTTTTACATGACGCAACCTTGGGGAAATCTGTTTTTCAGAAACCAAGATTAAGATTTTAAGACCAGCCCTAGCGCTTGTTCCCCCCCTGGGAATTCCCCTACAGTCATTTTCCCCAAGCCCGCTTTTTCTAGAGGAATATTTATGAAATCCGCTGTAAAAAGTCAAAAAAAAATGCAGGGCACTGAGATCCTAACCCGCAGAACCAGTTTTTTACAGAACACAATTTATCTGAGGCATAAAAATAATCAATTAGTGAGACTTTTTTTTTTTTTTCAGCAAAGAGCTGTTGGTTTCCCCCAGTGGCTATGATGGAGCTCTGAAACCTGTGACTGAAACTCTTTCAACATGTTTTTTTTTCCCCCTTTGCTGTGGGGGTAAAAAATGCCCTCACACAAATTTCTTTGGATTAGCCCAAGCTATTTTTTTTTTCTCAAAATTTTTAAGTAAGAAAAATGGAAAAAGAGTTTGGAATATCGTCTGTAATTTTTATTTTTAAGTCAACTTCGATCAAGCGAAGTTTTTTTTTCTTTAAAAGCCCCAATAAAGGGTTTTTTTTTTTTAAATTTTTTTTTTTTAAAAAAAAAAAAGCCAAAAAAGCGCCTCGAAACCCCTTTTTTTTTAAAAAAAGGGCTTGGTGGGGTTAATAAAAACCCAAAATAAAACCCCCCGCTCTAAATTTTTTTTTTGTACGGCTAAAGAATAAAAAAATTTAAAAAAAAAAATTCCAATAAATCTATAAAAAGAAAGATTGGGGGGGGGCCCCCCCCTGGTTTAAAATCGCAGGAGGGGGGGAAAAAGAAAAACCAACTTTTTTTTCCCCCCTTTATAAAATATAACTTTTTTTTTTTTTTTTTTTTTTTTTTGGGGTTTGGGGAATTTGGGGGGGGTTTTTTTTCCCCTTAAAAAAAAAAACATAAAACAATAGGTTTTTTTTTTTTTTGGAAAAAAAAAAAGGTTTTTTTTTTTTAGATTGAAGCCCCTAATATTTTTCCCCTGATACTTCCAGGAAGCCCCTCCCACAGGAAATCAAAGCAGTCCTTAAAGCACAGATCAAAGGGTTTTTGTCTTAACCCCAGTTTTTTTTTTTTTTTTTTACGTTTTTTTCCAAATGTTGTTCCCCCCCTTCACTTTGTTGAGGAATTGAAAGTAATCATCTTCCGGGAAGTAAATGTCCATAAGAAATTTTTTTTTTTTTTATTTTTTTTTTTTAATTAGAATTCAATTTTTTTTTTTTTATTTTTTGGAAAGAAATCCCATAACAGTCATGAACTGCCCCCCTTGAGAAACGAAGGGGAAATGAAAATGGCGCCAAACAAGCTTTTAATGAACACTGTTTGTAAGTTTTTTTTTTGTTTAAGCAACTGTACTAAAAGAGAAAACCCCTAGGATTTATTCTTTGTTTTCTTTCTATTTTAAGGTTGAATAAATAAGGGCTGGGTGTCTGGGCCTTGGTGAAAGTTGTTTTCCCTTGTTTTTTTATAGAAAACAGTAGGCCTATTTTTTTCCATATTAATTAAGGAAAATCCTCTAGGTTTTTTGTGTAGAAGCGCCAATTTTTTTTTTTTGTTTTTTCGCTCCAATTTTTCTTAACATTAGTGCTTTTAAAAAAGTAAAACGCAGCTCCCTGAAAATTTAAACCGAGGGAGCCAGCCTTCCCCTCATGAAAACAATAATTTTTTTTCCTTCTTTTTTTTTTTTTTTTCCAAGGGGGTGGCTGCATTGTCCCCCCTTTAAATTTGCCCACCGCATTGATGAAAAAAGTAAAACACTCCCTGAAACAATGAAGAAACAGATTTTTTTGTGAGAAAAGGGGAAAGAAAACAAAATTAATTTGCCCTTCCCCTCCACCCTGTTTTTTCCTGTTGATATAATGAGGAAAATTAAAGTGGAAACAGAATTCCTTTTAAATGTTTGGTTTTTTACAGCATTTTGTTTCCCCCACCCCCCCCCCCCCTGAAAAATTAATGGATCTACTTATAAATGAAATTTTCTTTTTCCAGGTGTGGGAGTACTCCTGTTTTTTAAATTAAAACCTCCAAAAAGTTAGTTTAAAAATTGTCAGACCCCAGCAAACCGGGGGGTTTGTTTGGAAAGAAAATATTTTGTTTTTTTTATGTCCTTTACACTTCAAATGCCCATATGGTTTCAAGCACAAGGTCCCCAAAGAAAAATGAAGAACAACCGTGGGGGTAGGTTTTGGTTTTTTTTAAAATGGTTTTTTTTTTTGTTTTGAAAGTAAAGCCAATTTTTTTGAGTCTAAAGAATAACCATTAAAGCCCTATATTTTTAAGCTATCACTTTCAGTGTCCACAGCAAACAAATGAAATGTTTTAAAAATCCCCCACTATTAAATAAACTTTTATCTGTAAAATTTTTTTTAACAACTAAAAATCAGATTAAAAAAATGGTTCTGGGAAAAAAACTGAAATTCCCTAAAATTTGAGAGGTAAGGGCCTGGGTGGACGATTTACAAAAACAACAAAAGAAAGGGGTGGGTTTTTTTGTTTTTTTTGTTTTTAGTTGGGCCTTTTTTTGCAATTTTTTGGGGAAATTGAGGGAAAAAAACTAAGGAATTTTAAATTTATTTTCAAAAGAGTTTTTTTTTTTTTTTTTTTTTTTTTGTACGCGCTTATTTTTAAGCTTTTTTTATCCCGCAATGGTTTCGTAACACCAAGCAATTTGTTTAAGGCCCTTTTTTTTTTTTTTTGCACAGCTTTTATTCTGGGTATAATTTGGAAAAAGGTTTTGGGGCCCTGGTACTTTTTTGCTTTGTCCATTTTTTTTTTTCAATGAACAAGGAATTTTTGTTCGACCTTATGTTTTTCCTCTATGTAAAAAATTTTTCTTTTTTTTTTTGCCCTATAGAAGCTATTTCCCTATTTTAGTAAAAACATATTTACTTTCCCATAATTAAAAAAATCAAATTAATGTGGGTTCAAGGCTCTAGATTTAGTGCTCGGGCAATATTCTTAAATAATAATAACCCCGCCAGAAATTTTTGTGACACCCCATTGTTTTTTTTTTTTTGTTATACCACACATGGAAAAGTTCCCTCCCTTTTTTGTAAAATAAAAAACTCGACCAGAATTTTTTTTCATAATCCTTCTTAGGTTTTTTTAAAAACTTGTTTTTTTTTGCCTGGCAAATTACCTTTACTCATATTTTAATTTTAACTAACTGGGAAAATAACCCCACAGTACTTTCAAACCCATAGGGGGGGAAGAATGGGGTTTTTGTTTAAAGAATTTAATATTGAAAATATTTTGGACAGTTGAGCCCAAAAAAACAGATTCCATCATGCTTGAATTGGAGTGAAAAACAGCAAATAACCCTTTTAAAATTAAATTCACCCCAATTTTAAAAAAACAATTTGTTTCCGTTTTAATATCTTCACTAAAATTCATTTATAAGTGGGAAGCTCAGTAAGCAAAGGCCATTTTAAAAGCCTTTGGTCCAACAGAAGAAGCCTTTTGAAAGTTTAATACCGACCATATACTTAGTAAGAACACCTTGTGAAACATTATTGAAATGCTGGCGTCCAAGTATTTGAAAATTAACAAGAAATCTAGAAAAAAAAAAAATTTGCCCCTGGAATTGTAAACAAGGTAAAACTGTTTTTTTTTTTTGCAAACTCCTGTCCAGTTAATTGATCTTGTCTTGCTTAGAAGCCTAAAAAAATTTGCCCCTTAACCCCCGGCCTTGGCAAAGTGTACCGTGGGACCATTTGTTTTCAAGTCCCCTCCTGAAAATTATTAGGGGTTTTTTTCGTTTAAAAAAAAACATACAAAAAAAAACCCTGAAAGGGGTAAACACAATCCTAAAAATGGTAAGAAACCCAAGAAGGAACAGCAAGAGGGTTTTTTTTTTTTTTTTCCCTAAAAAGAAAAGAGAAAGCTTGCTTTTTTTTTCCAATGAGTCCAGGTGTGAATATAATCACCAACTTTTGGCAAAATGGGATGACAAAACAAAAATTCCTGTAAATATTTCCTGGGGCCATTTGTTTTTAGTTTTTTTTTTATAATGGTAAATTTTACTTCATGGAAAACTTGTTTTTTTTTCGGCCCCTTCTTTGGCCTTAATACCTAAATCATATTCCCTCAAGTTTTTTTTTTGAAAAAAAATATTTTGAAACGGGCAAAAAAAAATAGAAAATTCTCCCCAAATATTGGTTGGGGTTCCCTGGTTTTCTTGTTCCCCAGAAAGCAAAATAGGAAGGCAAACAACCACCCCGTGGTTTTGTTTTTCCTTGCTAAATTGTGGAAAAGGCCCCAAGAACCAACATTTCCCCAAGCATTTTTTTTTGTCCATTGTAAGTAACCCCCAATCAAACCACCCTCCTTCACCCTGTTTCCCATTACTTCCTGTTAAAAAATTTTGCGTTTGGGCCTGAAAAGGGGAAAACCCCGCAGTTCCCCAACCCCCTCCCTTTTTACCTTTTTTATAAGAAACAGTTGGGGTGGCAATGTGTCCACTTAGGGAAAACCTAACAAATTTTTTTTTTTAAAAAGCTGTTACCAATAACACTTTCTGTAAAATTAACAATGAGTAAGTGTCCAAAATCATGGCCCAATGAAAGTTTTTATCCCCTAAATGGCACAATATTTTGTTTTTTTCCATCTTTTGAAGGAAATCACAACCTTGGTTTTTGAGGTTAAAAAAAAAACAATGTCCACTAGGCTTTTTGGGGTCCCTTGTTGACATCGTGGAAATACTTATTTTTTGGTCAAAGTTTGTTTTTTTTTTTTTTTGGCTAGTTTTGTACAAAATAAAACTTGTTAAAACTTTAGCAGCTTAATGTTACCACAAATTTTAATAGTCCAAAGATCCTAAGGCAGAGAAGCAATATGCTTTTTTATAAAACCCCCACATGTCCACTTTTTTTTACATATAATAACAATTTCCATTTGAAAACCCCTTTTTTTAACAAACAAACAAAAAAAAACAAAACTCAAGAAAAAAAAAACCACCAATTGAGGGAGAAACCAGAAAAAATGGAAAACAACAATCACCTAAGTGTTGGGGACACCATAAATCCAACCATGTGGAAAAAGATGGATTGAAGCCTAAATTTTTTCTGGAAAGAAAACCTGTTTTAGAAGGTTTTTTTCAAAGTACTTTTATGAATCGGACAGAAAAGTAAAAAACTCTTCCGCATTCCAAAAATTTACAGCCACAGCTAAATCATCCAAAAGGTCCAATTCCCCCAGCAGAAGATTTTGTCAATTGTCCTTGACCACAATTTTATCTAATTATAATTTAACTAAGATTTAAACTATAGCCTAAACTAATTAATTTAAAAATTCCCCTGCTTTTTTTTTTTGTTGCTAAAGGGTCCCCTAGTTTTTTGTGTGTTTTTTTTTTAAATTTTTTTTATATTTTTTTTTTTTTGATTTATTCTAACACATTTTTTTAAAACGCAAGGCCAACCTCCCCTCCCCCTAATTACCTGCACCCTATCAGCAAACAACTAAGTTTTTTCCTGAAATCTCACAAATGTTTAAAAACCATCCTTTCCAGCCTGGTAAAGGCATGTTTTTTTTTTTAGAAAAATAGAAAAACTGACTGCCACATTTAAAGTGTGTTTTTTTTTTTAATGTCCCAGCTAACTCAGAAGAAGGATAGGCCCATGCTTGGGTGGGTTATGCCCATGCGCAAGCCCGTTTTTTTTTTGTAAATGTCTGGGGGATTTTACACATGTTTTTTTGGGTTGTGAAAATAAATGCCCTATTAATTCCAATGGGCAAAAATTCTTTTTAATGTTTTGGTTTTTTTGCCTTACCTTCTTGGCTCAGTGGGTTTAAACCTGCAATTTTTGGGCAGCAAAACTTCTTGAGTCCAGTTTGTTGGGATTTTTTCCAGCAGGCAAACCCCCCGCTCCCATCCCCCTTTCCTCCCCTTTTTTTTTCCCCTCTCTAAACACCCCGCCACCCTCAACAAATAGAGAGATATTTAAATTTTTTTTGGGGCAGACCCCCTCCTGCGTTGGAAAAAGCTTCCCTTCGCTCACACATTGCAACCATCTTTTCCCGTGTTTTTTTTCATATGACACGCTTCCAGAGGAACCCCTGGCATCTGGGAAGAAGCCCCCCAAAAAGTTTGTCCCAAGGAGAGGCCCCAGCGTGTCTTTGGAGACAGAGGGAAGAATGGAACGGACTGAGACAGAGGGAGAGGATGAAAGCGAAAGCGGCACAAGACCCCTGTCTCAAGGGGTCTTCTGGCATTTTTTTTTTTTTTTGAAGTGCGGGTCCCCAAAAGGAATTGGAAAGGCCTTAAATGTAAGTTTTGTTTTTTTTTTTTTACTGTTGTGGACCCTTTTGGGTTTTTTTTTTGTTTTTTTCCTTATTCCCTTTTTGGGCCCCCTTTGGGCCATTTTTTGTTTTTTTTTTTTTTTTGTTCTCTTGAACAGGTTTTGTTTTTTTTTTTACTTTTTTTTGGAAATATAAAATTTAATACACCGAAAGGGAATTCCCCTTTTTTGTGTGGGCAGCAGAAAATTTTTATTTTTTTAGTTTTTTGGATATTAAAGCAAAGATTTGTTTCAGAGCTCCAGCTGTGGGCTTGTTTCTTCTGGGAGACAAAATGACAGTCATGAACAGGGACAACAGAAACACCAACCAGCACAGACATCTGAAGAACCACAATGGGAGTCTTTTTTAAATTTAAATGCTCAAAAAATCTCCTCACAGTTACAATATGGTTTAAATTATAACACAGCCTTTAAAATTTGACTTCTGTGGGCTTATTCCAGGATATTCCCCCCCCTGACAAAAATATTGAACTTTAATGACTGCCAAAAGTTTTTAAAAAAAAATAGAAGTTCACAAAGATTCCCCAGTTCAAACGACAGATTTTAAATAATCAAACCTTTACTGATTGAACCTGTACTCTCAAAGCTTCAAAGAAGAGGTATGCTGTGGTGCATTTATAGCTACTTAACACAGCTATTTTTGCTCTGTATCGTTAAAGAGCTAACACTAACATTGAGTGCATTATAGATGCAGCACCTTCCTTAATTATTAGCACCCATGGTACATAGATGGCTTGTGAAAAGTTTACATACACTCACCAAGTCCATGGATGCCATATTGATCATGACCCTTTAATTAATGATGTGTCTGAAGCATTTGTTTTCATTATGGAATAAAGATACAACAAAGATCCATCAACAAGCTTCGGGTATGATGCCGAATGGGTGCTTGAACACTTTTTTAGTCAGAAATTGGTTAAGTTGTTTGCCTTTTTTAATCATTTGGTTCCTGGATAAAGTCAATACATGTAAAAAATATGGTTTTAATGGGGGGATTGGGAAAAGGCCATTCTACAAACTTAATGTAAGCTTGTTTTAATCAATTCAATTCAATTCAATTCAATTCAATTCAATTCAATTCAATTCAATTCAATTTTCAATTCAGTTTTTTTTTTTCAAAATTCCATTTTCAATTTCAATTCAATTCATTGTAAATTAATTTCAACATTCCAAGTTTTTTTAGATGAGTGTTGTCCAGTAGAAAGACCAAAACATCTGACACCTGAACCCTGGCTACTATATATACATACTAGCATAAAATAAATTTTTCATAATACATCAAAGGAAAGTAAATTTTTTTAGTCCAGGATGTTTTTTAGGAGCAACCAACATAAACCTCCAAGAGTCAAGCCTTTAGGAATGTTACTTTCCACAGTAAAGCCAGTTTGATATCAACATGGACTTAGAGGTCCAAGAAGTAAGCTGCTGCTCCAAAATAGATGCAGTCAAGCTTGACTGAACTTAGCGGTTGTGCATTTGGACAAGCCAAATGCCTTTTAGAGAAAGCTTGATGATCAAATGAGATTAAGATTAACTTATTTTGCCACAATTCCGATGTTTGGAGTCACTTCAATGCTTTCAAGCTTTAGAACACTGTCCCAGCTTTCCAGCATGGTGGTGGTAATAGCAGGTAACTGTCAGTAACTTGGTCGATTGCACAAAATTGATAGTATAATAAAGGAGGACAACCTTCAAATTCTTCAACTTCTCCTCAACTCATCCACCTGCATGGGGTTTTTTTTTTTTTTTGAAAACCACAAAACTGGAATTGGAAAAACTCCTTTTCTGGAATGGTCCATAACCCTTATAACAAACGTAAAAAAATTGTAAAACCAAAAAAAAAAATCTGTATCTGTGCTGGGAAACTAACCAAGTCAAATTATCATTATTGCCAACAAGAGAGGTCCAGTCACAATTATTCCAGAAACGTATAGGTGGATAAAAAAGTAAATCATGTCACTGTAACTTAGGGACAGCTAACCAAATATTAGTAGGGCTGTATGTAAATATTTTAGTGACTGTGTATGCTTTTGAGCCTTAGTGCCTTTCACAAAAAAAGATCAGAACATGAGAACCCAGTTCTTCGTTTTGAAATTCATTGAAGTTGTTTGCAGTGCAATTTTTCGACCCTGAGAAGATAAATACCTAAATAATGACCTGATAATAATAAGCCATTGGTGCCCAGGGTGGATTATATAAAACTTCATCTCGTACTGTAAATTATTGCTACAGAGACTTGGTTACCCAAAGATAGTACTCATTGCTGCAGTTCTCCAACAGTGAGCTTTACCGTCCTACTATACATTGTGGGAAGATACATTTGGATCCACATCCAGCTTTGTTTGACACAGTTCCAACTGTTCTAATGTTTTTAATTATTCCTCTGACTGTGGGTAGTTTATGAGAGCAGTCAGTGAGGTTTCGCTTCTATTTCCTGACCCCTAACTTTCATGAGCTGAAGATCAACACATATCTGCCTTTCATGAATCATATGTTTCTCAGCTTTTCCCATTTTGAAGAGTTATTAACAAAAAGGTGCCTTCATAGATTATTAATACAATTTTGTCAATTCTCTGATCAACTTTAAAAAATAAAAATCTAAATTGCACAAAGTTATTTTCGAAGGCTAATGTTGTTGTCCTGTTGTTTCTTGTAGTGGGATTTTTTTCCTCACTAAACCTCAAAGTAAAGGTTGAATTTTCTCAATTGTTTAGTGTGAGTTTATGCTCCTGTGATTAAAGATGCATTTATTTTTATATATTTTGCTTATCTTTGGTCAGAGTTTTAATAAATGTGGAGGGGGCTGCATGTGTGTTGATTCGACTCCAATGACAGGTTGCTTAACTTATGTGGGCCCGTGTGTCATTGTGAAATTCTGTCTTGTTTCATCTTAGCATTGTTTGCTCCCTTAGGAACATAAATAATAAGTCTGGAAGGATGCAATTATAGTTACCAAGAGGCAATTTCCTTTAATGTGATTCTATCTGAGAAGATGCACATCAGAGTCTCTGGCTCCTCTCAGCTGCTAAAATTACAATTGCTCTAGATTGTATTTGTTCTTGTGGAGTAAAACATACATGTACTGCTAAATCATAGTGGTTTATAGCATTGTAGTGACCTTTTTGTTTTATTAAACATTTTCTTTTTGTGAATGTTTTTCTTCTTCTTTCTTGGGGAATGTCACTTGCATTCTTTCACGGAGCAGTGTTAAATCTGCTTTTCGTTCGCCTTCCTGTCACTGTTGCCCCTCAGCAAGCTGCAAACAGCTCACTTTGACATTTTCATTGTGTTTCTGCAAAGACTGCAGGTATTCCTCTGTGGAAGCATATAGAAACGACCCTTGTCTCCATGTACCATGAAGGTTTTTTTTTATATACTGCTTTGGGATCAGTCATCTTGTCTAAAAATACCTCAAGCTGTTTTTTGACAACAAAAGACCACCAATTCTGGTTATATATACATGCGTTGGTATTTTGTTATAGTGTATAGATAAATAGTCAGATAATATAAATTCTAATAAAGACATAACTAAAATCTTACTAAGTTTGGGGATTTAAATTGGATGACAGGGTTTTTCTTCACTGAAGTGCACAAATGAATTTGAATATCTTCCCCAATGGAAGGTTTTGATGACACAATTACAATAACTCAATTATGGCTACTGAGTCATGAAATTGATTGATTTTATAAAGCACAGTAAGAAAACGGTGCCTCAAATAGACAAAATGTCTCTAAAGATCCAAGACAGCAAATACAATTTCAGTAATCAGTCTGTTGCCGCTCTAGTCAGCTAATTTTGAGATGCAGCACTTTAGAGCTCAGCATATATTATTGTTAGAGCATAGAGGATTTTTTTGTTAATATTTTGAAATCAGTTTGTATACCTCCTTTTGACAAAAGTTCATATTTTCCAAAGCAAGAAACAAAACATCACTTTCTGTCTAAGCAAATACATTTTTCATATTTTTACCTTACAAACACAAACTTCAAACTATTTATTTGGTGTTTAGACCAACAAACATTACTGCATAATTATGAAGTGGAAGAAAAAAAATCAATGTTAAAATGTTTACAAATTAAAATATGTCTGTGTATTCTTAATCAAATCAAGGGCAATGAGTTGACTTTAGAAGTAATCTAATCAGTATCTAAAGACCACTTGTATAATCTGATCTCAAACCTTAGAGATTTGTCACAGAAAGATTAGTGAGCAAACAGCATTATGAATACTAAGGAACACAACAGACAGGTCTGGGAAAAATTTGTGGAGAAGTTTAAAGCAAGGTTTGGTTATGTGGCAATATCTTAAGGTTTGAACATCTCAGAGAGCTTGCTTCAGTCTATCATCTGAAAATGGAGCCAGTAAGACACAACTGCACAACTACAACTTAAACTGAGAGGCAGAGAATTAATCAGAGAAGCAACCAAGGAGCCCATTGCTACTCTGGTAGAGCTGCAGAGATCCACAGCATAGATCTGAGAATCTATTGACAGAACAGCTATTATTCTTGCACTCCACAAATCTAGCATGTACCAAAGTGTGAAGAAGAAAACCGTTTTTGAAGGAAAGCCATAAGAAGTCCTATTTGCCTTAAGTCATGTAGGTAAAAACAAAAAACAGGACAATTCTTGGAAGATGATCTGTAATGTGAGGAGTTCAAAGGGAATTAATTATTTGTCAAAGCGCTGTATGTACATAAAAACACCTAGGCTAAACTTAGATGGGATATATGGGTAAATAAAGTTATCTGAGCTGAAAAGGGACCATGTCTGGCCACTCTAAAATAGCCATAAAAATATGTCCACAAAGGTCCAGTCTGGATGCATCTTCAGTGATCTGAAGATGCATCCAGACTGGGTACAGAATGCGTAAATGTAGAAATACGAAAACTTTTATCATTCTCTGAGAAGGGATACTCAGTTTAAATTTAGAAATAATCTGGGCCACATTGTTTCATATTCTTTAAACAACGCCAAGGCCAAAGTGTATTGAACCTGGTTAATACTAGTTAAATAAGCTAGTTAAATAAGAATTTTGTCAGAAAGCTTCTCATACAGGAAAAGGGTTCTGTTCTGCTAAAATTATATAAAAAAATAATAATATATTATAAATTGTTAAAGCCTGCCATCAATGTGATGCCATTATAAAAATGTTTATGTTTAATTATTGATATGAGTAATTCTTCATATTATTTTAATAAAAAGGATTAGAAAAATAGTTTAAATTTTGGTGATTTTATGGCTCCAATTGATGTTATGTCTTTTTAAATTTTTCATTAGACTGCTATTTAATAAATTAAATCATTGGTGACCAGTAGTGTGCAACAATATGGCTGTCAGTTATCCTTTATTTGTCCACTTTAATAGATTGAAATAGATATTCCTGTGAGATTACTTCATGTTTCAGTGGTTATGTAGGATACCATCAAAATATACATAACAATTATTCTGCATTTGGAACAGTCGTAAGACAGTTCAGTTTATGCCGACCATATTTCTTTCCAAACCTTTTCAAAATGCATACAAAAAATATTTTTCTTTCAAATGAAAGTAAATATCCCTCCTAAATTCACATTATTTGTCTCTTCCAGGACTTTGGACTGAAAACACTCTCATTGTGATAACTTCCAGCTCAGACTACAGATTTTGGCTGTAAGTATGCCAGAAGCAGATCTTCTCTGTGTTTGACTACACCATGTAAGATTTTTGAATGTAAAAAAAAAAAGAAATGTGGAGAAAATTATTCACCCCATAAGAAAGAGCCACAATCATTGCTGCGACTGTCCTTTTCTAGTGGAGACAGATCACTGCACATTGCTACCCGCCTCCATCCTTCTGCAGTTCCCCTTTCAGAAATCCAGCCTGCGTATGTGCCCTTACTGTCCACTGATGGCATGGCCCAGTTGGCAGACTGTCCATGGCTGGATGCTTTGTAAAACTGTCCAACAATATAACACTCTGAAGAGCTGTAGGGTTGAAACACCAACTGACCCGAGAGGGAAATCTTCCTGATTTTTGCTAACAACTGAGATCTGATGGAAGTTTTTTTTTTAAACTTTACACTTATTTACTGCATATCATCAGTCCATTTGTGGCATAAACAGTAGATATTTACAATGGAAATCAGCTGAATGTGTAAATCGATTTGAGTTTGGTGCTCATTTACATGTTGTGGGTTCCACTAGATGTTTTTAAAAAAGCTTTCCATGTGCTGGGGAGGAGGCTGTCAACTGCATTGTGAACATAGCAGGGAAAATGTGCTGAGGATGAAGGAGCAGCCCAGTGTGAACATGATTTAGTGTTAGATCTGATCTTTGTAAACCCGTTTTCAGCATTTCCCGCACAAGCCAGTTGATTAATCCGAGTTATTTAAATGAGTGGTGTAAACGTGAGTATCGCAGTGGCTACAGAAAACTAATAAAACCTGGTTGAAAACAGCAGTGCCTAGAAGGGCAGTTCGGGGCTGCTGCTTTGAAACTGCTTTAATTCGTCTCTCTCTCCCCTCTGTCAGCCTCATTACCAACTTTAGATAGCTCAAAATCAACTCAAGGTGATTTTCTACATTGTATAAAAAGACACAATCTCTTTTTCTCACTGTATGACATTGAATCATACTAAACCGTTACTGATTTAGGTCAGTTGAGGTTACCATAATGATTTCTGTTTGGTAATCATCAAAATAACAGCAGAGAGATTTTATTGTTACTTTCTTAAAAGTAAAAACTCTAAATACATTTCTAAGTTATTTGGTAGCATTTCCATTTAAAAAAGACCCAGGTCAATCATTTTGGGTGTCCTCCCAAAAGCTTCTTCATATAGTTTTCTGGAATTTTGGTCCACTCCTCTAACAGAACTGTTGTAACTTTGTTGGACACCATGTTCTCACACACCTTTCAACTATGCCCAAAAACTTTCTAACAGAGAGACATCAGGAGTTTGTGATGGACACTCCAAAACATTGGGTTTCTCTCCCAAAACATTGGGTTTCTCTCCTTCAGCCAGTTTATAACTAGTTTGGCTGTATGCTTAGGTTCATTGTCCATTCAGAAGACCTATTTTTGCCCACGCTTTACTTCCTGGCTGACATCTTGAGTTGTTGATCCAGTATTTCTGTATATTTTTCTTTTCTTTTTAATTCTATTTTGCAAAGTGCATCAGGGCACCCTTAAGCAAAACAGACACACAAAACAGGATGCTGCCAACCCTCTACAACAGTTGACGTAGTGTTCTGAGGCTTGCAACGTTTCCCTTTTTTCCTCGAAATGTATTGGTGGTCATTATGGCCAAACACTTAAATGTTTTCCTCATCCGACCACAGGAATTTAAGGTCTTTGTCCCTGGGTCAATTGACAAACTGTAATCTGGCTTTTTGGTTTTGCTTCTGGAGTAATGGCTTATTCTTCACTGAGTGATGTATTAATCCATGTCAGTACACGGTTTGTTTCAATGTGAGTAATACCACTCTCCTACCTGCTTCAGCCAGCATCTTAATATGCACAATTGGCACCAAAATACTATTCCATCCTTAATGGTTTGATGGCTGGACATTCGGGTGCTGTTTATCCTTCCATATAATTGTTGGAAAAGATAAACGTGTCTCTTTCAGTATCTGGAAGTTCTCCCCAAGAATGAACTAGACTCGTGAAGTGCCGTAATTCTCTTCCCATTATGTTGCCTGATTTATTCTGTTGAGTTGTAGTTGATTAGATTTCAATCCATTGGAAATGATTAGGTAGAATCCTGTGAAGATAATATAGGAAAAAAATGACACAAAGTTCATGAAATAATGTTAAAACCAGTGAAATTTAAAATTAAAATTGAAATAAAAAAAATCACAAAATATAGGCTATAATTAAAATAGGATTTAGAGTTTTACTCTAATGTACCATTTCCATGGCAAATGCTTATTTCCTAATAACCTCAGCTAAACCTTTGGATACATCTGGTAAGATGGTATGTAGTTATATAATTTCAAGATCAAATCCACATTCTGCAGTCTTGCTCAATGTTTTAAACAGTAGCCTTGGGCCCTATTATAGAGACAGCTCAAGCTGTAAGGTTTCCCTCTAACTCTTCCTGATGTGAATGAGCCAATTTGATGAAATACACAGCATGGTGCTTTGTTGCATCATCTCACGTGTGTCACAACCAAGCAGAAAAGGAGAACAAGAGCTAATGCTAAATTGCCACTCCAGCATGCAATATTTATCATGCGTACATGAAAGCAGTAATCACTAAAAAGACGGTGTGTCTGCATCAGATCCTTACAGCTTTATGTTTGAAATCATAAGACCGCCCTTGATAAAAAGACCCGCTTTGTGCTGCATTGACTCTAACAGCATCAATTATTTTGTGTGCAAATGCAATTTCAGTTCTCATGTTACTTGAAATGGAAGTAAGCATTATAGTTTCCGTTCTTACCTCTTTTCCCTTTCTTCTTGAGTGCTTATTGCAGCCCCTAAGTAGTAAAGTAATACATGAGCAAGGGCACAGAGATTAGGTGGAAATACCTAAAGCGTCACATGCACCATCACAAAAACATGCAAAATGAATCTATCTATCTATCTATCTATCTATCTATCTATCTATCTATCTATCTATCTATCTATCTATCTATCTATCTATCTATCTAGCTATCTATCTATATATATATATATATATATATATATATATATGTATATATGTATATATGAGGTTAATATTTCAGTCATCACAGCAAAGGTGGCTACTTTAAGGAATCACTGCTTTTCTTTTACCGCAACAGCACAGGATAAATGTTGACAAAGCTGTGAAATTATTTATGATGGTCTTCTTTTTTACATCACAAGAACACAGGGGTGTGCAGACTTTTAAGAGCCACTACATTTTATTTGCAAGTTGATGAAACAAAAAGATAATATTGGAAAGGCAAAAGCATAGGAACTCATACACATCTCTTATTGTTATTCTGTTGTAGCATTTCTTGTGGCCAGTTTACTATCATTTTTATATTTTCTATTTGCATTCACTGATTTTGTACATTTTGTGTGAACTTTAATGTTCTTGTGTATGTTCTGGTCTTCAAAAAAGAGATTTTGTATTGTCTGAAACACGTTGATATGAGCATGAGTACTGCACAGAAAACACAGGGTGATACACATGAAACTCTGGGCAGTGCATTTTTATGGCTTCACACAGTCATTGACTGAGCAGCTTTTGATGCATGCTTGCAACTCTCCACACGCATACCTTATTAAATATGTATTCCAACTTGCACTGAATCTCTCTGGAGACTCGGCCTGTTTAGTTCAAAGCCTGGTCTCATAGATTTTCTTCCTTCCCTTACTCCTTACTTAATGAAATTGTGCTGATAATTATTAGATTATCTGCGCATTTAGCATCTGCTGAAGTGGCAGAGATAAGCAGAATAAATCTACGAAAAGAATGCAAGTATTAGCCTCATGTTTGTACAAGTCAGTACTCCTGTGCACCTTCTGCATTATAAAAAAGGCACCAGCGCTGGTCATGATGGGTTTAACCAGCAAGCTATGAATCTTGTTTGGATCGATATTCTTTTCCCACTCACCCACTAAAACAGACCTGCCTGGGCTTCAGGGCGACAGACTGTACGATATGTTACACTGACTGCTAAAAAAAACCCACAGGGACCTGAAGAAAATTTGCAGAATTGTTTATATGTGAAATAATTTTAAAACAGAAAGATCAATCCCTGTTAGGTTTTTGGGTGCACATTGTGAGGCAGTTTGAATTGTTCTCGTTCACTGTTACATAAAACGATATGGAGGTGTTCTGCTGCAGAGAGAGATCAGTGGCACACCCTGTCAGGATGTCTCTGGGTTCTGTCTCTGGGATTTTAAAAGCCTTATAAAGCTTAACCCACATATCATATAGTTTATTTATTAGTAAACTGAGCTACATAAAAGAATTCACTTCACTATTCTACGGTTCTTTAAGGTCCCTTTGGATGTATCAATAATAAAATCTAACTGTACCCTCCAAGAACCTAAAAAACGGGTTCCTAATTATAGTCACTGTGGTACGAGGATAATAAAATGTCACACTTTTTGACCTGTAAGTAGTAGATTTAAGTAAAAACAAACACGTTATAAAAAAATGAAGTTCATACAGATATATTCAAACAACTAATAACTGTGTGCATATATGTTCTAATGTATTTGCATATGGTTGCATTAGTTAGTTTGTTGTGCAGTTTTGTTAGTGTCCAAAAGCACACACTGGAATACCAATAATGAGTTGGTAATGCATTAGGAAGGATGGATAGTGGATATTATGCAGATGGTATTTGACTTTTGGAGTGTGATGATATTAAGCTACATTGTAATATCAATGTTCATAAACCAGTCAGTCTCATTCATCCAAAAAACCCCTGAATTCTTTCCTTTTCCAGAGAACAATCTCTGCTATATATTAAAAGAAGAACAAGGAGATTTTTATATATGTCTCAGAGTTTAAACTTATTTAGAATCAACTAAAAATAATCAACACCTTAAATATCGATAAAAAGAAAATCAATCAGAGCTAATCAATGAAATAAAAATCTACTTTATAATTTATCTATTAATACATATTTACTACTGACTAATTAACACAAAATGAAAAAAAAACATACAACAAATGAGCAAAACTAACTCTAATCTACTAAAACAGATAAAAAAAAATAATAATAGCCTGGGGAGTAAACGCTCAAACTACGACAGTGAAAACCAATTAAAAATTGAAACTTTTCTAAAAGTTTGTCAGTCTCTTAGAACCCTTAAGAAAAGGGTCTTATGGTCTGGTTTTAATTTCTAATATCAAATTTCCCCCTAACTGGGTGAGGCTGTTGTTGGACCAAAGTGCAGGAAGGAGCGAGGGAGCAGCATGGTGAGTAGATAAATGAATTTAATTAACGAAACAGGTAAACTTACAGATGTAGGCAGGAAATGGGAAAATACAGGCAGGCCTCAGGACATGGAGCGGTGAGTAGAAAGGGTAGTATGCAGGGTAGACATCACGAGGAACCACTGTAGAACAATGACCATAAGGGAGTATATGTACTGAGAGAGAGTGGAGAATGAGACCACCAAAAGGACATAGACAGGGAGGAATCAGGTCTTTAAGGAAATACAAACTAAAACATATGACATAAGAATCCAGGGAAGAAACAAAAACCTAAACACTAGAATGAATCTAATAAACCTGAATGAACTGAAATAAAGCAAGAGAAGAACATGGCAGTGCAGATAAAGTAAACAGAACATAAACTCAGAACCCCAAAGACAGGCACATTATGACACTAACAGAAACCCCCACAATAGAACAGCAAAAATATGTTTTATTGGTACGACAAGGCTGTTTAACTTTTACAGAACCTGGTTTCTGCTCAAACAGCAGTGTTGAGTGGAGTGGCAGATTGTACTGGTCTCTTCTTAGCACTGACCTTTTAATGTCTTGAGGTTACACACTTTGGGTCCTGATTGAATCGAATGACAGAGGAAACTCCCACACGATCTTTACACAAAGATAGTCAAATGCAGCAACCAACCAAATAACGAAATGGTTTAACATATGAACTCTTCTACAAGAAAGGTCTTCATGGGGACTGATCAACCATTCAGAAGAAGGCTTGGTATAACATGAGAGCTACATCATGTTCAACAGCCAATCTCGAATGGATTCTACAGTTTTCTTTTCCAAAGCTCGTTCTCAGTGAGACCTCTCAGTTCCACATATGTCCACAAGCTATCACTTCAGCTAATATAACTAAGGACTGAGACTGTTTTCACCCTGAGCCATTTTAAAAATATAATCATTCTGCTAAATAAGTGGCATGTTCACAATGAAGGTTTGATGCATGACATTACATTTAGGGGTAGTTATTGATCATTTTAAAGCATTCTGGATCTTACACTATAAACAGACTACCAAACTCAGTAAAATCTTTGATTTCTCTTTTCTCAGGAGACAATCATACATCACAGCCATTCAAAGTAATCTGGAAAAAAAATAAGTCTTGTAGATAAAAAGTAAAATTTAATGTAAAGAATTTTCTTGTTGGCTCTGAACATGCCTTACTATTCATTTCTGTCATATTGACGAAACTTTTCTTCAGGATGCCTTCCACATGAATTTTTCTTTTTACTGTTCGGAAATATGAACCCCCTTCATCAAATTCTTTGATAGACCTCACTAGTTCAAGTTTGTAAAGGTTTATGTTTCTGCAAAGTTTAGCTTCTCCCAGTGCTTTCAAAATGTTACGATAAAAGTCTCCGGGAGACCCAGTAACTGTCTTAATACATCCGATTAAGACAAAATGTACGCCAAATGTTGCTTCATCGCACTAAAAGCACCTGAATAAAACATGTGCAGTTCAACAAAAAACTTTGTTAATTGCATTGAAACATTTTTTGTTTGTTTCTCTGAGGCAACTAAAATTCTTAATCTAACCAGGTGTTTGCTTTAAGCCCCATTCAGCTTTGATCCAGTGTTTGATTGGTCAGACCTTTGCCTTTGTTTTACTGCTTAATTCATTAAGCTATGACCGATTTTCGGTCATGGTGTTTGACAGCGAGGATGAAAACTTTAAAGGGAACGCAACCAAAATGTGGTTTGGTGTTTTAGGTCAACATCATGGCATAGACAGTTATCTATTAGCTTCTTTATTGTCCAAACAATATTAAACCCAGCTTTGGAAACATTGTCGCATTAAAGGAAAAAACACATCTGGTAGGCTAATATTGCATTTGCCAAGCTTGACTTGCTACATATAGAATTTTACATTCTTGAATTTAGGCAGCAATAAATATTTCCATTGAATCTAGTGTTATTCTCTAAAGGTTGCCAATTTTGAGTGAATAGCTGTTGTACAATAATGGACAATACATAAAAATTTATAATTTTATTTTTTTTCGCCTGAATTATAGAGGACCATCCTCACCTCCCCTTAAATTAGGTAATCAGTCAGTCAGTCATTTTCTACCGCTTATTCCATAGTGGGTCGCGGGGGAGCTGGTGCCTATCTCCAGCAGTCTATGGGCGAGAGGCGGGGTTCACCCTGGACAGGTCGCCAGTCCATCGCAGGGAAACACACAAACAACCATGCACACACTCATTCATACACCTAAGGGCAATTTAGAGAGACCAATTAACCTAACAGGCATGTCTTTGGACTGTGGGAGGAAGCCGGAGTACCCGGTGAGAACCCACACATGCACGGGGAGAACATGCAAACTCCATGCAGAAAGACCCCCAGCCGGGAATCGAACCCAGGACCTTCTTACCTTCTTGCTGCAAGGCAACAGTGCTACCAACTGTGCCACCGTGCAGCCCAAATTAGGTAATCACTTCCTATTAAAAGCAGCTATGCATTACAACATGATTCCAACACAGAGAAATGCTATTACTGTAGACTGGGAACAAATTGAATTTTTCTGTATTTCTCCATCTTTGGCTGTATGTTTAGAGTAAAAAAATCACATTATCTTCCAATCTTTCAGCCTTCCATTTCTACTGATTGAGACTGTATTGATTTTTGGATCAAGTACTCTTTGCTGGCCAATAAGGTGTGTGATTCACTTGGGGGGAGGACCATAATTCTTTGTGACACACAGCAACACCCAAAGGGCTCCAAAGTGTCTGGCTCACCAGTGGTGTTAAGCAAAGAAGTGCGTCACATTGTGTCATTAATGAGCAGATTTACAGAGTTACTTGCTGACTCTAAGGGGATAAATTAGCAGTTTTTAGACCTGTGGGACTTACGAAAAAAATCTTTTTACAAAGTTTCAGAGGCTTGGTAGAGAACAGTAAAAATATTTATAGGTCAGCTAAAATTTTTGTACACACCTATTTAGGTTTTTATGATTCATTTATCCTGCTAATATACTGAAATGTTTTTAGATGACGGCGATGGTGTCAGTAGTGCAAGTCTAAAACTTAAGTTAACTTGGGTAAATAACTGCTGCTGTAACCACTTAGCAATGTACTCTTCCTCTTCCCTCAAAGGTTAATCTTTTATGCCATTTACCTCCCTTTTTTTCTTTATTTACACCCACTTTTCCCCCGCTCAGTTGCAGCTCAGGGACATATCTCATCCCCATGGATTCTCTGAGTAGCAGTGGCTCTGCTTGAATGAGAGTGCAGATGCTGGTTGTTCCCACAAGCATATGTATGCTTTTGGACTGCCCTTACGCATCGGGACACAGATTGCTGCATGCAGCACCTTGTGAGCAGCATCACAAATCAGTCGTCCGAGCAGCGTGCACTGATGGTGCGGAGGGAAGGGGTGGGAGATGAAAGGAGAGGTGAAAAGAAGGGGAGGGGGATCCTTTCAGCGAAAGAGACAGAAAGAGTGGAGAGAGGGAGAGCAGGAGGGGATGGAGAGAAACAGCGGTGGGGGTAGTTACAGAGCGAGTGACTGCGCGTGTGTGTGTGTGGGTATGCATTCATGCGTATGTGTGTGTGTATGCAGGAGAACAAGTATTGCTGCAGTGGAAACAGTGCGAAGAGGACTGCAGTTTCTTGTGCTGATGGGAGA
The DNA here is from genome assembly GCA_036173005.1 of Crenichthys baileyi. Lineage (NCBI taxonomy): Eukaryota > Metazoa > Chordata > Actinopteri > Cyprinodontiformes > Goodeidae > Crenichthys > Crenichthys baileyi. The sequence continues at coordinate 616,440 of JAHHUM010001159.1, read as the reverse complement.
GCGGTTGAGGCACATCATTAAGACACTCTAATTTTAACCCCAAGTGCCTGTTTGGTGAATTGGTTTGCCCGTTGTGGAGAACAGGATTACGGAATTGCAGTAGTGCTGGTAAGGGTGTATTTAGACTCTGTTCTTGGGATTGCAGGAACACTACGTCTGAGGAATCTGCAATAGGTTGGTGGTTATTGTAGTGTTTTTGTACCGGCAACAATAAAGTTAGTATTTATCTCATTCTTGTATGTTGGGTGTACCATAGTACAGCTGTATATTACTTTCTGTATTATGCTGTTCCAAACTTAATTCCAAGATAAATTTAGATTCCTTTCTTTTAAATACTTAGTTATTTGGGTCCCGATCAGTACTATAGAATCAAGTTATTAATCATGTCCTCCTTAAGAGAGTGGCTTTTGTATGGATTTTAGATGAGTTGTGGTTTTTAACACTGATACTCAATTATTTTCAATGATCATTCCTCATTTAGCTTCTGCTGCTAGGTGTACTTCTCTCCTGGAGAGTGTCCAGGAGGCTGCCATGCCGACAGGCGCTCTGCTTACCTTTTTAGCCTCACTGGCATCTTAAACAATGACAAAGAGCCAGGAGGAGCCAGAAAGCAGCATGCTACTCTTATAAATTCCCAGGACAGCGGTGTTGTATCTGTAACGTAACAAAACAGAAGCCACCCCCCTTTGGTCTATACTTTGAAGACTGAGTAATTCAACACAAAAAGGGGCTGACAGTTGTGCTGAGGAGTACAGAGAGAGGGGTGGGGATTTCATAAAGTGCTGCAGGATGCTCTTTTTTTCTGCTGTCTCTCATGGGACATTTAGCTCAGGCAGCACCGAGGTGACTGTACCAAGGACAAAATCCTATCTTTGGGCTGCTTGCACTTCGTACTGGTGGCTGCTGACTCTTATGCTTCTGGCTTGGACCTATCATTAGGATCATAATTTCTAAGATGTTAATTTTCTCCAAATACCTTATGACAAACCTACTATAAAAATGTTATGGAAAGTGTGGGAGGAATGCTATCATTTCTAAAAAACATATTCTTTAGATTCCATTACTGTACACATATTTCTCTGACTTCGCATGTCCTCGTTTAACCTGAAATGAAATCTGGGTGTTCTCACTCAGAGTTGAGAGTTGCTTATGTCTATCTCCAATGACAAATTGCTGAGAGGCAGGTTACAAGACAAACAACCAGTCCCACACACGCATACCCAGGGCACATTAGAATTTTCAGTTACCTCCATAAACACATTTCGTGGCGGAAATGAGAATACCCAGAGAAACCCCATACAGGTTCAAGGAGAACATGCAAACTGCATGCAGAGAGCCATTGGCTGAAATCTAAACCCAAGACCTTGCTGCAAGCCAACTGTCATAACTGTAACATGTAGACCGTCATAAAAAGCATTACAGAAACACTAGGGCCCAAGATGTCATTGCAAAACCTGTTTTACATCAATCATTCATAATATTATGACTCCCTGCTTAACTGTGTTTTCGTTCCCCTTTGGCTGCCAAGACAGCTGGATTGGATTTGTTTAAGCAAATCTCAAAGCTGCTCGATGGACCTGAGATCCAGGAAATTTGGATGACAAGTTAACACCTGAAACATATTCTCCTCAAACCATTGCTGAAGCATTTTTGCCTTGTGGCAGGTGTACTATCCTGCTGAGAAAGGCCACAGCTGCGAGGGGATAGTGTTTCCCTAAAAGGATATAGATGGTCAGCAATAATGCTTATGTAGGGGGAAATTTCTAAAATTTATATCCCATGGACCCCAAGGACAAAATTTTTTTCCCCAAGGGGAATCCTAAAGCATCAATAAATTTTTTGCACCCTCGTCCCCCCCCTTTTTCCCTTCCCTAGCTAAGTTAGGCAAGAGGTCACCCCCATGATGTGAAAGAAAATGTAATTCCTTAAACCAGAAAAACCCTCTCCCCCATTTTTTTGGGGCCTTTGTTTCCCTTTACCCATTTTTTGGGGGTATCGCCATGGGAGGGGCCAACAAAAAACCCTTGACCGGGCCCCCTGCGGCCCAAACCCACCCCCAAACATCCCCAAGAAATTTACTTTAAAATTCCTATTTTAGATGGGACCCCAAAAGGCTGGCTTTTCACTCTCCTTTCCTTTTTCAGTGAGCCTCCTCTCCCCATAAACTCTGTCCCCCCTTTTCATTTTTGGTTCCCCCCCTTGGCCCACTTTTTAATAATGATCACTGCAGCTTAGGAACAGCCTACATGAGCTGCAGTTTTGGTGATTGCCATTTTTGTCTAGCCCATTAAATTTACTCTTGGAAAATTTTGTTCATTTTCTTGGGACTTCCCTTTTTTTTTCCTGCCAAAACCCCACATCATCTGTAAAGCTAAAGTTCACTACGGGCCCTTATATACCCCCCCAAAATGTTTAAAAAACCCCCCTGGGATATACAGGGGTTGGCCCAATGAAACGAAACACCGGGTTTTTTAGCCACAAAAATTTTTATTACATGGTGTAGGGCCCCCTTTTTTGCTGCCAATACAGCTTTGATTTGCCCGGGGAAAAGGGACATATACAAGCCCTGGGGGTCAAAAGGGTTTTTAAGCCTTTCCCTTTTTTTCGGGATAGGGGACCAGGTAACTGGGGGAAAACACTGGTGGGGAAAAACGTTTCCTGACTTTCCAAAAAACCCCCAAAAGTGCCTCAATAATATTTAGATCGGGTGACTTGCGGCCATGGGAGATGTTCACCTTCATTTTTCCTTTTAAATTAAAACCCAATTTTTCACCAGTTTTTTGGCTGGGTGTTTTGGGTGCATTGTCATCCTTTTTCCACGGCACCCCCTTTCAGGATACAATGTTTGAACCAGGGTTATGCACAGGTCGTCAAGAAGGGTTTTCGGTACCTTGGCAGTGACACCCCCATTGGGCAAAAGGGTTTTGGCCCAAAGGGAATCCATGATATGGCACCCCAAAAACCATCACGATCCACCCCCATGCTTCACTCGGGGCTTTGAAACAGTCTGGGTGGTACGCTTTTTTTGGGCTTCTCCACACCGTAACTCCCCCGGTTTGTGGGGAAAAAAGAAAAGGGTGGACTCAACCAGAGAACAAACATGTTTCACTTTGTCCCACCCCAAAGTTTTGCTTTCCCTTTGCACCATTGAACCCGACGTTTGGTTTTTGGTTAAAAGGAAACCAAAGGTTTGGCTATAGCACCCGGGCCCGTGTATTTTTAAACCCTGTGGGCCCCCGACGGACATTTTCTGGGGGAAAAAGGAGAGTTGGGGTTTGCAATTTATTCTGCTGTGTTTTGGGCATTTGGGGTTTTATTTTTTTTGGATACAACCCGGGGTTTAGCACCCGAACCCCCTTTTGCCCAGTTTCCTTTTTGCGTCCCAGTTAATCCTGTTGGATGTGGTTCTCCTTCTTGGTGGTAGGCTGACATTCCCGGGGATACCTTTGGGCTCTTGTACATCCCCAAAAACCGGGTGTCCTTTGGGCAAGATGCGCCAGCAAGACGTGGCACCAACAATTTGTCCCCCTTTTTAACTCTGGTATTCACCCAAAGTTGTGGGCATTTCAATATTTTAGCAAAACTGTGGGTCCCTTTCCCTGCAATTGAAACCCTTTACACTCTGGCCCCTTCTGGTGCCCAAGTGCAATCTGAAGGGCTGGCTACCAGGCTGGTCCCAATTTTTGCCCTGAAAAAAACCCCACTAAAATGACAGGTGTTTCAGTTTCATTGTCCAACCCCTGTATATTTCACCTGTCAGTCGTAACATTATCCTTGATTAGTGTATACTAGTTAATATTTATTTTGACTCTTATGTGGGGTGCTGCTTTTGCATGTTTACTTCTCTAATACCAATACCTATGTGATACTGAGCATGCTCTGATCATTTTTTTTTGTCAGGCTCTAAAAAAATTTAGGGGAGGCTCAAATTTAAATCCCGTACCTTTAGGCCCCCCCCAGCTCCCAGTGGCCCCTCCGCCCCCCCCCTTTAAAAAAATATCTCGGAGTCCCCCTCATTAAAAAACCCGAAAATTGAGAGGAGGCTTTGAAGTTCAGTAGTCTCCTTTCTTTTTCCTGTTTGCTCCCACCAAGAAGGCAGCTGGCGCCCAAATGCTGGAAATACTCACAGAAAAAGAGAAAGGAAAGGAAGGCCCCCCTTTTTTTTAAAAAGGTAGGCTTTATATAAACCCCGCAATATTCGGAGAGGGGGTTGCCCACTATATCCCCCATTGTTTCCCCCCCCCATCCTTGCCGCTTTATTGAAAACATTCCCGGCCCCAAGCCCATATATTTAAGATTTCCCGAATGAATTTAGCCTGGGAAAAAGGGCAAAACCCCGCCTTTGCCCCCAAAACCAAAAAGATGAAATTAGCATTTTTCCCCCCCCCCAACATTAAACCCCGCTATCTCCCGTGAATGCCAAACCCCTCTTCACCCATACGGGGGGTGAGCCCCCCAAACCTTTGGGGCCCTGTCCCATTTGCTGATGTGTCTCTGGCCCGACCCCACTGAAGCCTCCCTTTTTAAACGGGGCAATGCTGTCACAAATCCCCCCAAACCCCCTCCTGCGTGCTGACAGGGGCATTTTGGGGTTCTCTTTAAACTGTGGAGCCAGCTGTCATTGTGGGGCATTGTGAGATTTTTACCTACTTGCATTTTCTCCCTCCATTGCTTTATATTGGAAATAAACGTTTGTGATTGTTAAATAGAGAACTTAAATGAACTTTAATGCAGACAAGGGAAAATGTTTTTTTGAGTTTCAAGAGACGGAATTTCTGTGGAAATTTTATCGATATTTTTAAGTTAACGTCCAGATTAGTTATGTGGAATGTTGCATAGTCAGTGTATTTGTTTTGTTTGTGTGTTTTTAACAATTAGTTACAGTTTTAGTAATATTTATGCATAGCAAAGAAATTATTCCTCTTGCAACCTTTAAACAAGTAGATGTAGTTCTGCATTTCATCGTTGTAGATAATATGCAATTTTCTTGCAATCACATCGTCAAAGGATGTTACGTGGGTCCCGGGTCCGAAAAAATTTTTGTCTGAGTGCCAAGAAATTGGGCCCCAAAAGATTTTCTTTCCCCAAACGGGGGCATCACAGCTATTGCTTTTTAAAGGGTCTGCTTGAAAATTTATAAAAAAAAACTTTTTTTATGAACTTCTTTTGGGAAAATTTCAATTTTTAAGGGGCACCCGGGGAAATGGGAAAAGAAAAGGAAAAAACAGAAGCCCTTGGGCAAAAAGAGAGATGGGGCAAAAGGGAAAAAAAGGGAAAAAAAGGGGGAGAAGGGGGAGGAGAGAAAAAAGGATGAATAGAATAAAAAAATTACACCTGCTTGCTTATATGCAATATAACCCCAGGGGATTTTTTGAAATGTAAATGTACTTGGGGGGGAAGGAAAAAAATGCAGCCCAATATTTGATCATCTGTGTATCTATCAACAAACCCGTGTGGATGCGCTTTGGGATAAAAAGGTTTCTTCCACCAAAAAATGCCCAAAACAAGTGTAGGACCCCCCGACCTGCCCCGTTTGGGCCCCCGGGGGGACACTTTAGGAGATCCCAGCAAAAAGGGCATCCAAAAGGCCCCCCCAAAGCACAGGAACCCCAAAGGGGAACCACCCCCCGGGGAAATCCGCAACCCCCCGAGAAGACAGGGGGAGTCCCAAGGGGGGGGGCCCCCCAAACAGCCACAGGGGCAGAAGGGCCCCCGGGAAACCCCCAGCCGACGAGCCCAAAGGCCCCGCGGGCCTTTTTCCCCAACCCAGCCCAACCAGCCATGGACCCAGAGACCCAAGACCCCGGGGCACGCCACCCCAAGACCCGAGGGCCCGACAGAGCCCAGGGGTCCAGGCCCCGGGAGGCAGCCAACCCGGGAGGACCAGCCCCACACCCCAACCCCGCCCCCGGGGCACCGAGGGAACCCCAGTACACCAGGGGGGCAGAGACTCCAACCCCCCCGGCAGCAGGGGGGCCCGGGGGGGAAATAGGCCCCCCAAATATAGGGGGGGGGCCTAAGCTTTATCCAGGAGAGGGAGCAGTCCAAGACCCAAACCCGTCACAAAAAAAAAAGGACCCCACAGTCAAATTTACCCCCTCCCCCCCTCACCACAACATAAAACACTCGGGTCCCAACGTAAAACAAAACAAAAAGGACCCTCCCACCTCACTCACACTCCCCCTGGAACTTTTTAAATCCAAAAGGTTTCCCGGGGGGCCGGCAGCCCCCAGGGGCAAACCACCAAGGGACCAAGAGGTGGTCCCCTTTCCCCCGGGCAGAGACAAGCAGACGGGCCCCAGACCCGGGGTGGGTTCGGCCCGGCCCCCCCCCAGAACCCGCCCCCACCAACCCCTCCACCCCGGGAGAGGGGGCTATGTACAAAAGAGGGGTCCACATGGCCCAAGCCAGCCCGCCAACCAGAGCCGCCCCAGGACGGAGCAGTCCCGACCCCCCAACGAGCTCCGATCCCGACCCCATGAGTCTCCCAGAGTTGTGAATCACTGAAATCAATAATCAAATGTATTATAAATCAACAACTATCTGTTTACTATGGTTTACTAAAACAACCAAACAAAGCAAATATTAGCAACTAACAAGCAAAACAAACAACACTTATTTTATTTTAGAAACTACTTCTAAACTAAAATCACTAATGACTACGAAACAATCACCCAAAATTACACTAATTAAAATTAATAAAAAAATCCAAGGGTCTAGTAAATCTTGGATTGGAGCTTATTGGTTTGTCAGAAGCCGAAAGGAAATGGATTTAAAGTCTTGTTCGGTATTTTAATACCCAGCTTTGTGGAATCAATCGCTTAAAGAATGGAGAACAAAATTTAAAAGAACTCACTGGATTGAGCTGATCAAGCCTTCATTGTAAGTGATACGTGACTATTGATGAATGTAAAACCAGTTCTGTAGGGTTCTGTTTGATTTATTGTATTTGAATATGTTACCAACAGTATATCATAAAATTGTACATATTATAGATTAGTTCCATATATTAAAAGGAGCGGGTTGAAATGTAAACGTATTTAATCACACCCCTCCATGCTTCACCATTATCATGTCTTACTGTTCTAATTTATGTAGCACATATATATGGAATAAACAATGATAATACTTTTACTACCTATAATTGTAGTACTAATATTACAACAACAAATATTACTTAATTTATTCTATAATATCCATATTCTTGTATAATGATTTGAACTGTTTTTAAAAATGAGTTTATCATCAGTAATAATGCCAGGAAATTAATTTTCATGTGCTTATAATGTTTACCCTGTTTATCTGTATTTAAATATCTGTACGTGACCAATAGTTCCAAAATAATATTCTTTAGGTTTGTTCAAGTTTAAGAACAGCTTGTTTCAAACCGTGATTTCAGTTTGTTCATTTCATTTTTTACATCCTTTAACAGTTGTTCGACATCATCACCAGCACAGAAAATGTTTGTGTTGACTTTAAATAGTACGATTTTCATTATTTCAGATAACATCCGAGGTATGTTTGCCTTGTTTGCTACTCTTTTTACATCTGTACATCATCAAAATGTCAAAACTTCCATCCAAGTGGCTAAAAATGTTGTTGGCAGGGGATTTCATATATTGTGCTGCACTTGTTTAAAAAAAGTCTAGCTCTAAATATTTTTTCTGAGTAAATTGAGGATTAGAAAAAACCCCATTACAGTCTATTAAATCTGAAATGATCATTCTTTACTCATTTCGTTTGCGTTTCCTTCTTTTCAATGTTTTAGTGTGTAGCAGAATAATCTTTGTAGCTTTGGATATCTTCTGGTTTCACCTCAAAATGTAGTGAAAAGAAATGAGTGGTATATCATTCTGCTCATCTCATTCTCCGCCTGAAAGGATGGAAGCAAATTTCTCAATATAACAAGATGCTTGTTTAATACACCTTTTCCTTTAGTTATTTCCGTCGCCTCAAAACGATTTTTCACTTACAGCTTCCTTTGCTAAGAATTTTCCCCTCTGAATGTTATTAGATGTTGCTTATCTGCTGTGGTGCAGGAGACCCTCTGCTCGTGTCACATTTCCTCTACACAGCTTTACATGCAGATTGGGTCACTGTCTGCGTGACAGAATGATTAATTGGCCTATCGGGAGACGGGAAGGGGCCGTGCTGAGGGGAAGAGGGAGGATGTATGGCAACTGGCTGTAAATGATGCCTGAATTGCCTCAGCTCAGCATTGAAATCCTTGCACCTCACTCCTCCTTTCCAAGGTTCCCTCATGATAATAGCTGAGTCACAGCCGCAGAATGAACATTGAATGAACATTGAGAGAATTAACATTGTTTTATCTATTCAAGCAGGTTTGTAAATGAGCCTCTCTGCACTGCCCTTTGGGTCAAGACGCACAGTGTAGCCAAGGTCTTTTTCTCTAATTGTCTCTAGTGAGATGAAGCACAAAGCACCTTTTTGACATCTTGGTTGCTGCCCTACGATCATCAGTGCCACCAGCAGGACATCTTGATGCTCTTGCATTTGTGGACGTGGAGGTGTAATTGCCCTGATAGCATCTCTGATTGATGGTCAGTTTTTCCTCAAGGATGTTTAGTGTTTATCTTTATATGAAGAGCATTTGTGCTCCTCTCAGACTGAACACAGTGTGCCTTTTAAATGTCCAGTCGTGACTGGAAGAATGAGGCGTTCTGCTGACAGAGTTAATGTTGAGATCCTGAGTTTGAGTTTGTAATGTCATCAGAAAGTAAGCCTATAAAGTTGTCTTTCCATGAATTATTTTGTTCAGTTGCCATTCCACTGTTAACTGACGGCTGCTCCTTATTATATTAGCCTGTATGTGAAGCATTAACCTTTAGGACAATGCCACTCCAGGAGGGCATGCTCTCTCAAGGCCAATGCCCTGTTAAAGAAAGTGATTCATGTCAAAATGCCACTAAGCTTTATGACAGAAAGCATGATTATGTAGTGACCTCAAAGCTTCTTGGTTCCATGGTAAAGATGTGTAAAAATCTTTGAAATAAATTCATTTGTTATTGCTGTACCATAATTTCAATCACAAAAATGTAGACATTTTCAACCTTTGATTTGAGTACATTTATTCAGAGGGGGGAAATTTTCATTGTCAAGAAATGATGTAAATGTTATCTATGGTGCTGCACTTAGTGTTTTCCTGTAAATTTTTTCAAGGATGGAACAAACAGAGAGAGAGAATGATCTTTGTATAATCTGAGTAGATTGTCCAAAAGTCCTGGGTCCTCTCTTTTACTCTACTTTTAGGCTCTTTTAGATTTTTGTAGGATTTAGGTCTGGCTAATTATCAATTTCTGTGTAGATGTGTCCATGTTTTGCATTATATTCCTGTTGAAAGGCCCAATGATGAACCAGTTTAAGTTTTCTAGTAGTCGACTAGATTTTTTAAGACTCTTCTGTTATTTTAAACAACTGATAATGGCATGCACTTAAACAAGGTTTTTCCACTTATTTGTCATTTGTTTCACCAAACCCATCTGGAATGGGATGTCCATAGTCTCCGACTATATTCAGAATGAGTTCAACAGAGGCTCTCATCCTTCTGTGGTAAATAGCAAGAACTGCAGCCATCAGTATCAGTATCCTATTTAAAGTGGTCAAAATGACACCATTATGACTGCAGGAGCCCCAAGTCCATATCAGCTGGGTCGAATTACCATGAAGTAGCAAGCATTCAGGATCAAAGCTGCACATTGTCTAATTGAAACGAGTCCAGTATTTCAGCTTAACTTTTCCAAAGCAGTAATGGTCTCACTGGTAGATTCTTTAAACTGCTGCATTTTTTGTTCTCTAGTTGTTCCAGTACACGATTTCTTCTTGAATCAATACCAGACAGATCATAGGTCAGCTGTGACTCAGTGCTAATAGAGCCAATATTCTCATCTTGTAGCAATCACCATGGGTCTTTATGATAAATTCTGAAACGTATAGCTTATACTTCATTCATATTGCTCATTGGGATTCAGATGACTGAGTCACGTACAATAAAAATTCAGAAAATATAAACCATATCACACATTTGCATAAAACATGCATGGAATTATCTTCGACTGCTTCAGTCTGAATCAAAGAATGAGAAGTAAAGGGTCTTCCTACTGCATAAATTATTCCAAGTCTCTGAATATATGCACATTTTCTAAAGAAACAAACCCATCTTAATGTCACCATTACATTAGTTAGACTTAGGTGAAATGAGGCTGCATCATATGCACAGCTAGTTCAGCTGGAGGCTAACCAGTCACCACCCACCCACACTTAACCTGTAATGCCACAGATGGTGGGGGCCTCAGTGGGGGCTTGAATTATGTCACTGGGGACATATTATTCAGCTTTCTCTGCATATTTTAGAAGCCATGTCATCCAGTGACCAATGACAAGCTAGCAGCTATTCCTGTTCCTATTACTTTTTCTGCGAATGCAACAACATATTCACAGTGCCTAACATTCAATACTTAATTTGCCGCTCCGATGCTCCTAACCATTGCCCCAAGGTGCAGTCACATGACTCTGGTACCAGTTTTCTTTCCGTTTGCAGAAACCATTTTGAAAGTGGATGCTAAGATGTATTTAGGCTTTGAACCACAAATTAAGTTTGATAAGTTGTGCTGCTACAGATGCAGTTGTCTGTGCTGGAGGAAAACAATTGTGGCTGACTGACTGCAGATGGTTAATTAATTGCTGTTTGTGGTACTTCTTGTCGTCCTGCATGGCTTTTGCCCCCCATCCTTAGCTTATTTTGACTCGGAGCTGACGTGGGTGCTAATAAACTCTTGATAAACACACAGGCACACCACCACCACCACTACCACTCAAACACATACAGCTTATCAGCCGCCTTGGTTTTCCTACCAGTCGAAAGGATGGTACAATGACCAGCTATCACACATGATTGAAGAAGAAATAATAGAAGAAGTTTTTTTATTGTTTGTAGCAGATTCAGATGCTGTATTAAACTATCTAATTTACATAGATAGAATCTGTTTCAATCTTTCCCATAACTTATCACATAATCTATGCAAACCTGTCTGAAGAACTAATTCTTTACTTATTTCACTAAGTGATCTTATATAGCAATGAAAGAACCAAAATAGATTCTGTATATTACTCAAATTTACGATTTCTTTACCATAAATTGAATTAATTACATGTAATTACAGATATTTATTTTTAAAATGAAGGTCCATTTCTCCATTACTTGATGAATAAACAGAAACACATACAAGATGAAACAAAGAGTCTAACAGTAATTCTCTAGTACTGCTAGAAGAGAAAATAAGAAATTAATAAAAAAAAAAATTATCCTAGTTGAATAATGGCTTTCATCTTTATTAAAAATTTTACTGACCACTTAATATCTTTAATATCTAATCTCAGTTTCAAGGGTGTAGAGTTTGGTAGAAGAGAGTAAAAGAAAAATAATTCAAAGTGTCAAAGCACACAGACAAGTCAGTTTCTTTGACCAGAATGCCACAGCGGAACAGGACCTAAGAGTCCCTACTTTGTGGCTGGGACGGTTGTTTATTTTCTCCAAATCAATTGCTATCTTGCTTTCTGTTGCTCTGCTTCTCTCTGTTTCTGTCAAAGTCAGTCCTCAGGTGCTCACCTCTCTGAAGCTGGCAGCTTCCTATGGAGAAGTTGTCACAAGGTGTCAATCAACCAATCAGATGTGTTTTTTTTTGGAAAATGTGATAGACAGCCAATAGGAACATTTGAGTCAAGGGCTGCTTACCACATTGTTTAAACTGGAGAGGGAATTGGGAAAATAAACAAACTATAATTTTGGGTAAAATTCAATCCCCTGGTTGGAGCATCTTTAAAATTCAACTTGTTTAATATGTAATCATTATATTTAATAAAAACACATTGCTAAAAAATTATGGATTCTTTAAACGCTTCCTAAATCTGAACAATGAGATCATTCACATAAGAAATGTTTTGACACATATTAAATCATGCAGACAACCTTCCTTTTAAGCCTATCCCTTTTGGGTCCTAAAATATTCTTGCATAGAAGATTCAGAATGCCATCAGTGTTGGATAGGAGGTTGTTTTGGCTCATCTGAAAGGTCTGTCAAGGATATTTTTCAAGGGTCTATTAGAAAAGCAAATGATGGTCACTACATCGTGTTTCGTCTTAGAGCAAAGTGATATTGCAGTTTGACAGGGCGGGGTAACAGTGCAGAGAAAATTTTTGCTCTTTTGATAAAAGACATGGTCAGACTTGTTTTCTCCTTCAAATGTGTTCCTTCAGATGGAGCTTTAAAAATGTTTTGAAACTTTACATCTCTCACATTATTTCTGGTAAAAATGCTTTTTAAGTGTGTTTACCACATCCAGCTTGCCCATTAATAACGTTGCTTAATCACCAACTCTGAGCAGTGGATTTTGTGATAAGGGCCAGCTCATGCTTGAGGCTGTGCTCCTTTAGGCTGTGCAGCCAAGCAATTTTATTTTAACTAATTATTATGACTCAGACTGACAATGTGAGGCCCAGGCTAAGAGATGGAGATTAAAATTTCTGCACATCTCTGGGGCCAAAGTATTATATGAAATCCATACGAGATAATCTGCATACTGTATTTGAACTATAATTCACCTGGAAACGAAAATATTAATTGTGAGTGACATCGCACCATCAATGTTTAGCCATAATGTAACACTGTTACATGTGTATATCTCTGAAAGCTGCTGTGATTTCTTGGTCACATTTCTGAAAGCTCACATAGAAGATAGGAAGTATAGTGCTGGACAACAGTAGTATCCTGAATGTTTAATTTATTAGTTAAGGCTAACTTATGGTGTTTTGTTTTTGGATTTTTTTTTTGTAGGTGAAGCCATAATTAAGCGTACCTAATGTAAAGCTCCTCAAATATAGAAACTGTTGTATTTATCCATGCTAACAATCTGCTGGGTTTATAGTTATTTAGACTGGTTTAGGGTTGTGTTGGTAATCTAGTCCTCAAACATGGACCCTGTGGTAATTTAACACACCAGGGTTGGTTTATGGCTGTGTTAAGTTCCCCTTCCTTGAAATAAAATTAAATTAATAATATCTGGTGATAAGACTGCCAACATGTGAGTTGAAAATCACAACCTATGTCCTGGATTACTAAAATGTCATATTGTAAGTAAAAGTAGTATTGTTTTTTTATTTTATCTGAACTCTGCATTATAAATGAACAGATTAAAAAAAATAAACACTTCAACTTCATTATGGCTCAAAATACTATACAAAATCCTGAATTTTGATAAGAATGTTTACAGTCCATAAATAACATGGTATTAAATCTACGCTGTTTACACTGACTTTGGTCAAATAGTGTGCATAGCTAGGACTAACATGTGCTCACTGATTGTGCTAATGTTATCTTTAGTACACAAACTTGTTCTATACTGTGGACTTCCCTAATGAAAATGAACACTATTATATAGCATAATATTACTATCTTACCCATTCTTATTTCATCCTAGAGAAGAGGTTGGGTGAAGTCTGATCAGGTTCTTGTATAGTTCAGAATTACGGTCTGTGTGGAATGATGAGGCTCCTTCTAATGCAGTCTCTATTCTAACCCAACAAAATGGATCATAATGTTTGTCAAAAGAGTTGATTAATACTGCCTAACTCCTTTCCCAACAACATAAATCTAGGGCTAAGGGCTAGTCTAAACAAACTGTCTTTGAATAGAGGTAGAAAAGATCATGTTGCCTTCCACCTACACTGTGGCTGAAAAGACGTCCATATAAATATGTCGTTTGATGTCTAAATGTGATTGAAAGGGGGTTTTGGTTGAACAAATGGGCTACCAAAGCTTACTTACAAACTACTTAAACATCCTTGCTCCGTCTAAAATTTGATGTGATATATGCTAAAAAAAACTTTAGCAGATGTTTTCCATTCATATAGGTTTTCAGACTAGATGATCACCAGCTAGTAAGTTTGGTCTACATGTTTCGACAGCCTCAATTTGCAAAAAAGTTTTTATCTATTTTAATCTTGGTTAAATGCATAAATTAGGAATCTTGGTTTATATAGTTTTTTCTTCTTCTGTGAGTATGTGCTGACATTAAATCAGTTTTAATGTCAGCACTTAGTCACAGAAGAAGAGAAAACTATATACATCAGTCTTGTTTTAAAGAAAGACTCCTTAATTATGTGTTCAACCAAGATTAAAATGGATAAAGAATGTTCTGCACATAGAGAGGACTGATGGTGGTCACACAACAGTTTTAGTCTATGTTCTGTCTGTCCTCTGTGGATGATGTAGAGGACAGTCCCACAAATGTTAATTTAATTGATACACTAATCTGATGTGGGGGACAAACAGGATAAAATGGACATTTCCTCTTATGTGACCCTTAAACAGTGTCAGGCAGAAATGTATAGATTTGTTTGGTGACATAATCTCTTTTCTGAATATGACAGCTTGTTTGTTGTTAAGCAATTTTCTTCACCACAGCAAAGCTTTTATAATATCTCTGTAGCATAGTTCCCATCTCACTATATTAATACAACACATTTGGCAGCCAGTTTCATCAGCAGAACAAGTCTTTCCTCCATCTCACATTTTTGAAGATGTATAACCCAGTCCATGGCCCTAAATAATATAAGCTTATCCTTCCTGCTGTTAGCCTCAGTTTGAATAATTTATATGCAGCAATAAATAGAAACAGCATCTCTGGCAGCAACTTGGAAATTGGCACTTGAGAAATGGGAGATTCATCTTTTTCCCCCAACCAACATGTAAGAAATAAAATCAAGAACCCCAGACTTCTTGTGTTGTGCATGTCGTTTTTCTCTGCTTTCTGAATCAAGGGCTCACTCGTTCACTCAGCAGGCTGCTTTCAGCTGCACTTGATACGCTGATATTTCTTGAACTAATAAGTGCCCTGTTTGAACTATCATTGAGTTTTGTGCAGATGTTATACATATTTTTTTGCATGGGCAAACACTTCTCCTGGTTGAGCACTCTTGAGATCTGATGCAGCATTAGAGAAAAAGAAAATTGGCTTTTATTTGGAAACAGTTTCTTCTCTCTGGTTTTTCTTTGTGGTGATTCTTGGAATTGATCTCTAATCATTTTCCATTATGGAAAGTAGCGGCAAAAATACATTCTAAAACTTTATCATTGTATTCAACTCTAATGAAAATAAAAATGCCACAATTACAAGTTTTAGGAACTTGTAAATGCACTTTCGTTCACGTGAGCTTTATGGTTTAATGCACTTACAATGTCCAACCGTGAATATCTCTGAAAGCTGCTCTGATTTCTTGGTCACATTTCTGTTAGAACACATGGAAGTTAGGATTAACACTCAAATGAATTTCAGTGTTGCTAAATGGGATATGGGACAACAAACCAAAATTTCAAGTTTTGGAAACTGGCTACCCTCATTTTAACCTTATTTTTTCAATATTTAGCAGAATACACGGGGAATGTGCACTGTTGTTCCACATTTCTTATAACTTTACTCCACAAAGCTTTAAAATGCACTGATCAGCAACTTTATATTCAGTGCCTTGAAAACTGTTTAACCAGATCTCTTGCTTTGCTGATGTTATTGTGAATAGAAAGTTATTAATGAAGTGCAAGAAATACAGAAACCTTTTTGAAAGACCTCGTCCCTGCTTTTGAAACCAAAACGCCTATCCATTTAACCTTCCTACCTAGTTCTGTTTTGGATTAAAGTGTGACAGATGGGTTAAAACCTTAACATGTTACTTTTACACTGCAATACTCACACAGATATACTTAAATCAGACAATTTTGCACAGTCTCTCATGAGGTCAATTTGTGATTATAAATCATCCTTTTTTAATATTCTGTAAGAATTTATGGTTTTGAATGCAAAGCATAAAGCTTGTTACACCTAATATTTTAATATGATATAACAGCATCAGGGAGCTTTTTAGACATATCTCATATTAATAACACTGAAAATAAAACATAAAAGTGGTCTAAAAACAAATCAACCCTGGTTTCACTTTAGAATCAGAAAGCTTTCTTAGTTGAAAGCGTGACCTTTGTTTCACCTTTCCTCTTAGACACTTAAGTGCCACATCGCTGCTATGATTAAAAAAACACATTAAATAGCCATTGGTATTTAAATTGCATGCAAACACTAGATAATGCAGTGGTTTTCGTCTAAAAAATTTGTTCAGAATCTATAATTGTTGATGTATCAGATCAATGTTAAGGACATACATATTCTTCTGCAAAACATAAATATTGTCTTTTTTGTATTTGTGGCAGCGGGCACAGGCATTACTGACAAGCAATTGTGGAGCAGTTAATTTGGTACACTTTGCAACAGGAAACATTCCATTGCTTATCTTGTAATGTTGGCACTGCTATAGTATGTTACATGCTGTGCAAAATGTGGAGATAAGATGTTAGCTGATCCCTACCTGGTTTCAGTTAAATCCAGTTGCAAGAGAGGATGTTGTAGTTTGGTGCACACAATGATTTTACTAAAGTGCTGAGAAGCAAATTAAGACTTCATTCATAAAGGTCTTTCTATCATTGTGAAAGACCAAATGGACATTGGTTTTATGAGGACTTTGTCGTTTGCTGCAATTGCTGGGGCAGTTTAACAGAAATGCCAAAGTAAGCTGACTGATGCTTGCTGAAGTGTCAACAACTAATGAGAACACATCAGGATTCCTCCCAGACTTTGTTAACATACACTAACTAGAGTTGAAATTGATTGTCTGGGTCTTGAGAAGCAGTAGGACTACAATCTTGTGTATAAAGCACATAGGGCCATGGGAATCACCTGATTTATGTTTTTCTGCAAAGGATGTGGAGCAAACAAAAAACGCTCCCTCACTGCTTTATATTGTTCCCATTAAAAACAATACATTTTGCTCAAAAATGTTCAAAATGGATAGGTTGTAACTGGCAGTTGGTTGTATTAATTGTAAAAAAACTAACTAAACTTGCTCCATTGGTTCTTGAACAGCAAATCTGAACAAAGGGCTATGGATTGATACAATTTGATATGACCTTAGGAAAATTTACCTTAGACTCAAAAAAGTCACTTAACTAACAGACAAAAACACAGGTATGCAAGCTACACCATACACCATACACACTTAACTCATTCAAATGAAGAATTGATTTTGACATTTTATCCAGGTATGTCTTTGTTGAATTCATGTCTGGATGGGGCCCATGTGTTTGCATGTGCAATAATTTGCTGAAGAAACTAGCTGATTATAATATGCAGAACACTAGATATCTGTTCAATATTAGAAAAAATGTTGCTGGTTGACAGTAAAAATATAAGTAAGTTAATGAAACAATACGATCCTAATTTTGCAAACATATTTCAAAACTAATGGAACAAAAGACTGTGTGAGTCCTTTGTTTGGCTATACATAGTATAACACACATGCACACGTTCGACACATCGTCAGAGGAAAAGACTCTGTTTTAAACTTCCAAGCAGCAACATTTACTCATCCTTTGGGCAACTTTATTCCTTAAGAAACATAACTGCTGACTATTTCCCACCATATTTTACTAATTTAGCAGCTGCTCAGGACTAGGTAGATGAAATCATGCATAAAGGAATTTGTTTAAATCTCTTTGAGGAACTTTGCTGAAAAATTATACTGTTCTTTCCAGTCAAAATTTAACCTTTTTCAATGTATCAACGGCTCAGATTTCCACTTTAATATTGAATGAACCTGGAACGCACTCCAGAATTAAGTTCAAACACCGTACCAGCTTTTGCCTAAGAAAAACAACACAACTGACTTACCTCTTATAGCTGCTTCTGAAGAACAACATGGAAGCATCGACATTTGCTCTAACATGACTGCTTGAGATCTATAAGAGTTTGGTATGCCTTAGGTTGGGAAAAAATGTTTTTCTTGTGTAGATATGAACAATGATAATGGCATATCTTGCGTCAGTTACATTACATTGGGTTGACATCTTGCATCACACATGTACTTCTCACTTCTATTTAAGCAATTGGTGTTTTAATGGAAAAATTAGTAAAGATTGACAGACTCTCCATGCTGTTTAATTATTTACCTAAGGCATATTGGTAAACACACACCAAAAAAAATACACATTTAATTGTACAACGTGTATCTCAATAAATTAGAATATTATTGACAAAATCATTTATTTCAGTAACTTAATTCACTATGTGAAACATTATATACGGTAGATTAATTACACAAAGACTGATGTTTTCATGAATAGAATTTTACATCAGATTAATGAAAAAAAGCAGTACTAGAGGCCTTTTTTTTTTCAATTGTAGGTAGACAGGAAAGATGGGCAAAGAGAGGGGTTGATATTCAGCAAAGGTCGCCAGGTCCGGGACTCAAACCCGGGACAGCCGCACTGAGGACTATAGCCTCTGCACATGGTCACACGCTTAACCCCTACACCACCAGCCCACGCCAGTTGATATTTCTTAAAAAATACTTTCAATCTGACAAACAAGCCTCATCGGAATGTATATTCTAATTTATTGTAAATGACTGTACTTGTATTTCCAACCTTTACGTCTTTGACATTTAAATGCTCAGGCCCCTTGTGATAATTGTGTTTTCATGCTGTTTTTCAGGGAGTGAGCGTGCAGCTTTAGTGATGAAGTTTAACTTGTTCAAGCAACAAACAACGCCCATGGTCGCAGCAAAACCAACGGGGGCCAGTGACTTGAGTGTTACTCCAGCCCCCGTAGCGTTAGTCTCCGCTGAGAACTCCACGGAGCCAGTCAACAAGAACGATGCCTTTGACGAGATCAAAAACAAGTTCCTGAATGAAATCGACAAGATCCCACGTGAGTGCCAGGCAAAACCCAAAACTTTTATTGACGTGGCTCTCAATAATTATTTCAGAATTAGATTTTCTCTTTTGCTGCAGGCTTCATCAGTCCCATAATGTCTTTATTTGGTATTGATCACTGGCTGCTCTTCCTAATGGCAGGGAAATCTAATTTTCATCCAATCTAACTGCTAACCTTCCACCTCTCACTAAATCTATGTGGCCTGAGGCATGACATGAAGCAGGCTAAATGATCATTTGGTCAAAATTGAGAGTTTGTGCCTCTTATTTCTGTTTCTGAATGGGTCTGTTCCATCTATGAACTGGTTTGTGTGTTCTCCTCAGTGCCATCCTGGGCCATCATTGCCATTGCCGTGGTCGCTGCTTTACTGATTCTAACGTGTTGCTTCTGCATCATCAAGAAATGCTGTTGCAAGAAGAAGAAGAACAAGAAGGGCAAGAAGGGGAAGGGTGACTTGGGGATGAAGAACTTGAAAGGAGGAGAGGTATGTTTTACTGACAGAGGTTGCGTCACAGCTAAGAAAATCTAAATTGTCCCTGCATATGAACCACAAATGACTTTGATCCATTCATGACCCTATTAGCTAATGTCTACTGGGTTTAATGTAAGGCTTTGTAGTAGAATAAAGATAAAAATTATGAATCATACACATGACTCAGCTAATTTGTTATGCTTTAGTGCATTAGCATGAAAATATTAGTTTGGTTCCTAAAGTTTATTGGATTACTGATTAGAATCTAGCAAAGATTGTAGAACTTGATGTTGATGTTTTTCTAACCCAGTCAAGAGTGTTTTTCACAGATTTTGATTACACTGTTTGTCAATCATAATTATTTGTTTCATTTTCTCTTTCTTTCTCTGTTCTCTCAATGTATTTGTCATAAATGTTATTGTTGCTCTTTCTTTCATGTGGGCTTTGGGGTTTGAGTAAAAATGACAAGGTTCTTCATTACACAGTCTCTTTTATGACTGCTTCTCTTACATTCAATAAAGAGTAATTATGAAACATTACTAGGTTGCACTAAATGCTCCTTTAGGACCAAAAATTTTAATTGTGCGTTGTTGTGACATGAAAACATTAAAAATCCAGGTATTTTAAAACCTAAAAGCACGCAATTGTGCCAATAAGGAGGCTTTTCCATCTGTCATTTTCCTCACTCCCTGCAGAGCAGCTTACTGCATTTGCTGTGATTACCCTTCTTTGGTGTCTGCTGTGAGTTCAATCTCTTCCTTTGTCTCTGCTCTCCTCCTTCCTGCTTTGTGTCTTATGTGTGCTCCGTGTATCTTGACTGGGGTGGACTTCTCTGTCTACGGTAGGTCTGACAGCACGCGGCACCCCTATCTGGCTGCTCTGTGTAAGCACAGACCAGGCCAGGGCGGAGGCGATGCTGGAGGGGCGGGGTTGGTCTGGTCTGGGCTTGGAGGGGTTGGATTGCAGTGATGATGACAATGATTGCTTTGGCTTCCTGAGTTTTTGCAAGTTTTGGTGCTGCAGGTGCTTGAGGACTCGATCAGAGCAATTAAGCTGCTTAGCAGAATCCACTAAACTGTTATGCTGCACCAACTGCCATGTCTTGACTATCCAGAGATTGCAGTTTTTTGTTTTTTTTTGCAAAATAAATAACAAAAAAAACCTTATAATGGCTTGAAGTGAACATGAAACTCATCTTAAGGTTAAGCCTTTGAATGTCGCGCGCACCAAGCAACTCACTAGAGATCACTAACATGCATGTGCAAGGGGTAAGCTGGGTATTTGTCAAATAATTGTAACTTAATTCTACTGAACACTTGGAGCAGGCTTTTGCTATGACAGAAGTCAGTTGTGGAGTACAACCGCAACTAATGTCTCACCAACTATTCCTCTGTAGATTCCCTCAGGTATGAAATTTAGTCTCTGTTACCTGGTTGTTCAAACAAGCTCCTTGTTTTACAACAGATGAATATGTCTGCATCTCTTGACAAAGACCAGCATATGCCCTTGCAGTAGGTTATCATTGAATGGCCACATCTTGACTTGAGAGTAACTTTCCTGGATGACCCATGCTGCTGACATACAAGGTGACAGTCAGTAGTGACCCCCCCCTCTCCCTAAAGTCCTTGGGTCTCACTGAAGAGATATGGTTACCCTGAATAGGTGCCTGAAATAGCAATAAATAGAGGCCTGGTTCAGCTCAGTCCAAAGCTGACCGTCAGCTGTCTGTTTTCATGGACAGTTTGTTTACAAAACCCAAAACTCAGCAAAAGGCATTCATTCAGATACACTGTATCTGCATCTCTGAGCTCCCACAGGAAGTATGACAAGAACTAAAACGTATGCATATAGCATGATACCTCCATGGAATTGTACATTTTAGTCAGAACAGATGTAGAGACTTTTTTGAATCTTAGAAAAAATTGTGACTCTGTTTTTTAATATTTACTACTCTTAAGATTTTATTCAATATTTGCCATCGAAAATAAACTGGAATCTTGCATTGTGTGGCCTGGCATGCTTGAATGAAAGGCATTAGCACAACACAGCCACAGATTACAAATAGAAAAGGATGCAAAGTGAGAATGTATGTGTGTATGAGAGAGAGAGAAAGAGAGAGAAAGAGAGAGAGAGAGCATGTTAAGCATGCTTGAGAGTCTGCATGTAAGCAAATGTGTGGGTGTGTTGTGTGTAAGAAGTTCTATAGTGGTTATGTTCATTGTTTTATTTGTGAGTGTGTGTCATGTTTCTCTAGCTCATCAGTGAGTAGCTGGAGTCTCCAGTTTCATGAAGACATTTTCAAGAATATATTCATACAACAGTAGACCATGACGACATTACTTCATGTATGCTAACTAAGTTCTGTCCTTTAAAACAAAGCTAGTTTCGGGGCGCGGCGGTAGCGCCAGGGTGAAATGCGCAACACATATTCAGAGGTCCTTGATGCAGCCACTGCTGGTTCGACTCTCAGCCCAGGCGACCTTTGCTGCATGTCTTCCCCCTCTCTTCACCCCTTTTTATAAAGGCCACTAGTGCCAAATAAAAAAATAAAATAAAATAAAAAGTTTCTTCCATCTGAATGGTCAGGATTGCTTCCAAAGCACAGAAAAACTCAACAATCTCAGATGAATGTACATGAATGTGCACAATAATAAATATTTCCTTTTCACTTTGATTTCCCGATTATGTCAAAGCTAATCAAAACAGGCCTGGACTTAGATTGGACATTGCATATCTTTAGATCCTTTTGTAAATCACTAAGGTGAATAGTCAATTTACCAAAGCCACTCTAAGAGTAAAAGGTTAGGAAAGCAAAAATATTATTTAGCGATAGAAGTTAATAATAGTTTCTGGTTTAAAAAACCTGGATTAAAAACCCTGCTTGTCTAACTTTTTCCACTGTTATAAAAAAGTTATTGTTTAATTCATAAACCTAATGAGGTGAGATATTTTTACCACTAGAGCCTGATGACAGAAAATGTCTCCAGTATAAAGGTGAGCGAAAGCTTCATGCTACATTAAAACACTTTTCTGTTATTTGGTACAGTTAATATAACCAAAAAAGAACACAACAAAATAAATCTTGTAAAAATAAATGAGGCCATGGATCATTTTGTGTAAAACATTGCAATGTGTTTATGGCTCAGGAGAGGAAGTATTCTTTTCCAACTAAAATATAAATGGTTATACACTCAGCCCCCTATTGTGTTGGATCACTGCACTCGAAATGTTCACTTGAGTACTCACTCACTACATTGCACCTTCCTCTTTATTTTGCGATTCGTAACGTACAGCAGCTCCCAAAGTGTACACACTGCGGTTAAAATGTCAGCTGTTTTTTTGTAAAAAAAATGAAGGTCTGATAAATAATTTCTAAACGTTTTTCACATTAAATGTGGCATATTTCCTGTACCATTCAACAAAAAAAACAAAACAAAAAAAAGGAGATAATATAAAAAGCAGTAACCTTGTTGCATATACTTTTTTAAAGCACCTTTTGATTCTCTTTCAGCAGTCAGTCTGCTTGTGGACAACACCAAAAAACCGTTATCGTGAATCTGCCAGGAATAAAGTTTAGGTGTTCAAAGTGGATTTTCCTAATATTTTCTCCTTCTCATTTTCAGCTAAAGCTGTATTTTGCACTCAGGTTACAAATGTTCAAAATGATCTAATGGTACAAAGATATCAGTGAGGAAAAGGATACAGAAACATTCCACGGCATTAGATTCACACCATGGCACATAAACTGAGAAAACAAAAACCTACAGTGACATTACTAAAACATTTCTCCAAAACAAAATAAAAAGACTGGACTGAAAAGGTCAGAGAGGCTACCAAGAGCCTGTCAGTAACAACAAATGAGCAGTAGGTGTTTTTGGCAGGTACTGGTTCTTCCAAAGAAAACATCAAGGTCTAGCCAAAACCACATGTTATAGTCTGATGAAATTAAACTCGAATGTCTGAGTAGTTCCAAAAACCCCAAACATTTCGGGTGGCAGCTAGAAAGCTGAAGATGAGGAGGGATTTTATTTTTAGCATCACAGTGAGTCCAAATGCACATTCATATAAGCAAAAGACTGACTTCATGGTAGGACAATTAAAGATTTGCAATAGCCTAACCAAAATGTTAAAATGAATTTTATCAGAAATCTGTGGGGTCACCTAAAGAGGGCTGTGGACCACAAATGTCCTTCAATCCAAGAGATTTTGAGCTTTTGCAAGGTAAAGTAGAAAATACATGAACTGACTCTACCAGAGACAACCAAATGCTGAAATAATTTATTGTTTTAATTTATTTTTATACAGGGTAAATATTATACTATAAGTCAACATGTACATTTAAAATGATTTATCATGGTCTCATGGTTTGCATCACAAAAACATGACATTTAAACAGGGGTGAGTAGACTTTTGAGAACCACTGTACCTTAGAAAATGTATGCTGTTTAGACTTGACAACAGCTGTTTGAAATCCAAATTTAGTACACACGATTGTCCAGTTTACATTAGTAACAATATCATAAATCCATAGGTAAGTGAAGAGAAGAAAGGCTAATGGATAGTTTGAACACAAGAGCAGTGTCCTTGAGCAAGACAAAGAACACCTACATTGACTCAGATGTATTATTTGATGTGTAATTGTAAAACGAGCACACAGAGTATATTTTTATAAGAGGAAGTGCACTATTGGTGGATGTGGGAGTGTGTTAATTAAAAGATCTTTCTACAGTGTTTTGAAAAAGCTAAGCAACATTAAAAATGCTGTAAAAATGTGGACTACTCACATTGAACTAAGTCTTTGATCATATTAAGCAGCTGTGTAAAAAATAATCACTCAGCAAAATCTGCCACAGTCTGAGATCTAATATGTCACAAAACTGTGACTTAAACTTATGCTATGACCTGATACTAAGTTATGATTGGCTTAACAGCTAAGAAAATTTGCAAGCTAGAGAGCCGAATCAGCAAGACTGGGAATAAGTAGAGACGTTGCATACTTCCTAAAGCAACTTGGTTGGTAAGTTGCAAATATTTACAACAGCATTAGAAATGAATCATTTAAACATATCGCTCTGACTCCAAAGGTTCACTTGCATAATTTCAGAAAAAAAAAAAGTGCAATTACATAATTTAGTTTCGACAGTTGTGGTTAGTGTAACACACAAGTCAGAGTTTGGTATGTATGTTTGGGGTCATATGTTAAAAATCAAACAAATTTCTTCTTAACTAAACAGTACAAAAAACAACTGAGAAACAAAGACAAAGTAAAACACATCACAAAGGTTATTGAGTGGTCACTAAAATGGCATACTAATACACGGTCTTTTCTCACATAAAACCTTTCAGAATGTTCTTACAGTTTGAACTATCCAGTGCTCTATGGAGAAGTTCAACACTAAACAGAAATCATCGTTTGAAAGTTGTACAAAATACAAAACTGAAAAGAATTTTTTAGCATCCATTGGTGCTTAATAAATTAGTTGTGCCATTATTACGAGTATTTATCTCATTTACGAATGTATTACAATTTGGCCTTATATTTGGCAATATATCCACCATACATTTCCCTACTACTGCATCACCTAAAACCTTTTTCTACTTCTGATTGAAACTGATTGTCTGATCTTCTTTAAGCTCATGTGTTCTTGCATTGCTTCGGTGTGAAGAGATCTGCAGAGTATAGTGTCTTAATCTAGTCATTATCAGTCATTAAAAGTCCTTTAATAACTTGATATGGTTTATTTGGGATGCATCACAGTAATAGGTTGCGTAGCTGAGATATGCTGTCTGTTCTTTTTTTGTCCAGGAATTCAAACCAGTATTAGTACTCACTGCTACTATTGGAGGTTAAGTAAATTTAAGGCCTTATAATCACTGCTTTTTATAGTCTTAAACTGTTTTACTGTGTTATACTCTAGTTTAAGATATTTTACCTTTGCTCCACCCTTTCTGCGTTAACTGTTGTGTTCTAGATCTGTGAAACATCCACCAAAGGGTATTTTGATGTTTTATTTCTACAGTGTTTTGTAGATGAGAAACAAATCCTGGCTTAGATAGTACATCCCTTTAACACACATGAAAAACCAAAAACAGCAAATGGTGTCACCCAGGAAATAATAAATCAAGTCAGGCTGCAACCGTGGCCATCGATGAGCAGTTTGCACTTGTAACACTGGGGTAAGTTGAAGGTAGGTGCTGTGACTAACCTGACTGCTAATACCTAAGGTTTGGTGTTCAGCTCTGCCACCCCTTCACTGCCGTCCTCTCACACTCTCCTTTGCCATCTGTCCAACTTCTATCATTGCAGAAACCCCAGGATGATGATGATGAGGAAGATGATGTGGAGCCAGGCCTAACTGGAGATGAGAAAGAGGAAGAGGTGAAGGAGAAGGAAAAGCTTGGGAAGCTGCAGTACTCCATTGATTATGATTTCCAGGAAAACAAGGCAAGCAATACTACAGTTTTTTGCTATTACCCACAGTGCCTTGCAAAAGTATAAATACCCTTTTAACGTTTCCACTTTTTGTTACATTACAACCACATACTTCAGTGCATTTTATTTCCTTTTTATGACACACCAACATAAAACTCTGTTATATAATTGTGAAGCTGAGGAAAAAAGCTACTTTT
Source organism: Crenichthys baileyi (assembly GCA_036173005.1). Lineage (NCBI taxonomy): Eukaryota > Metazoa > Chordata > Actinopteri > Cyprinodontiformes > Goodeidae > Crenichthys > Crenichthys baileyi. Next base: position 590,507 of record JAHHUM010001159.1, on the reverse strand, counting down.
TTAACAAAAAAACAGTTGATGTGAATATGTATTCAGTCACTCTTATTCTAATTGCCTTCAGAAGTCCACCTATGTGGGATTTAATCTCAGTATAAACAAAGCTGTGAAGAAGTTTAAAGCAGAGTTAGGCTCTTAACCAGTATCTTAAACTTTGAACATCTCACAGAGCACTGTTCCCACCAAGACATGGTCATCCACCTAAACCCTAAACTGACAGTCAGGGCAAGGAGAACATTATTTAGAGAAGCCGCCAAGAGGTATATTGGTAATTCTGGAGAAGCTTTAGATATCCACCGCACCATTTGCACTTTGCCACAAGTCATTTGTTTTGTGGTGTCCAAACAAGCAAAAAAAAGTCCAATATCTTTTACTGAATGTGCTTTGCTCAAATGAGACTAAAAGTTGACTTTTTGGCCAACATGCAAATCCTATGTCTGAAAGAAAATTAGCACTGCACTTTACCCTGAACACACCATCCCCACTTTGAAATACACAGTGTTGGCAGCATCAACCTGAGAAGATGTATTTTTTATACAGGGACAGGGAAGTTTGTCAAGGTTTTGCAAAGATGGATGGAGCTACATAAAGGGCTGTAGATAATTTGAGAACAGGGTGGAGGTTCATCTTTCAGCAGGACAACCCAACATATACAGCTAGAGTTACTATGGACTGATTTATATCAAAGCATAAAGATGCATTAGAATGACCTAGTCAGTCAAAACTAATTCCTAACTAATAAAGAAAAATGGGCAAAAACAATTTGTGATGTGCAAAGCCCCTTCCATGTTACATGGTGGAGTGTGACCACACCAGCGAAGTGGCAGACCAGGATGGTAGTCCAAATCCATAAGAAAGGGGAGCAGAGAGTGACTTCTAACTATTGAGGGATCACACTTATCAGCCTCCCTGGAAAAGCTTAATCTAGGTCAGGGATACCCTAGTCTAGTCCATGAGAGCTATTGTCTTGCGCCTTTTGAATGCACTCCTGCTCCAACACACCTGAATCAAATGAATGAATTCCCTCATCTGCAGGCCCTTTACCTCTGCAGAGGCCTGGTAACAAGCCGTTCATTTGGTTCAGGTGTGTTGGAGAAGGGAGGCATCTAAAAGTTGCAGGACAGTAGCTCTTGAAGACTTAACTTGGGCTCTCTTGATCTGGGCTGTTGGAAAAGTGGCTCTGACTGATTGTCAAACCTTGGATCCAGGAAGAGCAGTCTGTCTTCCATCCAGGCTGTGGAACTGTGAGCCAGATGTTGACATTTGCAAAACTTCTGAAGGCATCATAGGAATTTAATTGTCTGGTATACATTCAGTATGTTTTGTGAATTTGAAGAAAGCGTACTATCTTGTCCCCAGGGACAGTTTATCCAAGGCTGTTGGAGTAGTTGGTGTCAGAGATGCTTTGGAGGGCTGCCCAATCCCTTTATAACCAAAGCAAGAGCTGTGTCTGCATTTTTGGAACAAAGCTGAACTTGTTCTCAGTGCAGGTTTGACTCCACTGGGGTTGCCTCTTGCCCATGACCCATTTGTAGTGTTAATGAACAGGATCACGAGTCTTGGTGTTGAAGAACAGGGTGTCTGGTTTGGGAACATCTTGGTCTCATCTTTGCTTTTTGCAGATTATATGGTTCTGTTGGTTTCCACAGGCCATGGTTTTCAGTGTGCACTGGAGCAATTCACAGTCAAATGTGTAACAGCCATAAAGAGTCAGCTCATCCAAGTTTGAGGCCATGGTTCTCAAGTGGAAAAGGGTGGATGTGGATTGTTCTCCCTAGGTTGGTAGTCATTCCTTACTTTAAATGGAGGAATTTAATTAGCTTGTTGTGTTGTTTTATATATGATGGTTGGATGGAATGGGAGATGTATATACAGATATAGACATTTCCAGTCATCTACATTGTCTGCATGTCAGTCATGGTGAAGAAAGAGCTGAGGCAAAAAGCAAAGATTATGATTTACTGTTCTGTTAAGGTTTTAGCTCTCCCCTGGTCAATAACATAGATCATGACACAGGGTCGTGGATACAAAAAGACGGAATAAGCTTTATCTTAAGGGTGGTTTAGCACATTCTTAGAGATAAGGTGATATGGTGAGGAAGTCCTTCATCTGAAGAGAGTTCGTAGTAGAGCTGCTGTTTCTCTACAATGAAAGGAGTCAGTTCAGTTGGTCCAGGTAGGATGCCTACTGGGCACCTCCCTGTGGAGGTTTTCCGGGCACATCCCACTAGGAGGAGACCCCTAAGGCACAGCCAAATTATTCTGGAGGAAATATCTATATTCCTTCTAGCCTGGAAGCACCTTGGAATCCCATAGACTGAACTGAAAGTTGTCGCAAGGCAGAGAAATGTCTGGGTGTCTGGGAAGACAATAGATGGACAGGTAGACGAATACATTCACAGGCCACTTTATTAGGTACACCTGTCCAACTGCTCGTTAACGCAAATTTCTAATCAGCCAATCACATTGCAGCAACTCAATGCATTTAGGCACGTAGACATGGTCAAGACAATCTGCTGCAGTTCAAACCGAGCATCAGAATGGGGAAGAAAGGTGATTTAAGTGACTTTGAATGTGGTATGGTTGTTGGTGCCAGACGGGCTGGTCTGAGTATTTCAGAAACTGCTGATCTACTGGGATTTTCACGCACTACCATCTCTAGAGGTCCATAGAAAATATCCAGTGAGCGGCAGTTCTGTGGACGCAAATGCCTTGTTGATGCCGGAGGTCAGAGGAGAATGGCCAGACTGGTTTGAGCTCATAGAAAGGCAAGAGTAACTCAAATAACCACTCGTTACAACCAAGGCATGCAGAAGAGCATCTCTGAAAAACGTTGCCTGGTCTGATGAGTCTCGATTTCTGCTGCGACATTCGGATGGTAGGGTTGGAATTTCGCGTCAACAACATGAAAGCATGGATCCATCCTGCCTTGTTTCAACAGTTCAGGTTGTTGTTGGTGGTGGTGTAATGGTGTGGGGGATATTTTCTTGGCACACTTTGGGCCCCTTAGTACCAATTGAGCATCGTGTCAACGCCACAGCCTACCTGAGTATTGTTGCTGACCATGTCCATCCCTTTATGACCACAGTGTACCCATCTTCTGATGGTTACTTCCAGCAGGATAAAACGCCATGTCATAAAGTACGAATCATCTCAGATTCTTGAACATGACAATGAGTTCACTGTACTCAAATGGCCTCCACAGTCACCAGATCTCAATCCAATAGAGCTCCTTTGGGATGTGGTGAAACAGGACGCATCATGGATGTGCAGCCGACAAATCTGCAGCATCTGTTTGATGCTATTATGTCAGTATGGACCAAAGTCTCTGAGGAATGTTTCCATTACCTTGTTGAATCTATGCCACGAAGGATTAAGGCAGTTCTGAAGGCAAAAGGGTGTCCAACCCGGTACTAGCAAGGTGTACCTAATAAAGTGGCCCTTGAGTGTACATGTAAATGTGCAAAGCTGGTAAACACCATAAACCTTTAGCTGTAATTTAAATTAAAGGTGGTCTAGAAAGCATTGACTAAATGGGACTCGGTGCAAATTTACACCACACTTCCTAGATGTTTTTTTTTTTTTTTTGGAAAGAATGGTGAAAACCCTGTGTAATTTTCCCTACACTTCACAAAAATGCACAGCTTTGTGTTGATGTCTCAAACAAAATTCAAATGAAATACATTGAAGTTTATGTTTGTGCAATGACAAAATATTAAAAGTATAAGGCAAGGTCAAATCAAGCTATTGCTGAGCTTGGGAAATGTTCTTTGCAATCTTTTACTGACATGACTTTACACTCCTCAGCTTACAATAGGCATTCTGCAAGCAGCTGATCTCATCTCCATGGACAGTGGGGGCACTTCAGACCCCTACGTCAGAGTCTTTGTCCTGCCTGATAAGAAGAAAAAGTTTGACACAAAAGTACATAAGAAAACACTCAACCCTGTCTTCAATGAGACATTCACTTTTAAGGTAAGCTAAAAATGACTGATGACCACCTGTCACTAATCATACATCATTTCTTGCTAAGAAATGATGCCTATTTGAGTGGTAAACATATCTAGTTATAAAAACAAACTCCTCTTACAGTATATTTAGAATAGTCTATTTTATAAGATAGTCTTTTTCACTTTGACTTCTGTCCCACAGTGATAAAAAGAAGCAGACATATTGAATGTGTCTTACAAAGGAGAGTCTGAAAGGGAATCACATTAGAGGAGAGAACCACCTCTGGTTTATCCTGTCTGCTGACACAGCTCCGTACAAAACAATTTAACAGTTTTAGTAGCATGTCAAAGTCAGACAGTCCTACTGAAGCAGCATTGTATGAATCTAAATACATTTAAGCAGCCAAAAGGCCAGATTTAAAATATAATTTGTAAAGTACTAAAAAAAACTTAATTTGTACATTGTTTGAACTGAATTAATTTAAATTAAATCGCTTAGCTGATGCTTTTATCTAATTTGCATAACTGAAGAAAAATCTTCAACTCTCAGTCTAAGTCGAGACAGTGAATACATAACAAATATACAAACTAGCAGGTTATTGGTAAAGTAATGCTAAGTCAGTGAGAGTTAGGCATGTTAGAGGTGTTAAAGAAATAAGTGTTCTTATAAAAATGCATCCCACAAAAAGTAGCGGGGCGAAGACATTGCTCTGATAAACGTTCTTGCCTATTTCAATAACTAAAATAAAACGTACTGCTAATTTTCAGATACCATTCACTGAAATGGGAGGGAAGACTCTGGTGATGGCTGTCTATGACTTTGACCGCTTCTCAAAACATGACATCATTGGAGAAATCAAGATACCCATGAACACCCTGGACCTTGCAAAACCAATCGAAGAATGGAGAGACCTTGACAGTGCTGATCAAGAAGAGGTAAAATCTGCTATGTACTCAGCCAAAACATTCCAGATAAACATGCTGAATTGGGTTTACTGCAATAGTCATATTAATGCAGTCAGTCAGTCATTTTCTATCGATTCTTCCAATAGTAGGTCGCGGGGAAGCTGGTGCCTATCTCCAGCAGTCTATGGGCGGGAGGTGGGGTACACCCTGCACAGGTTGCTAGTCCATCGCAGGGCCACATTAATGCAAAAATCTGAATATCTTGAAAAAGTTTGATATTTTTTGTCACTGGTTTCTGAAAGTAAAACTCATATATATTTCCATTACAAATAGAGTAAAATATTTCAAGCTTTTCTTGTTTCTCATAACTTTGATGATTATGGCTTACATATAATGAAAACCCCAAATTCTGTGTATCAGAAAATTTTAATTTATTCTGTTATGAGATCAATAAAAAATATATTTTCAACAGAAATGTCATGCTCTAAATATTTGAGGCGTGAGGTGGAGGTGATCGGCCTGTGGAATTGCTGAGGTGTGATGGAAGCCCGGGTTACTTTGAGCACAGGCTTCAGGTCATCTGAATTTTTGGGTCTGGTGCCTCTCATCTTCCTCTTGACAATGTGGTAAATTGTAAATGGGCTGCACTTGTATAGCACGTTATCAAGTCCCCATAGACCCCATAGCGCTTTACACTACAATCAGTCATCCACCCATTCATCCACTGACAGTGGTGAGCTATAATATAGCCAAAGCTGCCCTGGGGAAGACTGACAGAAGTGAGGCTGCCAGACAACTCTGACCATCATCAGCAGGCACGGGGGGTGAAGTGTCTTACCCAAGGCCACAACGACTGAGACAGACAGAGCGAGGATTCGAACCGGCCTGTGGAACCCCTACCACTGCTGGCACTCTATTGATTCTCTTTGGGGTTCAGGTCAGGCAAGTTTTCTGGCCAATCAGGCACAGTAACAGCATGGTCATTGAACCAGCCTTTGATACCTTCGGCAATGTGGGCAGGTGCCAAGTCCTGATGGAACATTAAATCATTGGACACTGGACTTCAAGCACTGTGGATTCTGTGCCTCTCTGCTCTTTATCCGAAATCTGGGACCTCAAAATTAAATGCAAACTTTACTTCCATCTGAAAAGAGAACTTTAGACCACTGAGCAACAGTCCAATTATTTTTCTCCTTAGCCCCGGAAAGACTCTTTGAACTTCGTCTGTGGTTCAGGAATAGCTTGAAACGAGCAATGCAACATTTGTAGTCCTTGCGTAGGATTCATCTGTGTGCTGTGGCTCTTGATGTTCTGACTTAAGCCTCAACTCCATTCCTTGTAAAGCTTCCCCAAATCCTTGAATGGATTTTGCTTGACAGTCTTCTCAAGGAGATTATTCCTGTTGGTGGTGCATGTTTTCCTATAACACCTTCCTTTCACTTAACTTTCTACAAATATGCTATAACTTTTTAGAATATTCAATGTTTTTGAGACAATGAATTTTGGGCTTTTATTATCTATAAGCCGTAATCAGCAAAATTATGCCTTGAAATATTCCACTCTATGTGCAATGAATCATATTAACCCATATAATGAAAATGTGAGTATTATTTTTAAAATATTAAACTATTAAATATTCTATTTTTTTTTTTACTTTGAACTGCCAGTTCAAAGTTTATATACACTTATGGAATACACGAATGCCATTTTAATCTTGGACCTTTTAGGAAACATTCACCTGTTCTATTTTCAGGGTGGAATGAGTATTAAGTTCACAACTTCAGTGAATTTTGTGCTTTCCTAGCACAAACTCAGCTTTTAAGCATACTCAATTAATCTTTAGAAGAGTTGAGGTTTGGGACAGTCCAGATTCTTAGTGTTAGCCGGCTTTGTTCATTCCACCACAAGTATAGCAATGCCCTTCGGAATTATTGTTTTGCTGGAACATGCAACTATTTAGTTGCTAATTTAACCTCAAGTTAAACTGTTTAACTAGATGTTAAGTAGTTTGGAGATAGTTCCCTTATGATTTACCCCATTTTGGCCAATGTACCAGTACCACTGGCAGCAAAACAGCCCCACAGCATGACTCTACCACCATGTTTCACACTTGGTACTACGTTCTTAGGTTTACAATCCTACTTTTACTCGTCCGTAGATTTTTCTTGTGATTGTGGCTTAGTCTGTTTTTCAACTCTTCTCATGACCAAATGGGAAGCTGCTAGTTTCAGTTCTGTTTGAAGATGTTGGCTAAGGAAAATACACATATTTCTTGGCTGGCAGCCTCTCAGTCCATGCTGATGTAAAACTCACTTACTTATTAGACATTGACACACCCTTCCAGACAGGCTTAAGTCTTGGTGGAGCCTAAGTTGTTCCTGTACATCCTGACCAATTTCCTTTTATCAGAGCTCACTGTTTGAGCCATTTAAATTAAACCTTGAAACAGCTACATGGGGCATTTGTCCAAATATTAGGGAGTGTGTGTTTATATATTTGAGCCTGTATGTACATTTCTGAGTTGGTTTTGATTAGAAAAAATCTGCACTAAATTTAAACGTATGCATGAAATTATTGTTTTTAAAATTCAACAATTTTTTTTTTCTGGTGCAATGTTGTGTCACCATTCCACCCAGGAAAATAACAGCTTAAGTGCAACATTTGGAGCCCCAGATTGATGACATTAATGCAAATGGATGAGTTTAGGTAAACCTCTGATGAGGTTTTAGAAAACAGATGTGCTCTGTCCGAAATGCTACGTGCCATTTTCATCAGCATAATAACAGCGTAAAAAAACAAGTGTTACTTACTTATCACACTTCAAAAAACATCCATTCTCTTCTGGAATTTAGACAAAAATTTTTGTTTGCCTCACTGCTCACTGAGTAACTATCCAGCTTGCTATGTGGAGCTGTAAGTTGATGCTATACTCAAAGAAAATATGAAAAACCTATTTTAATCCAAGAAACTGCCCCTCCAGAACCATCTTGAAAAGGAACAATTCTTTTACAGTGACATCAGCTTGAAATATTTTCAAGCAGTGCACAACCAAACTAGATGTCATTAGACATTATTTCTTTAGATTGCCATGTGTTGTGTTGGAGGGCTCTTTATCTGACCTCCCTTAACTTTCTGCTCTCTTTGACCCTTCTCACAGCCTGAAAAGCTTGGTGATATTTGCATTTCTTTACGTTACGTCCCGACTGCTGGCAAACTCACCATCTGTATCCTGGAGGCTAAGAACCTAAAGAAAATGGATGTGGGAGGACTATCAGGTGGGTTAGTTTTCATTAACACAAACATCAGATGTTGTTGGGTTTTATAGCTTCAAACTTGACCGCATATCACTGCATAGTCCTGAGTAAAAGCACCCTCTGCTTGCTGTATGTTAAAGAATGTGACTTTCGTATGAAGGAAGCCCATCCATCAATTTTGTGCCGCTCTGCTCACGTGCTGTCGCTGCACTGCAGTGCTCACCAATTCTTCACCGTCTTGCTTTAGAAGTGGCCCCATCTGTTGGCACGTTACGATACTGCAACCCAGATTTGTATGACCACAGAGGTTGCTTATCCTCATCTTGTGAATTTGTCCTGTATCTATTTGTCAGATCCTTATGTAAAAATTAACCTGCTGCAAAATGGAAAGAGGCTGAAGAAGAAGAAGACGACGGTGAAGAAGAATACTTTGAATCCTTACTACAATGAGTCCTTCAGCTTTGAGATTCCTCTTGAGCAAATGCAGGTATGGATGTGGAGCATGTTTTTTTAGGATTTATCAGACATGTAAACAGTACTACATTTAATTTTGAACAGATATATTCTAACTTCTAACCATTCTAACTTCAGTGTCTTTTATTGTAGATTAATGCGTAGGTCAACACAAAGGAGTGCAAACTAATTAAGTGGAAGGACAGGATATGAAGTAGTTTTAAACAGCTTCTTTACAAATACAAATCTAAAATTCGTGCATATCTATTCAGCCCCTCTGACACAATAGTATCTGCACTAGGTTTGCACATGTAAAGAAGAACATTTTGGCCATTACGTATGCAAATGATCTCAGGTTAGGTCTGATTGGATGGGGAATGTCTGGGAAAGGAAATTTTTAAGTCTTGCCACATATTCTCAATTGGATTTAGGCCTGGACTGTGTGGGACCCATTCTAACACATAATTCTGCTTTTGGTTAGTCTGAATGTTTAGAGTCAGTCTCCTGCTGTAAAGTAAACTGTAAATGGGACTTATCACTTTTTACCACAATAGCCTTCTTTTTACAATTCAATTCAATTCAATTCAGTTTATTTATATAGCGCCAATTCACAACACATGTCGTCTCAAGGCACTTCACAAAAGTCAGGTACATGCATTACAATTAATCCAAATCATTGAACAGTGCAGTCAGTTACAATTCTTCCATTAAAAAAAAATCAGTGGAGTGCTCAACTAATAGTTGTCCAGTTGACAGATATCCTGAGCTGTGTTTCTGTGACGCTCCTTCATAGTTACCATGGGGCTCCTTGCTGCCTGTGTTGTGGTCTCCTTACCCACTCAGTGAGTGACTTGAGGTGTATAGCCACGTCTTGGGATATGTCTTGGGATAACCCTTTCTCCATAACAGTTTTTCTGATCTATGTGCTGTACTCCTTTGTTGTCATGATGCTGTTTGTTCAGTAAAGTCCTCTTATAAACTTTTACAGAACAGTGGTACAACTTATTATAAAAATATATACATTGTTTAAAAGTTACACATATAGTAAAAACAGAGCTATGGTTGAAAGAGATCACCGTGAATACAGTTGGAAAAAGTTTTTATTGCATGAAAAAAGACCACACTCCATAGGTAAGAGATAAAGCTGTGGAGAAGCTGAATATTCCAAGCATTGAATATCTCACTGTTTGTGAGATATATTAATATTTATGCCAAAAATGGAAAGGGTAATGCACAACTGCAACCGACTAGTAAATGGCCATCTGCCTAAAAGGAAAGGCCAGACAAGAAGAGTTTTCAGAGAAGCAACCTTGGGCAAAATAGGTAACTATGGTCTATCCCATAAAATACATAAATAGTTGTGGCAGTAACATGACAAAAGGCAAAAAAAAAAAAATCATTCCTAGGGACTGAAACACTTTTTCACAGTACATAAGAATGAGGTTAATTTCCTCATTTAACCCTCAGGAACAAAGCAAAGAATCTGATTTCTTAGAAACAAGTAATTCTGTAGAATCTATAAATATTCATTACTTTTTTCACTGTTCTACCCTATCGCACTGGAAATCTCCAAAAGGTTTATGCTGACATAGATTAAATAAGAAGAACATCAACATCAAGTCTGCGGCACTAAAACGGCAAAACAAATCTGCCATAAAAAATTATGAAAAGAGAACTGCTAAACACAAAACTCTAGGCCTAAACACTGGGTACTTTGCACAATGTTTTGCTTAGGTAATACCCATACTAAAACAAGTACAATCGTTCCAACCCTATTCTGAACCTGGCTGTAATGCTCTCTCCCTGTTTCCTCAGAAAATCCAAGCTGTCATCACAGTGCTGGATTATGACAAGATTGGCAAGAACGACGCCATTGGGAAGATCTGGGTGGGAAGCAAGGCTACGGGGGCTGGGCTGAAACACTGGTCCGATATGCTGGCCAATCCCCGCCGCCCGATTGCACAGTGGCATCCGTTGCAGCCAGAGGAAGAGGTGGATGCCTCCCTAGCAGCGCTCACTGCCAAGAAGTAAAATTAAAAAACACCCACCGCCTGCCCCCACACTTCCTACCTGTGCATTTCCCATCGTTTCACTTAAGTCCCACATATCAATGTATATTCCAGAGGAACACCTAATCTGCTCCCACCAGTACATTTCTATCCCATAGCCATCAATTTAAAAGATCCATAGAAACTATTTGACATGATGGGAAATGTAGTTAAAAAGTCATATTCTATTAAATCATGTCACTAAGATAAGAAGACAAGTTGCAGGATGGACAGATACTCAGTTATGTTTGCTTTAGATCTATTTTTATATTGGAGTCGTGGTTCCATTATTAAGCTTACAGCCTAGACTACAATAGGAGTTATATGGGATTCTGGTGATTTAGAGGGATAATGCATATATTTACTCATATTATACTTCTCACCCGTTTTCCCTTTAGTGACACAGTTTGCGTAGAATAGTGCTTAACAATAAAAATGCTTTATACTGCCATATGATAGAGAAACAACACAAGCAGGTCCATTCCGTAGGTGTTTTGAGCACCATTTCCCACACCTGCCAGTTATCATCCTAGATGATTCTGTTAGTTGGAAGTACATTCCTAGAGTTGGGTAGCAAGTAGGTATTAGGTCCAGTTACCCACAAACACTGCCTTTTTGGATTAGTTACCCTTCCGCTCATCGTCTCAGGAGAACTGAGAGTGAAACTCCATGCCTATTTTTTCTAAACGGGTTCTTATTACTATCAGTTAAATCACGTGTTGAGAAAAATAATGTTGCATTAGAGTTCTGGTGACCTTAGGCTTATGACTGATGTTAGTTCAACCACAAATTATTGAGTTATATGGAGGGTATGACAGATAATTTGCAAAAAATAAGTGTGCTTGTATTTTAAATTGTATTTTAAAAAAGCACCATCATCATCTGTACTACAAAAAAAGCTTGGAAATACCAGAGCGGCTACAAAAAGAGAGACTGATCCTAACCACCACTGACATTATATTTACAAGGTGTCGATTACTGCCTAGAGCCTTCGACGCCCCCCTCCCGACGCCTTCGATTCTGTATCTCACTTGTTCAGTGTTACTGCCATTAGTCATGGACTTGACACAAGGATTTTTACTTCAAAGGAATCCCTATAACCGTCTTACAGTCATAAAGGAGACAAGCCTTCCAAGTAACAAAATAAGCAATTTTCAACTACCAGGGACGCCTTCCAGTTAGAGGTGTTGTTCTCTTCCTTTCCCTTCTTATTCTACTTTTCTTCTACTTAATAATTTGGTTTAACTTCAAACACTTTTATTCCTTAAGCACTTTAATTCCTAATGTTTTGTGTACATACGCTCAGAGGTCGGAGTTTTAGAATTTTAGGGAGATTCATTTTGTTGCATTTGCTTCTGCTTACTTTGGCCTCAGCTTATATGTGTGTGTTTAAATTCTTTGGATTATAATTATTTCACTTGATTGCAAAAATTCTGGTCTGGAAAAAAATCACACTGATCTAAGTGTATTTTATGCACAGCTTACCAAACTGTTGATTATGAATTGCACTAGTGGGTATTGTTCTGTTTTGTGGTTCCTGACACTATTCTTGGATGTGTGTTTTTCCTTTTCCTGAATAATATAATGTGATGAAATGTATTATTTCTGAGGCAGACACAGACACGTCTTGTCTTATAAATGTGTGGGAAAAGAAACACATTTGAGTTCAGTGCTGCTTTGTGGTCTCTTCAGGGTAAAACAGTGCAGTATAGAGAGCCAAAGTCTGTGCCACATAACCTTAACTGAAGTTGTGATCAATTTACCCCTTTTACTCATTAATTATGATAACCTCTCTCAAAAAGTACTTTCAGTTTTTCACATCCACTCTGGTGGACAACTGTGTTTAGAGCCTGAAAAATCAGTGTGACAATAAATTAATTGTACGATTTATCAAGTGAAAACTATAAAATGACATAATAAAAAATGCAATTGAACTAATATGGCCACACATTTGACCATTTGTTTAATGTAATGACACCTCAGCCTGTGCTCTCGACATATTCCTGTTCAATTCACCCCTCACTCAGCCTTGCATTTTAAAAACATGTTTCTAAAAAAAAATAAATAAATATTATTCATAGTACTTAACAAAAAGGAAATGAGCCTCATGCATGATCTTATTAATAAAGAAACATATTTACAACACTCAAGTCTCCACCAAGTCTCCCACTCTGAAACTGGTTTTCTTTGAGCTTCCAGATGTCTGAGATTTTCCTTTCCATGTCTTTGATCTCTGTCAGATAGCAAATCCTCATATTCCTCATCTATACATCGAGTGTAGCCCAAAAAGTCTTTCTCTAAGAGATGTTTTTAGGCCCTGTCACAAGCAAACTCATAAAACTTAGCTCCACCACCATACCTGTAGATCTTTCTGTCATGCATTGCAGCATCAGTCTTACAAAATAAAGACACTACCTGTAACTCAGACAACTACACGAATGTGTGAAACAAATACTGCATTTGTTACCAAAAAACCCAACTATAGGCTACAGTCTAATAACAAAAATGCATTTTTTTTCTGCAGAAACAGTAACCCCTTTTGAAGTATTTTCAAGTACAGTATTGTATCAATACAAGCACAAATGCCAGTGATGCATGATTTCTACTTAAATAGACAGATGATTATTTACAGTTTTCTACCAATACAAAATCAATGCTTAAAAGTGTAACGGTCCTTCGTTGTTAATTGATGCTACCAATATTTTTATCTGTATGTGTTTCACACAAAATAAATACTTGCAAGATATTAGCTAAATGTTCTGCATTTTGATTTTTGTGAAGTTTTTGCCCAGTAGCAGAATACAGAGAGGCACACTAGAAGTGGTTTATTTGGAAGTGTACCATCAACAACATTTAGCTCCTAAATAGAGGTCAACTGTAGTGGCCACTATGCATGAAGGGGTTAAATAATGATTACCCTATGAGCAGACCTTATGAGCACGGCAGCAGCATGTTATTCACATTCACTAAAATGTCTAATTATTTTTAAATACAAATTGGATTTCATTCATGGAACTATTTAATTACTAACAACTCCCACTTATGAGAAACTGTGCTCTTTAGAGATACCCTGAATATATATTTTATTAACAAATACATACAATTTTCTTTTACATTAATAACTTCCTTTCCAGTGTTAGTAGTTGTAAATGTCAATGAGATCCTTTGGCTCTCTATATTTGTAAACTGTGATTCTGAGACAAAAGTTTGAGGGCAAACTTCGGTCTGTAATAGTTACCACACCATTGGAACTCATCACCTCTCAATAAACTTCCTAGTCAGTTCAAGGTCTAATAGATTTTGTAAGCATTATGCTTTCTCACAAGAAAACTACCAGTTAGCTTTGTGCAATTTATAGCAAATGCTGTTACTTTTTTATCATTGCATACGTTGGTGAAAATTTATTTATTTATTTATTCTATGTCCTTTTTTTCTAACTATCAAGACCAAATTTCTGTTTGCACAATTCTTTCTTTTCGAAGCAACACTAAAGAAAAAGGCGACATGGAAGCAATCAAGCAACTCATTAATGTGTAGTTTTGCCTATATAAATAGTTCATACACGTTGATACTGCATGTTTATAAGACCTACTGTACATAAGAGCATGTTTTAGAGACGAAGCAAAAATATCTTGTGTACGTTAAATGGGTGTCATTTGCCATTTTAATAACACAGCAAACTGAAAAAAAGATGCACTGTATATTTTCTACACAGAACAGAGTGTGTATTTATTTTCCATGAGGGTCATTGGAGAGAATGTTAGAGTACTATTACAAAAAGGAATCTTTCCACGCCTGAAAACTCTTAAGCAAGTGTGTCGTCCAGTGCTGTGTGTGAGTTCATGTAGAAAGAAAAATGTAGCCGCATGCTTGCTGTATAATTCCCTGTGCTCAGAGGTTTTTGTTTGGCACTACTTATTTGCCATTAATTTTGTTATTGTACCTTTAAAAATATTGGCGTTTGTTTATAAAATTATACTGCAGTTTCTATTTTTTATTTAAGAAAATGTGTTATATTTATGTTTACTTTGAAGAGGGGGATCTCCAAGTCTGCAGGAAGATTTCTTTTTTTTATGAATGCAGGTTAACTGGATGTTTTTCTCTGAAATAGCTCATAAGAATAAATAAATAAATTGATTCTATGTGTTATTTATGCCAGCACTTACCAAGACTAAAGTCTTATAGACCATAGGCTGCATTTCAAGGGCCAAACTGTGAAGAAGCCCTTTCAACTGAACACAAATGACTTGGAGTCCTCTCTTTTTTTCCTAATTTATTGTTGCTATAATTTTTAATCAGAAAATTATTTTTCTCTTTCTGTTTGACTGACCTGATACACGTTACAGATTGTGTCTGTTTTACTCTGTTACTATACAATAGGTGTACTTGTAAACGAAGTTAATTAATAAGATAAAAACTAAAGCCATAAAACTCAAGCACTAACTCTTTAGAGCTCAGCTGAACAGCTAAAGTTTATTTATAAGGGAAGGAAAATCTGACATCTTTATTTTTCCATGAATAATGTTCATTCTTACATTCCTTTTCTGAAATCTTTGTTCATCAAGAGGGGGAAAACCATTTTACTGTATGTGTGAGTGTGGAGAACAGCTGCAAGTTTTGGAGAGCGATTGTGTCTTTTTTTCTTATTTCACAATGGCTGATGTCATAATTTCTTTGATGATTTCACAGGATTGTGTTTAGTAATATTTTATTAGTATAAATAAATAAAAAAAGGTTTAATACCTTAGGTTCTCAGTAGTAATACTAAAACTATGTCTATGAGAGTATGTTCAGAGCAACCTGGGTCATGGATCCACTTTCGTTTCTCCCAGTATGGAAGAATGTACTTATACAATCAACTAATAAAAAAAAAAACAACAACAAAAAAAAAAACACACTGTATTGTTCTTTTGGGGCGTGTTGCATCAGTTTTTGTTCCTAACAACTGCCCAGCAAGAATGAATAAATTAAAAATAGAAACCTGAACCTGTGCAACCTAGGATTTGTGGTTGAATCCCTCCCAAAGAACTATGCATATGTTATTTTTCACAAACTTATGTCCGCAGTAATAAAGCTTGCTTTCTTGCCCTGAGTTATATACAGAAAGCTCTCACTTAAATGCAAAATTAGGGTTAATCATCCTCTTTCTCTGAAGGCACATCCATATGCTGATGTTGCCCGATCAAACAAACTTATTTTACATTAAAACTGAAACTGAATCTGGATCTCCTAGACTACGAGTCTGCAACCCGTGGCTCCAGAGCCACTTTTGGGTCTTTGGCCCCTTCACAGAGGCTCTTCATAACTCCAACAAAAACTCTATAGAAAAGAGAAGCACATTTAATTATGCAAATGTAGGCAAAGGCAGGTTTTAGTGGTTCGTTTACATGTTTTAATGAAATAGCTGCATCAAATTTCTAGAATGGAAAGAGGCTAATAGTATTTTTTTTTTAATTTCTTTCACAAGTTGTTTTTAAGTGTGCTTTCCTTATTTATTTAGTTATATGAAACTGAGATTTTTTTTCAAATTTCCCTTAAAATCTTGTTTTCCTTGTTGAAAAATCTAAATGAAAAAAAAATTATTTTTGCTTGTTTATATTTACAATAACACTTAATTTTATTTAGAAAACCTAATATATATATATATATATATATATATATATATATATATTTCCAAGAGTCAAGAAGGTTTTTAAAGCTCTTGGCAAATTTAACTTTTTTAGAAACAAGGGCAAAAGTGGCTCTTTGGATTTAAAATGTTGCTGATCCCTGTCCTAGGCAAAGTTTACCCAGAATGTGTGAAAACTCTTGACAAGAAAGCAAACAAGCCCATATTTTCTAAAGAGTTTAAGTATTTAAGTGTGATCTAAGCTGCTAAGTTTTCCTTAATTAAACTGCCACATCTGTTATGACAAGAGTCTTCAATGTGTTGCATAAAACTGATGCTTCACATTGTCTTAATGCAATACAGTAATAATCACTGTCCCATTAATGCTACTGACTGTGACCAAATGATGCACTGAGTGCAGGTTACATGTGAGATTTTAGGGAATTTTAGAAATACTGCCACCACCTGATTACGGCTGCCAGCATTTATCTCAACAGTTTAAGTCTGCACAGCCAAGATAACAGGGAAAATAATGCAGAAAAGCACCAAATATATATAAAAAAATCATCACAGGAACATTAATTTCCTTTTAAAGTTTGGGTCACCACAGTCACAAGATCATCAAATGATATGGGGGACTGAGACTGGTGAGCCGTGGTTGTGCTCTTGTGTATGTGGAAAATATAAATAATATCCGAGGCATTGCCTAAAGAGTGTTGGAATATATAGCTTTCATTAACTCTGTGCACATATTGTTATTTTTTTTATGTATGAGTAAAACAGTACAAATAACAGCGTGATCTGTTTCCCTGACTGCTGTGTACATGTATATTAACTTATGCACAAATACATCTGAAGCTGCCCTGCTTCAGCTGTGCAAAGACAGTTTTAGAGCACTTCTCACACGTGATTTGTTTTTGTCTTGTTTTGCTTTTGAACAAACACTGGGATTTAAAAAGGGAAACCGTCCAAAGTTTGCTCCATTTGACAAACCAAACTGGATATCTAGACCCTTAGCGGGTAAAGGCACCGCTTTGAAACATGCTGGTTCTCCGTTAGTGGCTGTATTTCTTCTTTGTCTTTTCGTGCATAGGTGTAAACACTTTTGTTGTTTATTTTTTTTTATTCTGTGTATCTCTAATGCAGAATGTGGAGCTGTGTTTTAAGCGATGGCACAGATGTGTCTCCATGCTCTCTTTTTGTTTGCTTTCTGTTTGCGTCCTTGTCTGGTTTCTGTGTAACTAATTCTGTCAGTCATGAAATCAAATAGGAATCTGACTCTACTTTTGCAGAGCATAAATAATGCCGGCCTTCATGTTTACAACATGGAAATACTGTATACTGCCAAACATGCAGGGCCGTACCAAACTCCCCTCTTGAGCACTCAGTTCTCCGCTTCTCATCAAAGATGCAGATGTATTCTCGAGACTCCTTTGTTTTCCCAGCTTCACCTTCTTCTCTTCATTCTCTTTTAAAGCATTGGAGGACAGTCAGGTTATGTCCCCTAGCTGTGTTTCTTCGTGTCTAGTGTTGTGGTGCGCGTGTTCATGTCAGTACTTGTGCCTACTGTGGATCGCATGCTTTAGCCTTTGACTGGACACAAACGTTGCTCACAAACTCCTCTTGACCCTTATGTGGACATACGTTGGGGATCCTTCTGAAGTTATCAAGGGAACCAAATAACTTATTACAAAATTTGTCATATGTGTTGCCAGTTCTGTAAAAACAAATAGGAAATAAAGGCCTTTTAATAACCATGAGTTGTTTGTGTTTACTATGTGGTATGTTTTATCTTACAAAACCACTTTTGAATTTTTTTTTACCAAAGTAAAGAATATGAATACATTATTCCACACCAAATCTATCACATTCAGAGGAAATTCAAAAACAGTGAATTTCCCTCTGTTTTGCTCCTGCTAGCTGAATATTTCTACACTGGATTCACAAAGCAGATTACACTGAATACATGCAGAAGTAATTCTGCCCATTAAGTCAAGCAGATGGGAGCAATTAGCATCTATTTTTGCATTATGTCGCAGTTGCCATTCCAGATCCACAAAAAAAGCAAATGCAGAATTGGTCAAAGGCATAGAGATAATTTTTTTTTTACATTTATTATTATTGTTCTAATAAACAGAAACCTCCAAGTTTTGACCTGAGAAGGCATCACTTAAAACAGCTGACTGGAAAAGTTCCAGAATAGAGGTTCTAAATCATGGTGCCTTCCTGTAAGTACTTTATTTGGGTATAAATGGCATTGATTAAAGTTTAAAACAAATTAGTTTATATATTATTGCTTGTAACCTTCACAAATATACAGCGCTAATTCTAAACTGCACAAATTTTAATAGTGTCAGTTTGAATATAAGGCACATTTAAACAGCTAAATAAAAGAGTGTAAAGTATTGCCTTTGGCATTTTGGATTAATCACCTGACTGAACAGTTGAAACTGTACTAATGCAACAGCTAAAACTGAAGCTTTTCAACATCAGGGCACAATTCAAATCTTCTTGTGTTTTTTTTTTTATTTCATTTACATGTTTATAAACCCACCATAATGGATCCCAGAAATAACACTATGAGATCATAGAAGAGTAAGTTTGGTCAACCGTTAAGTATATTGAAAAATAACATAACCAAAAATGTCATTTTGGCAGACATAAATGTTGTATGTTGTGATTTTTACATTTTTAGTTTTAGGCTACACTAGATTTTTAGTGGTACAGTGAAGAAGAATGTTTTTTTATTCTTTTCTTAGCTAAAACATGACATTGTCACACTTGCGGTTTTTAAGCTTGGGCACGCTTGTCCTTGCAGGGTCGCTTGGCCAACAGAATCACATCATCTGCAAAATGCAAAGATGAGATTCTGAGGTTCCCAAACCACTAACCATAACCCAAAAACAAACTATATCCTTCTGTTCTTGCAGATTGCTCGTAATACAAATTCTGAGAAGAACATATTTTTTTTGTATGGTGTCTGACAGATATTGTGCAACTGGTCAGAAATTAGAAATGGGCTTGGTTGCTACACAGACAAATGCTGCAGCAGTTGTGCACTTGAGTTTTAGTGAAGTATGAAATGTCAAGCCCAAAAATAACTTTGTTATTGCCATCTCAAGTAAAAGAATACAATTTTCTGTTCTTTTGGAGTATGTAGATGGTTTAAGCCTTTCAGGGTAGAAACAGTTTGCTATACATTAAAATATATTATTGGTTGTTACAATGCAGATAGTTTTGTTGGTTCCAGTGAATGCATATCATATTGCAATATGCAATTCTTTTTTAATAGGATTTTTGATAATTTAAACCATAATTTACACATAAATTCTATGTTTGACATTTAAAAAGCGTAGCTGCATAAAAATACCGTACAGACAGCACACTGGCACAGCATTGAACATCAGTCAGAGGTATGAAACCATTGTATAATTCAAATGATAGGGCTGTATGGTGGCGCAGTGGGTAGCGCTGTTGCAACAAGGTTCTAGGTTTGATTCCTGGCCGGGGGTCTTTCTGCATGGGGTTTGCATGTTCTCCCCGTGCATGCGTAGGTTCTCTCCGGATACTCCGGCTTCCTCCAACAGTCCAAAGACATGCCTGTTAGGTAACTTGGTCTCTTTAAATTCCCATTAGGTGTATGAATGAGTGTGTGCTTGGTTGTTTGTGTGTTGCCCTGCAATGGACTGGCGGGCTGTCCAGGGTGTACCCCGCCTCTCGCCCATAGACTGCTGGAGAATGGCACCAGCTCCCCGCGACCCACAATGGAATAAACGGTAATGACTGACTGAGAATGACTGACTGAATTCAAATGATAGATAGTGAATAAAATGTGCGTGTATACATGTTACAACAACTGTCAGTTATTATGGGCTCCAAAGTTATTACACCAGAAACCAAAAAGCTTTGCAAGGTTTTTATTTCCTGTGAGGGTCAGTTATATAGCAATCCAATATATTCTCTGAGTCTAAATGTTGTGAGTTTGTCTAGTAAACTTGAAGCCACTACTTTAAACAGTCTGATAACTTACAGTTTATATAAAACATGTCATTCTCTCCAAAAATGAAATAACCCATTAAAATTGGGATGAAGCTGTAGCATAAAAAAACAAATAATGGTTTTGTCAATATAGAAGTGTTTTATCAGGCAAGGACCACTGTTGTGGTTTTAGAATTAGCATTTTCATTACTCTAGATAAGGACAGCCATCAGATCAAACCAAAAAAATAGATAAAATAACCGAAACCCAAAAAATGTGAACAGTGTGCTAAAATGCAATCTGTTTGTTTTATAAATAAATAAATATAAATCTGGCTCTTTTCTTTATTTACAGAAATGCCTCCTCAGTCTTTAGTACTTTCAATATGAGATGGGTCAAGAAAAAGTGTTTTATTAAGGGGTGTATGTAGCAATAAACAAAATCATCTGGGTGCATGTGCCCTTTACTCAGTCCTTCTGGTGTGAAGACAATATTTTGATGACTCATAGGATGTTTATGTGTCCTGAAGATATAAATTCCATATTTGCGAGGCACTGAACCGCGCTTCAGCTGAGTGACACATCTGAGAAAGTTGTCAGTCAACCCAAACCTAACCCAAAAGATTTGTCTTTTTAGGTTTTACTCTTATGAGAACAGATGTTGCAATGGGAACATAATATGGGAGAAAATTGTAATAAATGTATTCCAATAAAATGACCAACTCTGATGGACTATAAAAGTATTATCAAAATCATGTACTGCAAAATGTATCAACAAACGTGAAGCATCAGTGTCATATGATATATTTTCTGGTAAGGTATGATTGTGCAAACCCCACTTTTGCTTAATTGGACCTTGAACCACACAGTGTTATTCAAAAAATAAATACTTATTGAACTCATTGAATACTCATTGAACTTTTAACATTTTGTCACATGACAACCACAAACGTCAATGTATTTTATTGGGATTGTTTAAAGTACCTAATATTTATAAAGTGGCGAGAAAATGAATCATGCTTTTAAATTGCTTTTCATTTTTTTACTAATAAAAATCTAAAAAGTTTGATGAAAATATGCATTCAGCTCTTTTCAATATCATACCCCTAAAAACAGTACAACTGAGTGCTTCAGAAACTGTGTGATTACTAATATTAGTAAAGCTGTTAAAAAAAGCTAGTAAAGTCACTAAAAATACCATGGATCTGTGAAGGTTTGTTAGAGAACATCAGCGGACAAACAGCATTACGTAGACCAAGGAATACACCGGCCAGGTCAGGGATAAAGTTGTACATATGCTTAAAGCAGGATTAGGTTATAAAAACATTCCAAGCTGTAAACAACTCATAAAGTATCCAGAAATGAAAAATTTTGGCACAACTGTAAATCTACAAAGACTTATAGGCTGGTCAAAGAGAGTATTAATAAAGAAAGCACCCTAGAGGCACATGGTGACACTGGAGGAGCTGCAGAGATACACAGTTCAGGTGTTGACAGAATGACTTTTAGTCGTAGACTGTAAAAACCTGGTCTTTCAGAATAAAGTAACAAGAAGAAGGCAACTAGTAAAAGGAAGCCATAAGAATTCCCAAAACACAGCAGTAAAAGAAGACAATCAGGTCAAAGAAGACAAAAAAATTTAATACTTACCTACATGCAAAACTCTTTGCATAGAGGGAAACTAACACAGCACATCCCCCTAAACACAACCGTCCTACTGTGAATCAAAATGGTGGCAGCAACATGCTGTGGGGATGCTTTTTTCCAGCATGTAAAGGGAAGCTGGTCAGAGTTGATGGGAAGATGTAAGGAACTAAATACAGGGCTATTCTGAAAAAAATAAAAAAAATAAAAAAACAGTGGCTTCAAAATACTTGGGTCTCGGGTTGAGGTTCACCTTCCAGCAGGAAAATTCTAAACATACAGCCAAAGCTGCAATGAAATCATTTAGGTCAAAGCATATTTATTGGTTAGAATGACCCAGTGACAGTCCCAACCTTTGTGGGAATTTGTGACTGAAAAAAATGGAATTAATAACAAGAAAATTGTTGTTCACAAGCAATCTCCATCCAATCTGTCTGATCTTGAGCTATTTTTCAGAGAACAATAGGCCAATATTTCAGTCTCTGGATTTGCAAAGTTCATAAGGACATACTCAAAAACAGCTGCGGCTGTAATTTCAGGAAAAGGTGACTGAATGCATATGTACACGCCACTTGTCAATCATTGTTCTTCATCTTCACAGTTCTGCACCACTTTCTATTGGTCTATTAAATAACATCCCAAAAAAATGCATCAAAGGTTATGGTTGTAATAGCCTGAAAAGGGGGAAAGTTCAAGGGTATTCATAATTTTTCAAAGACACGGCAGTCCACATAGTACAGCTGGTCCCGTTTTTGTGGATGTGAAAAAATACTCTAAATAAATAATTATTAGGTGAGAAAACTGCAGTAACAGTGCTCAACGTCTATTTCCATGTAAGCTTCAAAGGAGGCCCATCAGTAACTCATAAAGGTAAAACATGGAACTTTGTGAATAATTAAACTGCTGGATCAAAGTTGGAGCACCAGAACAAAAGCTTCAGACATCTTTTTACTTGGACAGCTTGCTGATGACTCGAATGAGAGCTCCATTTTCATCCTTCAGCCTCTGGTTGTCTGACTTGAGTTCTGTTAAGACCTGCGGAAAAAAAGGAAAGACATAAAATTGGAAAAAAATCACATTTATCTTGTGCATGTTTGGAAGGTAACTTTAGCAGCTGCTGAAGAAGATTGTGATATTAGGCATTACTTTTTGCAATGACCAATATACCACTGTTTTCACTGCACTGAAAAATGTTCCAGCAGCATTAACAGCAAATTGGCCAAACATTTCGCTAAAGTTTGAGTCAAGGTAAAGAGGGCATGCTTTATAGAAATTGATCATGCAGTGAGAAGTGAAATGACAATAAGGAGATTTAATGAGGAATGAGGAACTCGTTAAGAAAAACAAGAAAAATTTCAAGTTTTTAAATTTGAGTCTCATGAGGAACTATGACTCAAAAGATCTACCCTCCTTTAAAATGTGTTGCCCTTGCAGGAGACAAACAACAATCCTTTGCTCATACAACAAGACACGCATCTGCAACCAGTGAATTGGCAAACATCACTTGCCATTACCTGAACCTCTCGGTCTGTTTTCTGTCATACTGTTGCCCATTGAATAGAATCTAAACAACTTAGCATGGTAATGCTTGAATGCAAATGCTGATAAAGAATGGCATTTACACTTTGTCAGAATGCAAAAAATAAATGTTTAAGCCACCCAACACATCCATGTAGTGCCATGGAAAATATTCCCCCCCTTACATGTTTCTTTTAGTTTTGCTTTTGGTCACACTTAATAATTTTAGATAATCTAACCAGTTTAATATCAGACAAAGAAAACCTGAGTTAATACAAAATGTAGTTTTCAAATGGTGTTTTAATTTTAACCAGGGCCTTTCTGATAAAGTAATTGCCCCCTAAACCCAATAACTGATTGTGCCACCTTTTGCAGCAACAACTTTTATCAAGCATATGTGATAACTGCCAATGAGTGCTTTACATCACTGTGGAGAAGGTTTACTCTTCTTTGCAAATTTGTGTTGCCCAGCCACAATGGAGCATTTTTGAGCATGAACATCCTACTTAAGGCAACATCTCCATTAGATTTGAGTCTAGACATTTACTAGTCTACGCCACAACCAGAATTTAGATTTTTGCTTTTTAGAGCTTGTTGGTATGCTTTAGATCAAGTCAGGCTGCATTTTCTATAGGGGAGCAGAATTTGTCATTTCAAAGCATAGCAGCCCAAGACCATCACACTACCATTACCCTGTTTCACTGTAGGTATGATTTCCATGTTATGAAATGTTGAGTTAGTTTTATTTTTATTCAACCCACTGATGACTTAATGATAGTGACTGTGTGACATTAAAATGTTTTACAAATGACAGCCTTTTAACCTAAGTTGTAATTTAAAACAATAATATAAGTGTGTTACAATGATCTACAATGTTTATTAAAGCCAAATAAAATACAGTGCTTGTAGGCATCCAGTCATACCGAACCATCTGCAAACATATCAGTGTTGTAAACTTAACAGATGCTCTAAAAGCCTGTAGTTTGTTTTGATGCGCAACATATCTTTATTCCTATTTCAAACAAAAGCAAAGTTTTTATTAGTCCTTTCTAATTAGTCAGAGTGTAAATATACTTGGGTTAATAATTATTCTAGAGGCAGAAAGTTGTCATAAAGAAGAACAGGTAAAAAAGAAGCATGCAAAAAGGCTTGCATTCAAAAGGGATGGGACCTGCCTGAGTGGAGGACAGCAGAGGAGAATGGGTGGAAGCTGTAACAGCTCCAGAAGAAAGAGAAGTGTAAAAGTTAAACGGCCGAGAAAGGGGACAGCAGGGAGAAAATTAGGCCAGATGATCCTGAGGATCAGAGGTCCTCTGTCTCTGGCATGGAGGCCGTCTCAGAGAGGCGGGTGAGGACGCGCAGCATGGCTCTGTTCTCGGCCAGGAGACACTCGTTCACTCTCCGCAAAGCCTGGACCTGGGCCAGGGCTGGGAAAGCCTGTATACATGAGAAGAAAGATACAGAGAGGAGCAGGCGGGAAGCTAGGCTTTTGCAGAGAGAAACTCGGAAAGTGACATATCCATGTCCACTCATACAAGCATGCATACACAGAGGAAATGAAATAGCCACAGCTGCAGGAATTATTTAAAAAACTCACAGAAATATTTACACAAGAGTGATCATTTGAAAACAATTAGAAAAGCTAAATGCATTGTTTAAAATTTGCCTTAAATCATTGTTCAGAGAAATTCACAAAACTACACACACTCTTTAGGAATTTGTACAAGAGTTCAGTGAATAAAACTAACCGACAGTGTAATTAGCCATCCCCCTCTTTATTCTTGGCATGACTGTTTGAGGAAAAGCTGAACGTGGTTTGAAAGAAAAGTCTGAGGTTTGACGCTACATCCGTGGGTAAACCACACAAGTCAGAAAATGGAGTCAACGGAAAGCTTCAACACTCACTCTGACAAATTGATATCGATTGCTCCTTTCATGCCTAACCCTAACCCTCCTTTCACATGATCTTCAGACAAGTTACCAAAAAAAACACTAGGCCACCCAGAAACACATTTGTTATTGTGAATATGAAAAATAAATTTTGTTAACATTAAAGCTCCAACTACTTGTAATAACTCCAAACAGACTCGTAAGCCTAATTTAAAGCAGTCTGGTTTAAGAGTTTAACAGCCCAAGCATATAATGTTCTCCTGGCATTAGAACAAAACATTTCAGCTTTTGGCCAGCTTTCCAAGTCCTTGGCAACAGTGGAGGGAAAATGACCAGTATCCCTTATTTCGTCTTTTAAAATTCAGACCTTTTATACTGAGTAAGCAACAAGACTATCAGGTTCTACAGATTCTTTTGATTATGTCGAGAATAATTTAGCTTTTCTGTGAGAGGTTGAAGATACAGCAAAGCTATTTAAGAAAGTAGGAATAATCAGAGTTACAGACAAGAAACAGCTGAAACTAGTGCCTGTCAAACTCAGAAGCAGTGATTATCAGAGCCTAGGACCAGACTGTTTGTCAGTGGTTCAAATTTCCCCTTTCAGATGCAATTGAATTTTACATTTTATTTGTAAGTCATAGTCCCAGGGTATGAGGGAAGCGTGGAAAGGCACATAATCCAAGGTGTTTGAGATTCAGTGTAATGTTTCAGCAGTCAATGATTATTTGGGGAGCCATGTCACCTGACGGTGCAGGTCTGGTGTGTTCTATCAAGTCCAAAGTCAGCCTAGGGACTACCACCTATCCGCACCACCAAAAGCACCAACACCTGGTTGAGTGGCCATTGTATAACTGTGTTTGATTGGCCAGCAAGCATGCCTGACCTAATTAATGCAGACAAGTTAAAGACACTATTAAAGCAACCTAGGTTTCCTTACCAACTCTGCGGTAGCACAGGGTCATCACCTCCCTGCCACAGTTAGTGGCCAAGATGGAAATCCATTCGATGCAACCATTTAATATAACAAACACTAAAGTGTTGATGCAGTAATTCATGCAATAATTCATGCAAAAAGAACCCTGGCCAGGATTGAGTGAAAATACTGTACAGTTTATGGACATAATTTTCAGTAGGCACACATTTCAACACTAAAAACCCTTTGGATATTGGTGCTATATAATATTTTGTTGAATTTTGGGTTTTCATTAGGTGTACGCCATAATCATCTAAGGTTACAGAGATAATTGCTAAATAAACAACACTCAATGATATTCTCATTTATGGTATTACACCTCTATAAACAGGTTGGAAATGTTATTTTTAAGGTCATTTATGTACTGCAGATTATAGCTGTACAGTTCCTCCTTGTGTTGGAGAACTTCCAGCTTGCTCAGTGTGAACAAATAGGTGTGACAGAGGTGCAAACTACAGTAGTCTCTTGAGGTGCTTCACAGCAAAACTTGTGACTCTCAAACAGTGAGGTACTTGTACAGTAAACTGGATAACATGTCCAAGTGTGTATGCATGCCCCAGTCTTTGGCAAAGCAGAACGTGTGAAGTGGTGGGTGGGTTTTAATAACTCATCAGCATCAGGGCGAGCACTCACCATCCCCCTCCCTGAGAAAGCCCTCTTTCAGGGCTGGTACCCACACCGGAAGCGTAGTGTGGGGGCCTGCTGAGGGGAACCAGGATAACACTGGTGTCAGACATCAGTTGCTTGGAATTTTTTTCTCACATCTAATCCATGATTTAAAAATTCTTGTAGCTTCAAAAAATTTTTATTAAAACTTTAATTTTACATGCAATGTGTATTTATTTATGCAAATTCTATGTTTATGTAAACTCAGGCTTGTCTGCTGGTGTTGCCTGTGTTTCTGTGTCAGGCAGAATACACTCTGGAATGTCTCATAAAAGAAGGTCTTTTGCTGTTGGAAGGGTTTTGGTATTCAGATGGAACTAGGTCACAATGTTCACCCCAGCAGAGGGAGAATTGGAGCATGGGAGCTGCAACACAAGGCAGGTAGTGACCCAGCACAACAGTGTGGCTTATGAGCATTAACCTTCTATTCCCCTTGACTTCAAACCCACCTGGCTGACCACAGAGTGTACAAGGGGCTATATGTGTGATCCACTGTGGGAAAACACTTTATAGGCAGTCTTTAGCAGAAGTGGGAGCAGCTTTGCTTTAGCTGTGTACTGTCAAGGACTGTTAGTTAAGGCTTTTGAAGAAAACATCAATGAGACAAATGAAGCATGGCTTGTGCCTGAGATAAAATGATTGCCAAAAAATCCCAGGGTGGCTGCACAACATTTACTGTTGCAAGGACTGACCTTTATTTCCTCCTCCATGTCTGTGACTCTTTTCTCCAGAACTTTTTTTTCCTGTATAGAAAAAAGAAAGAAAACAGACAGGAATGTTACCGGAGGAAACAGCCACAAAGACATCAGGATGTTCACTTATTTAGCGATAGAGCATAATCAAATTAAATACCATGGTACCATACAGTTAGAGAGATACTTACCCTTTTCTCTGTTTCAAGAACTGTAGATCGCTCTGAGATTCTGTCCTGTCTCTGCAGATTAGGAAAGCTGATGTTACAGGTGAAACATCTCTAAAGAATTTTGCCTTAATCAATCACAAATTTAAGAAAGTCCCCATCAATTCATCGCCTATACTTGCTTATCCTTGCAGCGTCCGAGCAGGGCTTGAGCCCATTTCCAGCGGTCATTGGGTGAAAGGTATGATAAACCCTAGACAGGTCGCTTGTCCACCATAGGACAGACAACCATGCAAACACACATTCATGAGCAATTTAGAAAAGCCAATTAACCTAAAAGTCATGTTTTCGGACCGCAAGAGAGAGCACCTCCAAATTACAGTGAGAACATACACTGTCAGTGTGGGAATGTGTGTTTGTTTGATTGCGTGAATGACTGATTGTAGTATAAAGCGCTTTGGGGTCTCTGGAGACTTGATAAAGCGCTATGCAAGTTCAGGTCATTTATCATTTACCATTTACCATACAAACACCGTAGAGAAATAACCCAGGTCGGGATTCAAACCCAGGACCTACTTGCTGCAAGGCAACAGTGTTAACATTTTTTCCGAATTCGAAAAAAATATGACGGAATATTTTTTTTCAATTTCCTTTAACGTGTCTTCTTAATTTCTTGAAAAATAGAAATAGTGGTACCTGAGCAACTTTCTCCAGCTGGGAACGAATCTTCACTAACTCCTGTTTGCTGTCCTGCAGTCTGGATTTGAGCCTTTCATTCTCTTGCAAAGCTTCTGCATACATCTAAAATATAAAAGGAAACAGATACACTGAAGGTGCTTTAAATTCAAATTTTTTTTAGTAGAATAATCTCACAAAGAAAAAAATACTGCAATTCTCTAACAGTTAACTTGAGAGATTTTGTAGCCTACTTTACCAACCTCCTCTGTATGCATAGTATTAAGATAAACCTGGGTCCTTGTCCAGCCTTTTTCATCACTGTTATAGTTGTTCTAAACTTTTTAAATATTGCCCTGCATCGAGTCAGTGACTTGCAGCATTCAATCCTCCTGGAGGAACATATAGCAACAGTGGACAGTCGCTTACATTGACTTTGCAGGAATCCCTCATACTGAGCATGCATGTAGTGACAGTGGAGAGGAAAACTCCCTTTTAACAGGAAGAAACCTGTAGCAGAACCAGGCTCATTGTGAGCGGCCATTTGCCATGACCGACTGGGGGTTTGAGAGAACAGAAGCGACAAAAAAAAAAAACACAGAAGCACTAATACAGTAGTACTTTCTATAGGAAAGAAAAGTAAAACATTAATTGATATAGGTCCTTTAGTGGCTTCATCTAGGAGAAAAAACAGCTAAGCAGATGAACTCTGAGCCAGTTTTCAAGTTTAGAGTTTGAAAGAGAGCACATACAGTCAGTCACAGTAGAAGCTCAGCCAGTAGCTATGTCTAGGAGAGACTGGATTAAACACTGAAAGACAGGGCAAATTATTAAGATTAAGAAATATATATCACAGTGAAACAGAAAGTAATGATTCCTAGTTAAAACGTCCTCAACATTCTGATCAATTTAAAAAAAGTTAAGCATGTAATAAAAAAAAATGCTTCATTTACATTCATTTCATAGGAATTGTTGGGGGAGCCACTAATTATAGCACTTCTGATTCTGTATAAAAACAGTTATTCCATAACATGGAATTCTTTCTAACGAAAAATACAACTTCAGTGATCTCTTTTCAAGTGTAGCAAGCTAATTATAATGCTGTTCTGTTTTCTAATATAAAAGTTTTATAAAGTCATGAAATCACGTCGGCATAACGTATCTTGCAAAATTATTCTTTGCACATTATGTCACATTAGATCTGTAGACCTTAATGCATTTCACTGGAATTTTAGGTGACAGACCAACACAAACTAAGGCATACTTGTGAGGACACAGAAAAATTATATAGTATTCAAAATATTTTACTGATAAAAATTTGAAAAGTGTGGCATGTTAAGCCCTCTTTACTCTTTATTCCAAAATAAAATGCAGTCCAACCAGTTACCTTCAGTAATCACCGAGTAGTCCACCTGTCATTTAATCTCAGTATAAATACAGCTGTTCTGTGAATGCCTCAGAAGTTTGTTAGACAACATTAGTAAACAAACATCATCATAAAGACGAAGGAACACAGAAGAGAGGTAAGAGATACAATTGTAGATAGATTTAAGGTCAGGTTAGGTAATAAAACAATATTCTAAGCTTAAACATCTCACTGAGCAATTTTTAATACATCATCTGAAAATGGAAAGATAATTGCACAACTGCAAATCATTCAAGAAAGAGCCTTCCACTTTTAATGACAAACTGAGCAAGGTGAGCAGTAAAGAGGCCAATTGTATCTTTGGAGGAGCTGCATAGATCCACAGCTCAGGTAGGAAAATCTGTTGACAGGACAACTACTAGGTTTGCATTTCTTTATGTGTCCTTTATGGAACAGTGGTAAGAAGAAGTATATTTTGAGTATATATATTTTGAGTATATATATATATATATATATATATATATTATATATATATATATATATATATATCATATGATATATATATATATATATACTCAAAAGCCACTTTATTAGGTACACCTGTCTAACTGCTCTTCAACGCAAATTTCTAATCAGCCAATCACATGGCAGCAACTCTATGCATTTAGGCATGTAGACATGGTCAAGACGATCTGCTGCAGGTCAAACCGAGGATCAGAATGGGGAAGAAAGGTGATTTAAGTGACTTTGAACGTGGCATGGTTGTTAGTGCCAGACGGGCTGGTCTGAGTATTTCAGAAACTGCTGATCTACTGGGATTTTCACGCACTACCATCTCTCGGGTTTAGAGAGAATGGTCCGAAAAAGAGAAAATATCCAGTGAGCGGCAGTTCTGTGGGCGCAAATGCCTTGTTGATGCCAGAGGTCAGAGGAGAATGGCCAGACTGGTTCGAAATGATAGAAATGCAACAGTAACTCAAATAACCACTCGTTACAACACGTCGAACCTTAAGGTGGATGGGCTACAGCAGCAGAAGACCACACCGGGTCCCACTCCTGTCAGCTAAGAACAGGAAACTGAGGCTACAATTTGCAAAGGCTCACCAAAATTGGACAGTAGAAGATTGGAAAAACGTTGCCTGGTCTGATGGGTCTTGATTTCTGCTGTGACATTCGGATGGTAGGGTTAGAATTTGCCGTCAACAACATGAAAGCATGGATCCATCCTGCCTTGTATCAACGGTTCAGGCTGGTGGTGGTGGTGTAATGGTGTGGGGGATATTTTCTTGGCACACTTTGGGCCCCTTAGTACCAATTGAGCATCGTGTCAACGCCACAGCCTACCTGAGTATTGTTGCTGACCATGTCCATCCCTTTATGACCACAGTGTACCCATCTTCTGATGGTTACTTTCAGCAGGATAACGCGCCATGTCATAAAGCACGAATCATCTCAGACTGGTTTCTTGAACATGACAATGAGTTCACTGTACTCAAATGGCCTCCACAGTCACCAGATCTCAATCCAATAGAACACCTTTGGGATGTGGTGGAACCGGAGATTCGCATCATGGATGTGTAGCCGACAAATCTGCAGCATCTGTGTGATGCTATCATGTCAATATGGACCAAACTCTCTGAGGAATGTTTTCAGTACCTTGTTGAATCTATGCCTCGAAGGATTTAGGCAGTTCTAAAGGCAAAAGGGGGTCCAACCTGATACACTTGCCATAAGCCAAAAAGAGAACACAGCAAACATATGGAAAAAGTGCTATGTTCAGGTAAGATGATGTTTTACAGTTTTGCTTACATTCAAAACATTATGTGTGGTGCTGCCAAATACCCTGAACACACCATCTGTATTGTTAAACATGGTGGTGGCAGCATCACGCATCATATGCTCCAGTCAATCTCTGGCAAATCTTACAAATTGACATCCACAGCCCCTCTCCATCCAATTAGATTGAGGTGAAGAATGTGGAAAAACTCATCTCTATTTGCACTAAGCTGGAAAACTGACCCTACAAATGATTGACTCAGAGATGAATGCAGATGAATGCAGAATGTATGCAACACTTCAGAATTGTATTAGTAAAAATGTTAGAAAACCATGTATTTTCAATCACTATATGTTACTTATGGTCTATTACAGTAATGTCAAGGAAGGAAGGAAGGAAGAAAGGAAGAAATTTCAAGGTACTGACCCTAAAATGTATTGTCAATCAAAGGTTTTGAGGCCTAGTCACTTTACACACTTTAGTACATATAACATATTTGTTCTATTGTGTTTTAGTCAAATGAATACCATGCATGTTTAAAACCTTTGAGAAGAATCACCACAACAAGGCAATTGTACTTAATTGTCCCTTTATGTTCAATTAGATTTTAACATAAGAATTAGGGCATTAATAAAATGTGTAGGCTGTCAGACTGTGTTCAAAACTGCAGCTTTGAATCAGTCAGAGGGAACGAATGTGTTTCTAACAAAGGAATGAGTAACTACCTTCTTATAGTCTTTGGCAGTGGAGTCTTGCTCCTGTTTATTCAGAGATGCCAGCCTCGCCTCCCTCCTTGTGTAAGAGCTGGTGCGGCCCAGAGGTTTGTCTGTGGCGCTTTCTCCAGTAGAGTCATATCTGAAGCCAACAGAGTTGTATCTCAATGCGGCTTTATATTTTTATCAGCAGCAAACAAAGGTTTTTATCCTTACCTCGACAGTCTTTCATGCTGGAAAAAAAGAGACATATCAGTTTGATCAGTCAGTATCGCAGCATGAGAACACAGTGTAAACACTTCTGAAGTGGATCTAGATTTGTTTGTTTGATAGGACTAAACAAAAGCTTGGCAGAGAAATATTTTCCATTTGAGAGAAAAGGAGGACAATAAGAAAGTTTGTAAGCTGAATTAGGATTGCATGCTCAGAGACCTGTGATACCAGAAGGAGGAAGTGTGTGGAGAAGGGAGATATAATTCCGCACTTCTTTAAAATGTTTCACACGTCATGCCCGCCTTAGACTGGCTGAGCTTTCCGATTAGGGCAACTGCTGCCTCTCAAATGCCTGTGGCACACAGATGACATCATAACATCAGGAGTGAAATATGGCAGGCTTCAGCCTGACCCTAAACAACTTGATGATATCAGACTGTCTTGGAAGGTTTGGGCTGTTAGGAGTCCTGTCATGGCTGCCAAGTTTCCTGTTGTGTCTACATTTTGTATTTGTTTAAACATGCAGGGAGAAATCTGTGTACAGTTATATAAAGCACCCGGCAAAAACTTTCATGACTCTTGAACTTTGACTTTAATGTTTTCCATTGGGATTATATGTCAATAACCAACACGAAGTAGCAAAGAGTTGTGAAGTTATTTTATTTTTGTTCTTTGCAACATACCTCAGACTCAGTCAGATTGGACGGAGAGTGTCAGTAAACAGCAAATTTTAAGTCTTGCCACAGGTTCTCACATAGATTTTAGGTCTGGACTTTGACTGGGTCATTCTCACACATGAATCTGCTTTAATCTACGCCAGCTCATCGGAGTTCTGGGTGTAGTCTGTCCATGCTGAACAAAACCTTCCCCACTGCCTGATGCTGCCAACACAAGTGATATTTAGAGTTAAGTTTCCATCACCCATGTTTTGCATATAGGTCAGAAATTTTTATTTTGATCTCAACTGACCGGAGCACTCCCTTTCACATATTTTATGTGTCCTATATATGGCTTTCAAAAGGGAGCTTTAATGGCTTTACTTTAATATTGGCTTTCTTCTAGCAATTTCCATTAAAGAAACAGATTCTCCTGCGGTTATTATGGACCGCTTGATTTACTTTCTGACAAATATTGCCCTGCCTGTCAGTTTAGGTAGACGATTATATGTTAGTAGGTTTGTAGTTGTTCCATTTTTAGACAATGAACAGTGCTCTGTAAAATGGTAAGAGCATATGTGGGTTCTCTCTGGATACTAATTAGGTGGCTTCTGATGACAGCTGGTTCCACTGGATTTTATTTAGGGACATTAGAGTAGATGGATTGGGTAAATACTTTTCCTTTCACTTCACCGCTACACACTACTTTGTGCTGGTTGATCACATAAAAGACAATTAGGTTTGAGGTTGTGTTGTGATAAAAAGTGAAAAGATACAAACACTTAAAAAAATAGCTAAATACTATTCTCTGACTTTAATGTCTCCACGTTCGTGTTAGCAATCACAATGCTGATAAAAAAATCATAATGGGAAACTGATGTTTAAATGGCTGTTGTAATGTATTTTACCATCTATTTTATGTGTCAGTCAGAGATGTTTGGCACATGGTTCAGATGGTTAGTTTGTTACAGAAATATGGTGGCAATCTATGTCAAAGTACCTGTTATTCTTGTTCTCACATTTGCCGAAGCATGAAGATCCTTTACTAGGAGTCACAGGAGCTATTCTGCAGCAAGTGTTTACATAACTGAGCCTAGCAGCCTCTTCCTGTCCTTATGTGGTCATGTACGCTTGCAGCGCTATCCAGAAAAAGGCACTCTCATCTCATCTCATCTCTCATCTGTGTGACAGCATGAAGATTTCTCGATCAAAACTGGCATCCATATATTAATCAGTAGGGGTGACTGGATCTTTGGTTGTGAGAATAAATCATCACAAGTCTGCTTGTAGGGTCATGAACCAAACTTTCGTATTTCACACGAAAGGATCTGTAAAATGGTTACATCACTCGTTAAAACAAAAAATTCCCTGAACCTTTACAATGTGGGCCCTGTGGGGACTTTGCCTCATATTTTTTTCAGGAAAGCACTGACTTCTTGAAATAAAAATAAGGCATACCATAATTTTTGAACGAAGGCAGAAAATAATATGTAACAGTTTTTTTTTCCTCTGAAGGCAGCAGCAATAATTTGATTGTCTTACTATGTAGTGTATACTCATTGCAACAGACTGTTATCAAGACAAGGAGTCAAACTACTGGAAACTGCACCTGAATAGGTGCATAATTAAAAACTGACAGGACCACCACCAACCACTTTGAAACACATGAGAGTAGGATTCATACTGGTACTTGGGTATCCACTGACTACTTTAGTAGTAGTCAGAATACATTTCTGTATTAACTATTTATAGTGTGAATACAGAGCTAATTTGGAGCATTTTGAGCACCAGCAGCCACCATGGATTTTGAGGTCTAGTTTGGGTAGAAATACCTTGCTTTCCCATCTAGAATTTGTCTTGACAGGGTGGAGGCAGGAGGCAGGTAGATGAAAATACAAGCTATTACGAAAGAAATGTAAAAACTTACAAATACTAGAACTAGGGGGATCCAAAATAGTAGCCACAAGAGTGACAGGAAAAAAAGCTGGTGTGAATAACGGTGCAGCTGTGCGGGAAGACAAGTAACTGAGGTTAAACTGAGGAAATGGGAAGCAAAGACAAAGAAACCAGAATACAGTGCATCGCAGAAACAGGGCACAACCTAACATAAGAAAACAGTGACAAAGAAATTCAGAAATAAGAGCAACAGGAAAAATGAAATAGATAAACTCATCTCGTTGACCAGATTCAAAATAAAACAGGAGCCAATATCTACAGAGATTAATCCTACTGAAAGTCTGCAACTCAGAGCAACTACAGAACAACAATATGAGGAATCATAAAACTAAGGAATGAACTGAATGAGGAAAGAAAAGTCACAAATATCAAAATAAGACAAAATTATGCTTGAAAGGGGGATAGAATATGACTGAAATAATTGCTCATATTTTTTTTCAAAGAACTGGCTTTTCAAATGGAAAGCAAACAAATGATTTTGGCCCAAGTATAGCTCATACACAGGTTAAATGGTTAAGAAGTGAAAGAATGAACTGAACACAGAAATAAAAGAGGGACAAATACCAGAATAAGGGAAAGCCCAAGACAAAGTCCCAAAAATTATCACACATACATATATATATATATATTATATATATATATATATATATATATATTATATATATATATATATATATATATATATATATATATATATATATATATATATATATAATATATACAATTCTGTTCTCTCAGTAAATGGAATGCATTAAGCTGCATTTATTTAACAAAAAGAATTGATAGATACAGTATTTTCCCTCATCTTTTTTGTCACATAGAAACAAAGCTTTAAGTCCTATTGCAAAACATTTAAAATGTCTTTCAGTTTGGTAGTACTTAGAAACCTTAGCTTTTATATAGGATGCACCTTGCTATAAACAGTTTGTGAACCACTGTCCTAACTAATAAAGTCCATAACCAAATAAGACTTATCACAAAAGAAGACAGTTCAAGTCTGAGTCAATACTGCATTCACTTTTCTTCTTTACAAATTATTTCCTAATTGATTTTTTGTTCGTTACCTGATATCTTTCTAGTTTATATGGAGCACTGTTGATACCCAGCTGTAACACATACAATTTTACTTAACATGTGAGAGTCTTTGCAAAGTACAGCTAGTTCTCTAAATTATCAATCTATCCCATTCCTTCTGCCTTTTCCCTTCCAGCCAAAAAACTCTGCCATTTTAGACAAGGCTGACATCATGGAAAACTAGTGGCTGTGTTTTACCAGGGACACAGCAGAGAAGGAATGACACTCCCATAAAAAGAGAGCAGTATCCACTGGAGAGCCACAACATGAACTTTTGGCAGCCGTGCAACAACAAGAATGTCTGCAACGTTGCATGATATTCCTGTATACATCTCTAGATAGACAGAATTACATTGTGTCCTTTTTTCCTCCTCTTATTTACTTAAAATGTCTCTGTCACAGACTCCAGCTGACATAAACACAACAGTCAAACTACTCCCAGGAGAATAAACCACTTAGAACAAGAAAAAAAGAGAAAACAACAGGAAATTACAGAAGGAATATTTCAATCCAAAAGTCTTTTCCAGAAAACAGGATCGGAGAGCTTCAGAGAAAACACTACTCCTTCATGGGACATGAGCTATGTAAACGCTGCATCATGCCTATATAACACTTATCCAGTTCATTTTAACAACAGGTGAATTTTAAGGTACACTCGTTACTTAGTGTGTTATTTGGAAAAATGCTGCAAAAGTGTGAAATTCCCATATTCAAGTTTTTTATAATAAAAATAGTCAAACCTGAGAAGTATTTATGACTGAAAAAAATATTAAACAAGACTAAATCCTTTATGTTTTATAAAAGAAAACTTGTTGAGAAGAAAAGCTTACTCTGTAGTTTTTGTCAGTATAGGATGGAGAGGACGGTGGTGAATCTGTCACCGATTTCCTGGTGCGGGTCAGGTCTTTGGTGCGAGGGTAATAGGATGACATCTTCCTCCTCTACGCTTAACAGGCAGGCACACTTCTATTCCACACTTGCTGAAGGCCAGTTAGCAGATAACAGACACGCAGATTCCCTCAGCCAACAGAGCAGCAAAGGTCCATGACACCACTCCAGGGGAATCCTCTGCAACAGGTGTTCGAGTGTGTTTACATGTGGTGTTCCAGTCCAGTTTAAAGCTCCTGTACAGGCCTGAAAGTCAGCTAAGTTTGGGGGGATGTCAGATGTTTGGGTTCTTATTCTTTAGTGGTAATCAGTGTAATCAAGAAAAGCAATCACTGCAGATCAGAAAAAATGCAAAATGACTATTTTGTCAGGACACCAAGCAAAAAAATAATACCTCTTCTTCCAGCTGAATACTTTTAGAAGAATGCGCTGAAGAAAAGAAGTTCGAAGAAATCAACTGTGCTTTGCTGCCTCTTCCTGGGTTTCCCAAAGTTATACCCACCTCCCTCCCTCTCATGCTTTCTCTCTCTGTTCTCCCCTCTCCCTCTGTTTGGCCACCCCCTCGTCCATCCCTAGCCAGTTGCTTGCCCCTTCTTCTCCCTGCTCTCTTCAGCTTTGGCAGCTCTCTGTGGCAGCTGGCCAGAGAGGTTCTGCTGCGGACAAACTGTGCACTGGGGGCTAAAAATTGTCCACTGATGTGAACAGGGATAAGAGGGTATGTGGAGCACAAGGCCAGACACATGAGGGGGCTGCAGCAGTTAGTGTTCTTCTGGAAAGGGCCAACGCTGTGGAGCCATCAACAGCTTGGAGATGCTGAGTATATTTGTGCTCCCCGCACAGTGATGGAGAGTGCATCTTTAGTCCAAGTGCAACATGATGTTAAAACAAAGTACTCGTGATATGTCTCATCATCATAAAACATGTCTAATCTGAGGCCTTAAACTATAAAAACAAGAAAGTGCTGATTTTATTTCATTCAGCCCAGCTTGAATTCCAGCTTTGATGAAACATTCTCATTATCCCGTCTTGGGAACAATAACTTGAATGTGTCACCAATCTTGAGATGTTGGTTGTCTTTTTTTGTTTTTGTTCTGACATGTTCCCTGCTTTTATCATATTCTTTAGGTCTTGTCTTTCAGTTAATTCAGTTCCCTGTGCTTTTGATTGTTAGTAGTTGTTACTGGATTAGTTACCAGTCCATTAATGTATTCTTTAAACTTTGGAATTACTATACATTATATATGTGTATTTATTTCTTCCAGTAAGATCTCTGTTACATATTTCCTCTGGGTTTTCTTGTATCTCTACTTAGCTCCATTCATGGCAATTAATCTTCCACCCTTAGCCAAAATGCAGTCAAGTATATTCTGCTTACCTGAACCACCACATTGACTCCATAGCCTGCACCTATTTCATTACCCATATACAGGGGTTGGACAATGAAACTGAAACACCTGTCATTTTAGTGTGGGAGGTTTCATGGCTAAATTGGACCAGCCTG
This sequence comes from Crenichthys baileyi, assembly GCA_036173005.1. Taxonomy (NCBI): domain Eukaryota; kingdom Metazoa; phylum Chordata; class Actinopteri; order Cyprinodontiformes; family Goodeidae; genus Crenichthys; species Crenichthys baileyi. Next base: position 551,946 of record JAHHUM010001159.1, on the reverse strand, counting down.
GTAGCCAGTCTTCATTGATTGCACATTGCACCAGTAAGAGCAGAGTGTGAAGGTTCAATTAGCAGGGTAAGAGCACAGTTTTGCTCAAAATATTGAAATGCACACAACATTATGGGTGACATACCAGAGTTCAAAAGAGGACAAATTGTTGGTGCACCTCTTGCTGGCGCATCTGTGACCAAGACAGCAAGTCTTAGTGATGTATCAAGAGCCACGGTATCCAGGGTAATGTCAGCATACCACCAAGAAGGACGAACCACATCCAACAGGATTAACTGTGGATGCAAGGGAAGCTGTCTGAAAGGGATGTTCGGGTGCTAACCCGGATTGTATCCAAAAAACATAAAACCACGGCTGTCCAAATCACGGCAGAATTAAATGTGCACCTCAACTCTCCTGTTCCCACCAGAACTGTCCGTCGGGAGCTCCACAGGGTCAATATACACGGCCGGGCTGCTATAGCCAAACCTTTGGTCACTCATGCCAATGCCAAACGTCGGTTTCAATGGTGCAAGGAGCGCAAATCTTGGGCTGTGGACAATGTGAAACATGTATTGTTCTCTGATGAGTCCACCTTTACTGTTTTCCCCACATCCGGGAGAGTTACGGTGTGGAGAAGCCCCAAAGAAGCGTACCACCCAGACTGTTGCATGCCCAGAGTGAAGCATGGGGGTGGATCAGTGATGGTTTGGGCTGCCATATCATGGCATTCCCTTGGCCCAATACTTGTGCTAGATGGGCGCGTCACTGCCAAGGACTACCGAACCATTCTTGAGGACCATGTGCATCCAATGGTTCAAACATTGTATCCTGAAGGCGGTGCCGTGTATCAGGATGACAATGCACCAATACACACAGCAAGACTGGTGAAAGATTGGTTTGATGAACATGAAAATGAAGTTGAACATCTCCCATGGCCTGCACAGTCACCAGATCTAAATATTATTGAGCCACTTTGGGGTGTTTTGGAGGAGCGAGTCACGAAACGTTTTCCTCCACCAGTATCACGTAGTGACCTGGCCACTATCCTGCAAGAAGAATGGCTTAAAATCCCCCTGACCACTGTGCAGGACTTGTATATGTCATTCCCAAGACGAATTGACGCTGTATTGGCCGCAAAAGGAGGCACTACACCATACTAATAAATTATTGTGGTCTAAAACCAGGTGTTTCAGTTTTATTATCCAACCCCTGTAAGCTCTATGTTGGTCATTGCTCTCTGCTGGATTATTCCGTTTCTGTCTGTTTCCAAGCCTGTTTTTCTGCCCATGCTCCTCCTCATGTCACACTGTAAGTTTGTGCCTTTTTTTATCATTAAAAAATGTTCTACTTACCGTGCTGCTCCTGTCTCCCTGTCTGCACTTGTGTAATACTCCGTACATCCTGACAGAATGTCTCAATAAGTAATTACAGGCCCATTTATGACCTAAAATGGATCATTGAAAAGGCAGATTACAAAAGACATCCCTCATTGTTGATAAGAAAAAAACAAACTGTATTTTCAATGTTTTTCATTCAAGGTTTCTAGCTCTGCTACAGCACTGAAATTGAAATGGTAGAGGTTATAAAACATATATCTAATCAGGGATGCATTTAAACGTTCTGTGTTGCATTCAAGTCAGTTGACCATAAAAATCTGGTTGATATGCTCAAAGTGGATGGAACTGTTTAATACTGTTCAGACCAGGACTACTCTGTGTTTTTTAGCAATCAAAAATCACTGTGGTTCCTCAAGGCTCCAGTCTTGGTCCACTTTTATTCAATATCTATACAAAACTTTATATTTCTGTCACCAGAGACCAATACATCACTGAGTCAGTCTGTCTTTAATATTGAGTGGATGGGACACAATTTCCTCTAACCAAATGTATAAAAGACAAGTCTAAAAAATGTAAGTTTAGAGATCAGCACTTATTTAGACTTGATAAGGCTCAAAGCCACAGAGCATGCAAAAAACTTTTGTTATGGGGTCAGATTTAAATTTAGCATCTACGTAAAGTCTATTACTAAATCAGACTAAAATTATTTATACAAAACTAACTAAAGGTGCATGCCACAGGTTAGATTATTATAATGGTGTCTTTACCTACCAGAGTCCTGATCAAAAACCAGAAAACTGAACACCTTACCATTCCAAAAAATATTGTCTTGGTTGTAAAAGAATATGTTATAAAATGTATTTAATTCTTCTTTGAGGCACTGAACGGTCTTAGGTCTAAACAAATTTGATTATTTGGTCCTGACTTTTGCAACCAAACTGATATGCCATGCACAAACAGTTGGCTCTTTTAAACTATAACTGAATTCATTATTCTTTACTGCAATTTTACAGTATAAGTAAACCTTACTTTATTAGTTCATTATATCAGTTTATTTGTTTAAAATTAGCTCTTTAATGTTTTTTTATGTGATGGCTAAATTTTGCTATTATTGTCTTGATATATTTCTTGTTTTTAATGTTATCTTAACATCTGTTCCTATATTTTCCTGTAAAGCATTTTGAATCATAATATGTATGAGTGGTGCTATGTCAATAAACTCGTTTCTCCCTGTTTAAAACATAACCTGCAGTCCTTTTAGCAGTTGTGTCAGGCAATTTGTGGCATTCAGTGATTTAATGAACCTACAGCCAGCAGCCTGTCTATAGCCTAGCTTGGCATAAAGACAGAAAACATCTCAGCAAAATGCTATGGTTTCCACATCCAACCTTAATGAAAGACATTTTTAACCAGTATTGCAATAGGACTTAGGGTTTATCAGTTCCTACTTGTTCTTGATTTACTGCCATCAGTTTCCATTAATACTGAGTGTTCTCTAAATATTCATGTATTTATTAGTTTCAGTTTGATTCATGTGCCTTATTTTGATTGTAAATTAGCTGTGTGTTTACCTTGTAAATGGTTGACATCAACCATATTTATTTTTGCATCAGCACAACTTGTTATTTTTTTAAGCCAATGAAACAGAATTTTTATGAGCATGAGCATGCTTATAAGCATGATTCAGTTGGGCTGAAAGGTGGGAAAAAACCAGGCCAAGATTTTTTTTCCAAGCTTTAATTAACAAAACGTGTTTGTAAATTCAGACAAAAAAACTATCAACAAGAGACAGGTAGCTATTTGTGCACCAAATTCTTTGCTACAAAGCCAACTGAATGATTCATGATATAATAAGTCTGTAATGCCCCCCTGCTCCTCTATATTTTGTTGATTCCATCTCACTCCTGTGTTCCTTTTATAGAGAGGTTCACAGCACCTTGCTCTTCCTAAACACTCTCAACTTTGACAATGGAAATGAGATAGAAAGTCTGATATGTAAGAAACCATAGGAATAAAAACACAAGCTGGGAAAGAAAAAACAGAAAGAAGATAGGAGAGAAAAGAGAGAACGGAATAGATACATGCAAGTTGATAATTTAACTAAGAACATGTAATGTCACTTTTCTTTTTGGGATGCTGCACTTTGACCACATACGTATTAGTAAGAAAATAAATAAAGATAATTCACATTTATGTATAAATGCTTCTCTTTTACTTTTTGAATTAATGTGAATAGTTTTCACTAATGAGCCTTTCTTTTGTCATATGTGTTTTATCTGTGATTTAAAATTTCCAATGTTTGAGGTTTTAAAAAATAATCAGTGTTGGGAGTAACGGCAATACAAAATAACGGTGTTAGTAACTGCGTTACTTTTTCAGTAACGGAGCAATCTAACTAAATACTTTGTCTCATTTCTGTAAAGCCATTTAAATGTAACGCGACGCGTTACTACAACTCAATAAGTTGGGTTTAATAGGAGCACAGTCTACTGCTGTGGAAAGATCTGCTTTTTCTCCCGCAGCTCCAGTTACTGTTTTTTAAAGCTGTTTAAGGAAAAAGCAGGAGGTGGCGGAGGGGTGCACAGACAAATAGCAGCATGTGTGACGCCGACTGGCTGAGAAGGCATCAAGTAGGCGGGTTTTCACCACACAGACAGAGTAAACCAACAGCAAGAGGGAAACATGACGATGGAGGGGAGTCTTGTAAATGCAAAGATAGCGTTCGAAAGTTGTAAGTATAGGCAATATTTCACGTTCATTGAAATTAAAGGTCCTGTCCAGGGTGTACCCCGCCTCTTGCCCATAGACTGCTGGAGATAGGCACCAGCTCCCCCCGCGACCCACTATGGAATAAGCGGTAGAAAATAACTGACTGACTGACTGACTGACTGAAGTTAAAGGCAAAAATCTGCATGTGATTTGGAAGTTATGTCCAGTAACAAAGAAATTATTAATGTCCGTGACCAGTAGCTCCAACCTTCAGAAGCACCTCGCATCTTCTCACCCTACCACAACACTTGTGGCTAACAACCTGAGCCCTGTTGCTGCCAGCGCGGGCTCCGACTATCCTACACCGTGCAAACAGAAATGGCTTGATTTTTCTGGCCAGCAACTTATTACGTCATTTTAGATTCTAAAAAAGTAACTGAATAGTTGACTAGTTACTCTGATAGTGAAGCAACTGTGTTACTAACTCAGTTAATTTTTGGGAGAGCTAACTAGTAACTACTGTATAACTAGTTACTTTTTTAAAGTACCATTGCCCAACACTGAAAATAATATAGCAAAAAGTGATCAAATTGTTCACTATCACTTGAAAAGATCGCAAACTCTTTAAGGTTCATTTTTCTGCATAAAGATGACCTAAAAAAATCATGCATAAAGAAACAGTAAAGGGGACCTGGGGCTCTACAGTCAGAAGGTCTGCTTGACTAGAAACACAATACAAAGTTTTATTCTTTCCAATAGTGCATGTTGGTGAGAGATAGAAAACATATTAAATTAGTTAACTTAAAGATAATGGACTGTGTCTTTAGGTATTTATATATGCAGTGGGCCCTATTTTATAAAAAGGAAAAACAATTAGCTACACTATACTGCCAAAAGTATTTGTCTGTCTACTTTCACATGTACATGAACTTTGATGACATCCTATTTGTCAACCAATTTGTTGATGGACCCACCAGAAGTGATTGTAGTGATTGAATTCGTTAACTTGGTGGTGTGACCCAGTACTTTTGGCAATATAGTGTATATCAAAGTGTGAAAAAAAGCTGTTTATTCAATCACCTGGGATATCAGATCACAAAAGCCCCTTAAAATGTTTGGGTACCTACAGTAGCTGCGGTACACAGCTTATTCATTTACTTGTGAACATTGATAACCTCCCCTTTGATCAAGAGTAATGTATGCTATAGCAACAACAAAGCCAATTCTCTGCAATCATGCTGGTTGTATATTCATAATTGGAGACTACTTGCTTTCTAAACCATTTATACAAATTAGATTATGGGTTGTGATTTTGAATTCAACAGTAAAATGTCTGAACAGCTTGCAATGAACTAAATTCCTTGAGAATGTGGCTCAGGCAGCAAGACAACAGCACAAACGCACAAGTCTTTTGATGAAAGAATCACTAAAGTAGAATCAAATTAATAATAAATGACCTAGTTGAATTATTCAAATGTTTACTGCACAGTTTACTCTAAAAACTGAAAGCAAAGTAGGATTTTGTTTCCGACTAACATTTTGGATCGTCCATCTCCAGATAGTATAATGTTTTTTATGTATTTGGGCGTGCTGCATTTAGCCTGGCCTCCACACATAAAGCACAACTTTAAAAAGTATTATTTTATAGACATCATCATTTGGGAATATACTGATTAATTAAAATGACATTGTGGCATTGAACTACACTGGAACCTGTGCTGGAAACTTGTATTAAAAGAATATCATCTGTAATTGTCCCCAGTCAGACCCACAGCTTTTGGATTAGGAAATTCTATATACAATATTAACTTAGCTGTGTCACTAGCTTGTCACTTAGGTCCATCTGGTCATTCCCAGTTCTAAGCGGAAGCTTAGAGAGAAGAGGGCCTTCTCTATTGGGGCCCCTAGGTTATGGAATGCCTTACCTTTGCACATTCGACAGGCCCTTCACTGTCCATTTTTAAAACGCATCTAAAAATGTATTATAACTCATTGTCCTTTAACCCAGCCTAGACTTGATTTCATTGAACTGTTGCAGGCATTTTTTATTTGTTTTATTGTTTGGTGTTTATTATTGTATAGAGTTTTTAAGTTATTTACATTGTTGTGTGTTTAGCTTTGTTATTTTTTTAAATGTTTTTTCTTCTTCTATTTATGCCTGATGTTCAGCGCTTTGTTTCAGCTCTGGCTGGTGCTAAAGCACTTTATAAATAAAGTTGGTGATGATGATGATGATAAACTTAGCGATTACCAAAAAACAACTGGGTGCTGGAACAAGTGTTACAATGAAGGGGTCACTCCTACCAGCAAGATCAAATTCCTTCCCCTGCTCCAACTGTACATTTTTCTGCACTGCAAGAAGCAGGGATAGGCATATTCTAGCTGGCTCTGGTTGTCACTATTAAGCAGCAGAAATCTCCTAGCTGTCTTGCTCTGTACTTTTCGTTAAATCAGTGGAAATGGTTGTCACTATTAAGCAGCAGAAATCTCCTAGCTGTCTTGCTCTGTACTTGTCGTTAAATCAGTGGAAAATCTGTTCATATAATCAAAGAGTCATGTAGAGGTTGGCTCCAGTAATAGGCAGGCTGTCATGGAACCTCACTGCTCTGGATGATTATCACAGACAGATATAGTCCTCTTGGTAATGCTCTCGTGTTACCAATAGATCTCTGTTTCAAATTCCAGAAGCTGGGACAGCTGAAGTGCTAACCTGGAATCAGCTCAAACGAAATACACTCTATTCATTTATTGCAGATTAGAAACCTATGACTGGCTTTATTCTTAAAAAAACAAATAAATTATAAAAAATAAATATATATTTTTCAACTTAATTAATTGTTCGTTGCAGGTGGTTTTAGTGAGGGTTGTTTCATGTGAAGATGGCAGGTGGAGAGAAAACAGTATCAGTTAAAAAAAGTGAAAAAATAAAAGCAAAATCAGTCCCAGTGAATCCAAGGCTAAGAGAAAGCAGAGAGCATCTCAGTTTTGCCCAATAAGGTATGGAATGCTGAGACACCTCGGCCATGTGATGTGAAGAGGCAAAGTGACTTAGAGGGAGTGGGAGGTTGGTTCTGCTGTCTGCCAACGAGATAACTAGCTCTTCTATTTAGATAAATCAGAACGTTTCTCATCTAAGATTGCAGAGAAGTTGCATCAGAGAGCCAAAAATTTTTTAGCTTTTCTAGAGGATGAAGCAGAATGTTAAAACAATGATGCTAACAAGATTAGATATGTGTTCTGTTTGTGTTCTGCTGGGTCAAGCCATGGATTACAACATTTAAAGGCCAGTTTGATCTTCTCTGGAATTTTCAAAATAAATCACATTAACCTATTCCTAATTCAGCCCAGGAACAGAAGGAGTAACAGTGGACGTCCTGTGACGTCACTGTTTGAATAAAAACCCCTGCGTTCAACAAACAGACCTCTTCCACACAGGTCCCCAGTGGACCTGGAAAGAGAGACAGCACGCTAATGTCTCTTTGCTGGCAAACAGACATAACTCTTCAAACTGGTTCCAAGAGTGTCATATGATCACGCGATCATATGCACAAAGTTAAATATGAATGAATTGCTGTTTGTGTATCCAGTAATTCATTCACAAACAGGGGTAATTAAGGTTCAAGAGTTGCTTGACTTTTCTTTCTGAGGTCAACAGAAGCAACTGTGGCCCAGAGAGTTCCCAGCAGAGATCCTGTCTCTACAACGCCGAGTGGAGCGGTTTTCCCGGTCTGAAGGAAGGACAACGGGACAATGTTCGTTTCATAATGTTTGGTTTTTGTTTGTGTTGAGAAACTCAGCTATCTTAGTGCTAGCAGATTAGCTACTCAACGCATGTGCTCAGTTTATGTGTTCTGTGTTGTGTTTTTAAAGTTAAGACAAAGTCTATTTAAAGAGTGGTTTTAAACACAGAAGATCGGCCATAACACGCTGTCCACGCTTATGCATTTCAGCCCTTTTATTAGTGGTATTTTAAAGGTACTGTATGTGTTTGATTCTGGTAACAAGCTATAAGCATCTTTTGTTTGCTCCAACTGCGGAGGGCTGAGCTTGTGCGGGAGGTCGAGGGATATCGAATAGAAATAGCCGGGCTCACCTCCACGCTCTGGAACCCATCTCCTTGGGAGGGGCTGGGCTCTCTTCTACTCTGGAGTGGCCCACGGGGAGAGGCGGCGGGCTGGGGTGGGTTTGTTTGTTGCCCCCCAGGTCAGCCGTCTTGTGTTGGGGTTGCATCCCTGCGCCTTTGGGTTGGGGACAAGTCTCTGACTGTCGTTTCGGCCTACGGCCCGAGCGGTAGTGCGGAGTACCAGCCTTCTTGGTGTCCCTGTCAGGGGTGCTGGATAGTGGCCCTCCCGGGGACTCCATTACTCTGCTGGGGGACTTCAACGCCCACGTGGGAAATGACAGTGACACCTGGAGAGGCGTGAGCGGGAGGAATGGCCTCCCCAATCTGGATCCGAGTGGTGTTTCGTTATTGGACTTCTGTGCTAGTCACGGATTGTCGATATTGAACACCATGTTCAAGCATAAGGGTGTTCATCAGTGCACTTGGCACCAGGACACCCTAGGCAGGAGGTCGATGATCGACTTTGTTGTCGTGTCAACAGACCGCCTGCATGTTTTGGACACTCGGATGAAGAGAGGGGATGAGCTGGTCACTGATCACCACCTGGTGGTGAGTTGGATCCGCTCGAGGAGGAGAAAGCCGGACAGATTTGGCAGGCCCAAGCGCATAGTGAGGCTCTGCTGGGAATGTCTGGCAGAGCCCTCGGGATGTATTCAACTTCCACCTCCAGGAGAGCTTTGACCAGATTCTGGGGGATGTTGGAGACATAGAGTCCGAGTGGACCATGTTCTCCACATCTATTGTTGATGCTGCTGCCCGTAGCTGTGGCCGTAAGGTCTGTGCTGCCAGTAGTGGAGGCAGTCCCCGAACCTGGTAGTGAAGACTGGCAGTAAGGGACACTGTCAAGCTGAAGAAGGAGTCCTATCGGTTGTGGTTGGTTTGTGGGACTCCTGAGGCTGCTGACGGGTACCATGAGGCCAAGCGTGCTGCGGCCCAGGCTGTGGCAGAGGCAAAAACGCTGGCCTGGGAGGAATTCAGTGAGGCCATGAAGAAGGACTACCAGTTGGCCTCGAAGCGATTCTGGCAAACCATCCGTCACCTTTAGGAGGGGGAAGCAGTGCTTCGCCAACACTGTTTACAGTGTGGGTGGGGAGCTGCTGACCTCGACTGGGGAATTATTGGGCGGTGGGGAAGGAATTTTTTGGGATCTTCTCAATCCTGCCGTCACCCATTCCCTGGTGGAAGCAGAGGCTGTGGACTTGGGGTTGGACTTTTTCAACACCCAGGCTGAAGTCACCGAGGTGGTTAAAAAGCTCCACAGTGGCAGTGCTTCGGGGGTGGATGAGATCTGCCCTGAGTACCTCAAGTCTCTGGATGTTGTGGGGCTGTCATGGTTGACATGCCTCTTCAACATTGTGTGTCGGTCGGGGACAGTGCCTCTGGACTGGCAGACTGGGGTGGTGGTCCCCCTTCATAAGAGGGGTGACCAGAGGGTGTGTTCCAACTATAGGGGGAATCAAACTCCTCAGCCTCCCAGGCCTATGCCAGAGTATTGGAGAGGAGAGTCCGGCCGATAGTCGAACCTCGGTTCAGGAGGAGCAGTGTGGTTTCATCCAGCTAGCTTTTCGTCCAACTAGACCAGCTCTATGCCCTCTGCAGGGTACTCGAGGGTTCATGGGAGATTGCCCAACCGGTCCACAAGGACTTTATGGACCTGGAGAAGGCATTCGACTGTGTCCCTCGTGGTGCCCTGTGGGTTGTGCTCCAGGAGTATGGAGTCGGGGGCCCTTTAGTGGGGGCCATCCGGGTTCTGTACAAGCGGAGCAGGAGTTTGGCCCGCATTGCTGGCACTAAGTCGGACCTGTTCTCGGTGCATGTTGGACTCCTGCAGTGCTGCCCTTTGTCACCGGTCCTGTTCATGACTTTTATGGACAGGATTTCTAGGTACAGCCAAGGGCCGGAGGGGGTCTGGTTTGGGGACCAGTCTTTTTGCAGATGATGTGGTCCTGCTGGCCCCCTTTAGCCAAGACCTACAGCATGCGCTGAGGTGGTTCGTAGCCGAGTGTGAAGTGGGTAGGATGAAGATCAGCTCCTCCAAGTCCGAGGCCATGGTTCTCGACCGGAGAAGGGTGGCTTGTCCTCTTCAGGTTGGAGGGGAGTTCCTGCCTCAAGTGGAGTAGTTCAAGTATCTTGGGGTCTTGTTCACGAGTGAGGGGAGAATAGAGTGGGAGATCAACAGACGGATCGGTGCGGCTGCTGCAGTAATGGGGAACCTGTGCCAGTCCATTGTGGTAAAGAGAGAGCCGAGCCGAAAAGCGAAGCTCTCGATTTACCGGTTGGTCTACGCTCCTACCCTCACCTATGGCCATGAATGAGATCCTGGATACAAACGGCTGAAATGAGCTTCCTCCATAGGGTGGGCGGGCACTCCCTTAGAGATAGGATGAGGAGCTCGGCCATCCAGGAGGGGCTCGGAGTAGAGCCACTGCTCCTCCACATTGAGAAGAGCCAGTTGAGATGGCATCTATACTGGATGCTTCCTGGATGCCTCCCTCGGGAGTTGTTCCAGGCACGTCCCACCGGGAAGAGGCCCAGGGGACGGCCCAGGACACGCTGGAGGGACTATGTCTCTTGGCTGGCCTGGGAACGCCTTGGGCTCCCCCCAGAGGAGTTGGAGGAGGTGTCTGGGGAGAGGGATGTCTAGGTGTCTCTATTGAGTCTGCTGCCCCCGCGACCTGGTCCTGGATGAAGCGGAAGACGATGAGTACGAGTACGAGATTTCAACATTTCCTTAATAAAATTTCCTCAAATATTATTGTACTAGACCAAGCGAGCTAACTAAACACCACTGAGAGTCAGTCATCCAGATCATTCTTTAAAATATTATTTTATTAAAGTAATATTTTGTCTGATGTTGGTCACTTGAAGATATCAATTATTACCTCATTAGTTCCAAAACTAACTTAACCTCATTTCCAAACTCTTTAAGATAATCCTTGGTTCTCAAACATAAATAATATGGCATGGCACTGTCACATCAGTCTGTTGGTCATGGTTTTCAACCATCTTTGATCAACTTGTTTATATGGTACATAGCCCAGAAGTCTTCCTTATTCTTTCATTTGCTGGTAAATTTTGTTGGGTTTTTTTACATATAAAGAGTTTTTTTGATTGAAATCAGTTTGACTTTGAGTTGACTTATTTTTATTAATACATTCTTGTATTTTAAAAAATGTGTGAATTTATTCAGCGTGTGTCCAGAGTTTGCTGTTCAACAATACCAGAGCTTGGCTCATCACATATTATCACCGCCTTATTGGGCTGTTATTCACAGGACAACCCTTAACAGACCAAATTATTATTTAATAAAATATTAAAGTATTAATATTAAATCATATATTCATATTTATAATCACAACAATACTTTAAAACTCTTGGTGGAAAGATTAAGAAATACAAATGTCCTTGGCTCCATCTAGTGGTAAAAGAGCCTTCATCTCATCTTTCTTCTGGTTGCAGGCTGGTATAACACTGAACTAGTGAAGGATTTCCACACACCTCTGAGCCCTGAGCATCACAGCAGAGGTATCTTTGCTGGAGCGTTGTAGAAAATGTGAGATGTGCTGCATTTCCAACTGGATTCGGATTTTCATCTCTCCTCGTTCTCTCACGAACTGCACAGAAAAAAGATTTCAGTGTTTTAATCAACAAAATTTTATTTAAAATTGATTTTTGGCATGTGGAGTTCTGTGGCCCACTTTGCTATAGAAAAAATTATACAGATATATTAATTGCTACCCAAACAAAATGAGATAATGACGCTAGGATAACCCAAACCAAAATGGACATAACAAAGTATCTTTTAAATGTTGTTTATCTTAATAAAGTTGGCAAGCACCACTTATGCTATGGATATGGAGCAATATACAGGTCATATCTATTTGAGCAGCTGAAATTTTGTTAGTTTATGTATTTACAAGACACATGGATATCAATGTGAGCTAAAAGACATTTATCCATTCAATTCAATTCAATTCAGTTTTATTTATATAGCGCCAATTCACAACACATGTTGTCTCAAGGCACTTCACAAAAGTCAGGTACATACATTTCAATTAGTCCTTACCATTGAACAGTGCAGTCAGAGTTAGTTATTTATTCAAATTGGATAAAAAGTTTTCCTGTCTAAGGAAACCCAGCAGATTGCATCCAGTCAGTGACTTGCAGCATTCCCTCCTCCCGGATGAGCATGTAGAGACAGTGGACAGTCACTGGCGTTGACTTTGCAGCAATCCCTTATACTGAGCATGCATGTAGCAACAGTGGAGAGGAAAAACTCCCTTTTAACAGGAAGAAACCTCCAGCAGAACCAGGCTCAGTGTGAGTAGCCATCTGCCACGACCGACTGGGGTTTAGAGAGAACAGAGCAGAGGGCACAAAGAGAACAAAGAAGCACTGATCCAGGAGTACTTTCTATGGGAAGGAAAAAATTTAAAAGTTAATGGATTTTACTGTGGCTCCTTTTGTCGTTTCACCTAGAAGAAAGAACAAATAAACTCTGAGCCAGTTTTCAAGGTTAGAGTCTGAAAGAGAGCACATATAATTAGTTACAGTAAAAGCTCAGTCAATTGCCATGTCTAGGAGAGAGAAAAAGGGGTTTAAAAACTGAAAGACAGGACCAGTGAATCATCGGTAGAGGTTTGCATTAAGTTGTTGCCAGCAGAAGCTCGGGACGATGCCCCTCTCAGAAAGGTGTCCACAGGTAGACACAGGAGTCAGGGCAGGTGTAGCTTCTAGGAAAAGAAAAGAGAGAGAACAAAGTTAAAAGCTGAAATAACAGCAAATAATGCAAAATTGGAGAGTAGTGTGAGAATGTAGCGAAGAGGGTGAAAGTGGTCATTATGTCCTCCAGCAGCCTAAGCCTATAGCAGCATAACTACATAGAATGTTTCAGTTCCGATTATTTAGTTAAACGGCACTTTATTTTCTTATTTTTATTAAAAACCACAAGGATTGGGATACCTCTCTCTGTCAGACTGATTATAACCATTGGAACAGAGAAGGGGTCATACAGGTAGCAGAAATGGAGGGTGTGTTTGCACCTTAACCATAACTGAGCCGGTTTAGGCTAAACCTGACTCCCCCTTACTCCATCCAACAGGGAGGAAAGAAGGCTCCCTCCCTGATAAACTAAGCCACTCTAACTATAAGCTTTATCAAAAAGGAAAGTTTTAAGCCTAGCCTTAAAAGTAGACAGGGTGTCCGCCTCACGGACCAAAACCGGCGGCTGGTTCCACAGGAGAGGAGCCTGATAACTAAAGGATCTGCCTCCCATTCTACTTCTAGAGACTCTAGGAACCACCAGTAAACCTGCAGTCTGAGAACGAAGTGCCCTGTTAGGAACATATGGTGCAATCAAATCTCTGATGTATGATGGAGCTAGATCATTAAGGGCTTTTGTGAGGAGGAGATTTTTAAATTCTATTCTGGATTTAAGAGGGAGCCAATGAGGGAAGCTAAATAGGAGAAATATGATCTATCTTTTAAATTTTCATCAGAACTCTTGGTGCAGCATTTTGAATAAGCTGAAGCCTTTTAACTGCATTTTGTGGACATCCTGATAGTAAAGAATTACAATAGTCCAGCCTTGAAGTAACAAATTTATGGACTAGTTTTTCAGCGTCCCTCCTGGATAGGATATTTCTAATTTTGGCAATGTTCCGGAGGTGAAAGAAGGAAATCCTAGAAACCTGTTTAATATGGGATTTAAATGACATGTCCTGGTCAAAAGTAACACCAAGGTTTTTTACTTTATTATCGGAGGTCAAC
>JAHHUM010001159.1:409484-534354 GCA_036173005.1 Crenichthys baileyi | reverse complement strand
GAATGCTGCAAGTCACTGACTGGATGCAATCTGCTGGGTTTCCTTAGATAGAAAAACTTTTTATCCAATTTGAATAAATAACAGAATCTGACTGTACTGTTCGATTAGGATTAATTGGAATGTATGTACCTGACTTTTGTGAAGTGCCTTGAGACGACATGTTGTGAATTGGCGCTATATAAATAAACTGAATTGAAAACTGAATTGAAGAGTTGTAGCTTTTAATTAGTCTGGGACTAATCAAGAAATCGGACTGAAAGATGGTTGCTTCTCCTCCTCGCCCAGTATTTCGAGGTATGTAAAAATTTAAATAATTAGGAGTTGACTAGTTTATAGTAACATAATCCTCTTGCTCCAGCCAGGTTTCTGTGAGACAAAATAAATCAATCTGATTGTCACAAATCAAGTCATTAACTAAGAAAGTTTTTGAAGTGAGAGATTTTTATGTTTAATAAGCCACATTCAATTGATTTTCTTTTTCTTTTCTGTCTGAGTTTTATTTATTTTTATGGTTTCCTCCTTTAAGATTATTTTTTAATCTATTCAAGTTTGGCCATGGGTAAGACCCTGTCTTAATAGGATAATCAGTGGGTAACAGTACACAAGCTGCAGAGAGGAGTGTTAATATACGATCCTGCTTCCTGGTCTGAACCCTGGGTTGTCAGGTTTGGAGAATTAATAAATTCGGTCAGATTCCTAGAAAGAATCAATCCAAAGTGGGATGGATGCCGTCTCTCCCGATCAGACCAGGTTTTCCTCAAAATGTTCGCTAATTATCAATGCAGCCTACCTAGTTTTAAGGACACCACCCAGACAGCTAGCAGTTGAATGACAACATTTACCGATCCATTAGCTGCATTCAGCAGGCATGTCTTGAGACATGGCTGTCATGTAAAGTGCATGCATTGCCGCCCCTTCCCTAGCAGAGAGCGGCCAAATGAATGGCAACAGCAACAAGGGTACGTTTTCAACTTTGAATATATCTTAACTGTCTAATTTAGCTGTATCTGCCCTTTGGAAGTAAGTCTAGTAAGTTCCTAGAAAGAAGAGGTGCTGTCTCTTAGGAGAGGACCAGGTTTTCCCCAAAATGTTGGCTAATTATCAATGCAGCCTACATCGTTTTAAGGACACCACCTTGACAGCTAGCGGTTGAATGACAACATTCACCAATCGATTATCTGCATTCAGCAGGCATGTCTTGAGACATAGCTGTCATGTAAAAACTTACACACCGAAGAAACACTAACTTTGGTGACCTCCGATTGGAGCAACCGGGTGTCCTTACCGCCAGCGTGGACAACAATCTTACTGTATTTATGCTTATCCTTGGCCAGCAGTTTCAGGTAGGATTTGATGTCGCCCATTCTGGCCCCTGGCAAACATTTGACTATGGTCACTGGTGTCTGTAGTGCCACGTTTTTGACCATGGAGCTCCTAATTACCAGAGTCAACTTCTCAACAGGTGTGTTGCTGAACAGAAAATCTGTTAGAAACGCAGACGTGTTGTTGTGACCCGTGGGTTGAGCTCTAGGACTATACTTTCTACGAACTGTGACTCATCCGGCTTGAGGTCCCTGCTGCACGGGCTCTGCTGAAGGACTGCTACAGGGAGCTACCCTCGGTGGCTCTTCACTGGCTAAGGGAACTCAGCTATCTGCTGGTTTTTCAAAAGCGCAGAGCCGGGCCTACAATTCTGACACTCTTGCCTCCAAAGATACAAAAATGCTACATTTATTATACGTACCATTATCAATAAAGGCAGGGGAGTAACTGAGCATCTGACGTAGAGAGCCGGAAAGAGGAGACTCAGAGAGAGATGGAGAAACAACTGAATGGGTATCTACGATGGAGCTAACGCTAAGCCAGCGACCCCTTACCACTATGAGAAAAACCGTGTAAAACACGGAGGGTCCCCTAATGTTAAGTGTAGCAACAGAAAATATGTGTTTTAACTGGCATATGTGTTAAAATAAGTCAGAGATGTCACAGCAAATAGAAATCAGATCAAATCAAGAGAGCCTTCACACACCAAACAATCCGCCTAGTGCAACGGTGAAAATGTAACATATCATTATAGTAAAAGGTACAATTATTTCACATAATTTTCTTTTATTTTAAATTTTTTTTTGACATAAACAAGGTATAAACTGATATATTTCTGGTAATCTACATTCATAAATGCCTGACTAAATACAAGGAATAATCAACTCGATGGCATATGTGAACCAGGATGTTTATGTGAAAATGTTTTTTTGGACAGGCTATGTGGGAGATGTTGTAGCTACAGAGGTACTTGAGAGGAACCTTTTTCTTTGATCAGTGATTGTCAGCACCCTGACAAAGACACTGCTGTTGCTGAAAAACTGTGAAGACACCAGTCTCATTCCAGATGAGGGAGCTGGAACCCAGTATAATCCGCTGCAGGAAAGTGTTGCAGATCTTATTAACCACACATGATGGTAGTGGTACTGTGTTATGTCTTCGTGCGAACTGTTTGTACGCTATGTACGATACTTGCTGAAAGAAATAATGCGATTAGATATGATTAATGAATAAATACTTTGGATGTTGGATACATGTTTATATATCATTATTTACATTTCTTACTCTTGTTGTTGAGCATGTTGGTCATCATGCCTTCTGTAGTGATCAACATAGGCAAAGTTTGCCATTTGTAGTACATCAATATTGACACATGTCTCAAAGCAAGAGAGCTGTGTAACACATCTCACATCTTCGCCTTTTCTCAGTATTTATCTTGCACTTCTTGTATTTTTCGACAACACTGGCATTCAATAACCTGTGGCACAGCCTCTCAGTTGTTACAGGTACCCCTGAAAAATAAACATGTTTTTGTAGCTTCTAAGTAAATACACATGTATGCATAATAATGTCTGTTTCATTTTCTTTTTTAGAATAAAAAAAATTAATATGACCGTTAACTGCATGACTTCAGTATATATTAAGTATTATCAGAGTTAAAGATAATTCAGTTATATCTATCGATCGATATATATATATAGTATATTATATATATATATATATATATATATATATATATATATATATATATAATTATATATATACTTCTTATATATAGCTTCTCCCTCAAAAGCAATAGATAAATCATTTAAATCTTTGCTGAAATCGTTTACAAGTTCATCTACTTCAGGGTACTCAGCCATATTTGTTTACATCTTTGCTTACCCTCATGGCTTCACAAAATGGTGCCGGCGTTTGACCCAATTTCAACAAATGGAACACCGCAATCATCCATTTCATGATGCAATTTATATTAGTGTGTGACTTATATGTATTATTAATTTTTTTGGTATACACAGAATAAAAGCACAGTGGTTCCTTTTTCTAATGATGTCCTGGCTGCATTGTGTCCCAGACACTTTAAATAAAACCTTTGTGACGTGAAGTAGATGAATAGTTCTGAAAAAGAACATATCATGCCCTAAAATAAAGCAATTCAACAACAAATGTGAACTCCAGAGAATCACAGTGACAAATATTTTCTAGAAATGGAGAAAACTTGGAAAAGTGGATAACCTTCCCAGAAGTGGCTTTACCTACCAAAATTACTCCAAGAGCTCATCAGCGTCTCATCCCGGAGGTCCCAGAAGAACCCAGAACATCTAAAGCTCTGCAGACTTCACAGGCTCAATTAAGGTCAAAGTTCATGAATAAACAATAAGAAAGAGACTTAGTGTAAGAACTAATATTGGTAACAAGAATGTGTAATGTATTGGAAAGCTTTTTTTCTGAAGGTATTATTGTGAAAAAGACTAGATATGGTTGAAAATTGTGGGGAAGAAAAATAAAAGTTCGACATTGAAAAAGATTTTAGTCGTGTATGTGGAATATTATACAAGGGATTTAGCAAAAAATGGCCTTCATGAGAGAGTCCCAAGACCAGACCAATTGCATTGCTGACCCAAAGGAGAACAAAGACCTGTCTCACATTTACAAAAAACCATTTTGATGAGCCCCAAGACATTTAGGAACATATCATGTGGACTGGAAAGTCTCAAGTGTTACTTTCCAGAAGTTGTTCATCTGACGTAAAACTATCGCAGAATTTCAGTGAAAAGAACATCATAACTACGATCAAATATGCGATGTAATGATCAAATATGATGTGGTAGTATGACGGTCGGGGACAGCTTTGCTGCATGAGGACCTTTAAGACTTGCTGTAATTAATGGAACTGTGAATTCTGCTCCCTAGCAGACAAACCTGAAAGACAAAGTTTTGTTTTCAGTCTGTGACCCTCTGCTAAAATCCACTTAAGTTATGCGCAATGATTTGAACTACACCAGCTAGTTTACTTCTCAATGGCTAAAAGAAAAAAAACAAAATATTGTTTTGGAGTGGCCTAGTCATGTTCTGGACCTAAAACTCTCGAATGTGGCTGAATTCTAACAATTCTGCAGAGCACAGTGGATCAAATATCCTCCACAGTGATGTAAAAGACTCATTGCTAATTGTCACAAACATTTGATGACAGTTGCTGCCACCAAGGGCGGTTTTAGGTTTCAGAGGGAAAACACATTTTCATGTTGTAAGAGGTTTGCTTTTTTCCTACATAAACTGTCTAACTTATTAGAGTTGACAGCTGCATTAGCAATGATCCATAGTGAAAGACAGGGCACCTCACTTTACATTAATACAAATGGGAAGAAACAGGAAGTACCATGAATAATTCCGGTATGCTTCCTTTTCGTCTGTTGTTGCTTCCCACTTTCCCTGATGTTTTATGTTTTGTTTTTTCACATGTAGGCAACCATTAACCACAGGACACATTAAAAATAAAACAAAACAAAATTGGTCTCCAACCAATCTGATCTGTATGTTTTTTATTTTTACCCCATGACATGCTTCTTGCTTTATACTTTAGCATTAAGAAATCTTAACCAAGCTGCTTTCTAAATATTGAAAGATTTCAGCTAATCTATTGCCTGTCTGTGCCTTTTAGCTGCCTATTTATTTCATATAGTTATTACTTATGACCTGAATTATTCCATGTTTTTATACCTAACTAAATTAATGGACTAATTTGCTTTGATTACTTTGCATTTGTAGATTATTTGGGCTGTTACTTGCATGTGCTATGAACTTCATGTCAACAGATCATTTTAAAATATACATTTTTCCCCCAGAGTGTGTTTTGCATTTTTAGAATGACTGAATGGGTATGTTATTGGACAGTGGCTCCTTCAGCTTAACCAATAGAAATATACTCTTGTGACAAGCCAGCTAACTCTGCTAATAAAAGATCCATTAGTGATCTGACTTCTTATTAGTGGAGTGGGAAGATGTGATATGATGCTACATGACTTATCTTCTTCTCCTTGAAAAACCTAATGGGACAGACGTTCATCAGGCTGACATTGACTGTTAATTACCTCACAGTATAATGGTAAGCTGTTGGAATGAAACACAATGGTATGAGTCCCTCATTGACTTGGCTGCAAAGAAATGGTATTCTTTTATAAGCAGTCTACTAGCAACTCCTACTAGCAATTGCATTACATAACAGTCCACTATGACTCAAATAGAATTGGCAATTGGAAAATGGAAATTGTAAAACATCAACAGGTCTCCTCTAAGGCAAAAAGCAACGACGCCAAGATTCTGCATAGCCACAAAGCACAACTTCAAGGAGCATGTTCACTGCTGAGGAATGAGCTGAAACTCTTTGATTGCGATAAGTCCAGCAAATAAACAAAGCTTGTAGTTGGAGCAGATACAGTTTAGGGCATTTACATAATACTAGTTGGGGACAAATAATCCCAATTTAACTCACTTAATGAAGACATTTCTGGTTTAATTTAATAAAGGAGCTTAATTAATGACTACAAGAAGGTTCTGGGAGGTGTGTAAGTTGTCCCATGGTGATAGCCTATAAATTATAGATGCAGTAAATATTATTGTGGGCCCCTTATTTGACATAATTAACCTCCCTCCTTCTGCTGCCTGCATTCCCTTTTCCACCAGTTATTGCTGATTTCATTCTGATTAGCTGTGTTCAATTGTCCATTCTCCACCCTTCCTGAGTATTTAGACTCTCTGGTTTTCTGTTCTTGTCACTGGACTGTACTGCCCATTCCCTTACTTGTGTTCTTTCCCCTGCCTACTTATAACGTTTTATTTTATTATAAAACCTGATCTAATCACCATGAGGCTCTTACGCTCCTATTTGCACACCGGTCCTGCACAACCTCAGCCACTCATAACAGCCAGGTGTCAACTCTGAAGACACAAGTTGGAAGATGTTTGGTTATTTGTCCTGATACATGCTGTTGGGGAACTGTAATATTCTTAACTAGTTCATTACATGGTTTCCAAAACCAAGGTCACAAACAATAATTTCCAGTTAACTCTATTAAATGCTTTTTCTGCATCTAGAGATAATATATTAGTCTCAGTATTTTTACTGTAGGAATAGTGTATTAATTTAAGTAATTCAATTCTATTCTATTCAGTTTATTTATGTAGTGCCAATTCACAACACATGTTGTCTCAAGGCACTTTACAAAGTCAATTGAGTGGAATCATACAGATTTCAAGTCAGGTACATACATTCCAACTAATCTTAACTATCAAACATTGCAGTCAGATTCAGTTTATTATTCAAATTTTAAAATAATTTCTCCACCTAAGGAAACCTAGCAGATTGCATCAAGTTTGTGACTTGCAGCATTCACTCCTCCTGGATGAGCATGTAGAGACAGTGGACAGTCGCTTACATTGACTTTGCAACAATCCCTCATACTGAGCACGCATGTAGTGACAGTGGAGAGGAAAACTCCCTTTTAACAGGAAGAAACCTCCAGCAGAACCAGAACAAGGCTCAGTGTGAGCGGCCATCTGCCACGAACCACTGGGAGTTTGAGAGGACAGAGCAGAGACTGAAAAAGAACACAGAAGCACTAATCCTGTAGTACCTTCTTTAGGAAAGAAAAGTGAAACATTAATGGTTATAGCTCCTTTAGAGGTTTGATCTAGGAGAGAAAAACAGCTAACTAGATGAACTCCGAGCCAGTTTTCAAGTCTGGAGTATGAAAGAGAGCACATACAGTTAGTCACAGTAAAAGCTCAGTCAGTAGCTATGTCTAGGAGAAAAATAGGGTTAAACACTGAAAGACAGGGTCAAGTGTATCATCGGTAGAAGGTGAGCATTAAGTTGTTGGTAGCAGAAGCTTGGACAATGCCCCTCTCCAGGAAGGTGTCACGGGTAGATACAGTTTCAGGCCAGGTGTAGCTTCTAGGAAGAGAAAAGAGAGAGAACAAAGTTAAAAGCTGAAATAACAGCAAAATTAATGCAAAATTGGAGAGTAGTATGACAATGCAGCAGAGAGAGTTAAAGTGGTCATTATGTCCTCCAGCAGCCTAGGCCTATAGCAGCATAACTACAAAGATAGCTCAGGATAACCTGAGCCACTCTAACTATAAGCTTTATCAAAAAAATCTGAGATCTAAAGTAACAATCTATCTTCTGTAGGGAATATACAGGGGTTAGACAATGAAACTGAAACACCTGTCATTTTAGTGTGGGAGGTTTCATGGCTTCATTGATTGCACATTGCACCAGTAAGAGCAGAATGTGAAGGTTCAATTAGCTATAGCTTAACTATAAGCTTTATCAAAAAGGAAAGTGTCTGTCTCATTGACTAAAAATGGGAACTGTTTCCACAGGAAACTAAACGATCTCCTATTAAAGGACTCTAGGAACCTTTTTATTAGGCATGCTTTTGAGGGTTTCCTGGATTTTGGCTGATGTTAGTGGTACATCCAAGGCCATCGTTGACTATCTGATAATTTAGAAAGTGTACTTTATCCGGAAATTGATCAATGTCGTTATCTGACGGGTCTTTCTGTAGTGAGCAAAAAGCTTTGTAAAAATGTATAAAAGTGCTCTCTATTCTTTCAGAATCACAAACTGTATTCCCTGTCAAGTCTTGATCAGCAAATATAGTTGTTTTTTCTTTATTTATTTTTAGCTGCTTAGCAAAAAAGGCTGTTCGATTTATTGCCTTTTTCAAAGCTTTCTATTCGAAGTTTACTAAGAATTGGGTTCTTTTGTCAATAATTTCATTTAATTCTAGTTTTGCTTTACGTAGTTTGCCCAGCATTTTTTATCCTGGGAAGCTTCTAACAATTTAATAGTTTCTTTTAATTCCTAAATACATTTGTTTTCTTTTTTCTTCTCATGTGATGAGAACGAGATTATTTTACCTCTCATCACTACTTTTCCTGCCTCACAGAAAATAGATATTGATGTCCCAGTCAGGTCATTATACTCCAAATATGAAGTCCACTCTTCTTAAAATATTTGATAAAATCTTAATTCTTAAGCAATGATGAATTAAACCTCCCTCTTATTTACTAGTTAAGGAGACGTGAACATGATCGCTGACAGCTACATGGAGTATTTCATTTTCTAAAATGTCAGTCAACAACAAGTTGCTGACTAAGACATAATCCAGACAAGAGTAAGAGTGATGGACATTTGAGAAGAAGGGTCTGGACAGCTGGGTCATTCCATCCGTAAGTGTTTTCACGTTATTCCTCAGCGTTTTGTTGTCAGCTGTGAGAGAAGATAGTTGTTCCTGGCTGAAGTCCAGAGACTCCCTCAGAGCTTGGAATTCCCTGTGGAGAACCTCCACCAGTTTTGTCTTATTGGGAAAATATGAGACAGTGGTTAGTATTTTAAACATTTCTATGTTTGGTTTGAATATATTGGCTTGTTTTACTTTAGTTTATTGTGTTTGTTTGTTTACCAATATACTGTCAGAATACTTGCACATAGCTCTCACAAGATCTCACCTCCTTATCACCACCTCACCTCCTCATCACCACCTGTTTTTTAAAATGCCGTCTTCTTTAGGCAGTTGAGGAAAAATGCTTTGTCCTCTCTTCTGGGAGAATCTATGGCTCAGATTCCTCAGAGAAAGGTTAAGACAGCTTGTCTTAATTACCACCCCACGATGTGCTTGATACACATACAGCAGATCATAACTTAACTTTTGGTTGTTTTTCAATCTACGGATACACCAAAATCAGATCGTAGTCAACTTTGGATCCAAGGATTCTTCAAAGTAGAGCTCAGTATTTGGTTAGCAGGCTAAATATGTAGCTTGCTAACTAAATATTCAGATAGCAATCTAAATATTTAGCTCCAAACTAAAAATTTACTTACCAAGCTAAATATTTTGCTCCAAATTAAATCTTTAGTTAACAAGCTAAATATGTTGCTGCAAATTAAATGTTTAGTTTACAAACTAAATATTTAGCTGTATAACTAAATATGTATTTTGGAGCTAAACATTTAGCTTGCTAACTAAATACAGTATTTTGTTTGGAGTTAAATATTTGGTTTGTAAACTAAGAATTTAGCTTGCTAACTAAATATTTAGTTTGGAGCTAAATATTTAGTTTGTAATCTGAATGAACCCCCATTTTCTTTTTATTATGACAGGCTAAATAACTCAAAATATTGCTGTCAGTCTTTGACTGTGTAACTTTACAAATGGCACCCTATACAAATGAAGTGTGTTTCACTGTCCCCCTTTGACCATTAGGTTCTAGGCTCTCATATGAAGGTAGTATGGACAAGGATGACGTCAATCAATATCATGCATATTAAGTGAGCACCGCATAAGTACTCTGCTACACTCCTCACCTTTTCCATGTTATTTGTCTCACTCAGCAGCAAAAGAGGAGCTCATTTGTAAAAAAAATCAGCTGGTCAGTAGGTCTGATTTGTTTGTGAACATCACAACTATAATCGCCAATATGACTGATAACAAATTCAATGAGATACAAGCCACAGACAATACAAATATTATACAAAAAAGTTTCACTGTAGAATGCTTTGGATTGCACTGTAAAGCTACACTCACCGGCCACTAGGTACACCTTGCTAGTACCGGGTTGGACCACCTTTTGCCTTCAGAACCGCCTAAATCCTTTGTGGCATAGATTCAACAAGGTACTGGAAACATTCCTCCGAGAGTTTTGTCCATATTGACATGATAGCATCACACAGATCCTGCAGATTTGTCGGCTGCACATCCATGATGCGAATCTCCCGTTCCACCACATCCCAAAGGTGCTCTATTGGATTGAGATCTGGTGACTGTGGAGGCCATTTGAGTACAGTGAACTCATTGTCATGTTCAAGAAACCAGTCTGAGATGATTCGTGCTTTATGACATGGCACGTTATCCTGCTGGAAGTAACCATCAGTAGATGGGTACATTGTTGTCATAAAGGAATGGCAACAATACTCAGATAGGCTGTGGCGTTGACATGATGCTCAAATGGTACTAAGGGGCCTAAAGTGTGCCAAGAAAATATCCCCCACACCATTACACCACCACCACTGTTGAAACAAGGCAGGATGGATCCATGCTTTCATGTTGTTGACGCCAAATTCTGACCCTACCATCCGAATGTCTCAGCAGAAATCGAGACTCATCAGACCACGCAACGTTTTTCCAATCTTCTATTGTCCAATTTTGGTGAGCCTGTGCGAATTGTAGCCTCAGTTTCCTGTTCTTACCTGACAGGAGTGTCACCCGGTGTGGTCTTCTGCTGCTGTAGCCCATCCGTTCAACATGTTGTGCATTCAGAGATGCTCTTCTGCATGCCGTGGTTGTAACGAGTGGTTATTAGAGTTACTGTTGCCTTTCTATCAGCTCGAATCAGTCTGGCCATTCTCCTCTGACCTCTGGCATCAACAAGGCATTTGCGCCCACAGAACTGCTGCTCACTGGATATTTTCTCTTTTTTGGACCATTCTCTGTAAACCCTAGAGATGGTAGTGCATAAAAATCACAGTAGATCAGCAGTTTCTGAAGTACTCAGACCAGCCCGTCTGGCACCAACAACCATGCCACGTTCAAAGTCACGTAAATCACCTTTCTTCCCCATTCTGGTGCTCGGTTTGAACTGCAGCAGATCGTCTTGACCATGTCTACATGCCTAAATGCATTGAGTTGCTGCCATGTGATTGGCTGAAATTTGCATTAACAAGCAGTTGGACAGGTGAACCTAATAAAGTGGGCGGTGAGTGTATGTGTGATCAGATAAATAATGATTGAGTACCAATATTTTAAGTCTGAATTTTACTAATGGGTTTATTCTTTACTTGCTGGTCATAGATTTCTGTCATTTGTGGTTTTGTTCATGCAAAAACAAAAGAAGTGTGACTATTCAATGAACCTTAACAAACAAGCAGCTTGGCACTTCAACCTTGATGCAGCATCAAAACAGAAGAGCCGGTACTTTTTAATGCCTTGGTCGATATCATTCTTCTTCAAGGGATACTACATATAAAATGACCATATATGTGAATTATTAATTTAAATATATTGCAGCACATCCCATTTTATCAAGCACCAAAATATATCATCTTTCTTTAAAGAATGTCCCTATTTTTTTCCATGTAAACATTGCTCTTCCTCAAGGACTTGTCAGATCCTTTTATACTCCCACACTTGATTTGATAAAGGCCTTGAAGTCTTCTTATAGAACCTTGAAGCGTTTGCTGTAAATAGTAACAAGAGTGTTAAGGGCTGCAGCATGTCCCACACAGATACAGTATGACTATTTTATAAGGCTGCTCAAGGGTCACTGCACGTCTTCAGTGACAGAGACATAAATCAAGAGGAATATCAAGCAGGCCAGTGTACTGATGACCAGCAGACTGAATGTAAGACAAAGCTCACTGTTCCTTCTGGTAACCCAAAAACATCCGGAAAATTGTAAATATCAACCGTCTAAATGAAAATAGCTGAAAATAAAAATAGATATAAATTCAAGAATCCTTCATGAGGACTATTAAATCGAGGCACGTGACGTCGCCCGGTACGGCGGAGCCGGGGTCCCACCCTGGAGCAAGGCCTGGGGTCGGGACTCACCGGAGAGTGCCTGGTGGCCGGGTTGCTCCTCGCGGGACCCGGCCGAGCCAAGCCCGAAGGAGAGACGCGAGGCCATCCCCCAGTGGGCCCACCACCTGCAGGGGGAACCGTGAGGGACCGGTGCAAAGAGGATTGGGTGGCGGATGAAGGTGGAGACCTCAGCGGCCCGATCCCCGGATGCTTAGGCTGGCTCTAGGGACGTGGAATGTTACCTCGCTGGGGGGGAAGGAGCCTGAGCTCGTGCGGGAGGTCGAGAGATATCGACTAGAAATAGTCGGGCTCGCCTCCACGCACAGCGTGGGCTCTGGAACCCATCTCCTTGAGAGGGGCTGGACTCCCTTCTACTCTGGAGTGGCCCACAGGGAGAGGCGGTGGGCTGGGGTGGGTTTGCTTGTTGCCCCCCAGCTCAGCCGTCTCGTGTTGGGGTTTACCCCGGTGGATGAGAGGGACGCATCCCTGCGCCTTCGGGTCCTGGATAGGTCTCTGACTGTCGTTTCGGGCCTACGGGCCGAGCGGTAGTGCGGAGTACCCGGCCTTCTTGGTGTCCCTGTCAGGGGTGCTGGATAGTGCCCCTCCCGGGGACTCCATTATTCTGCTGGGGGACTTCAACGCCCACATGGGAAACGGCAGTGACACCTGGAGAGGCGTGATCGGGAGGAATGGCCTCCCCGATCTGAATCCGAGTGGTGTTTTGTTATTGTACTTCTGTGCTAGTCATGGATTGTCCATAATGAACACCATGTTCAAGCATAAGGGTGTCCATCAGTGCACTTGGCACCAGGACACCCTAGGCAGGAGGTCAATGATCGACTTTGTTGTCGTATCATCAGACCTTCGGCCGCATGTTTTGGACACTCGGGTGAAGAGAGGGGCTGAGCTGTCCACTGATCACCACCTGGTGGTGAGTTGGATCCGCTGGAGGAGGAGAAAGCCGGACAGACTTGACAGGCCCAAGCGCATAGTGAGGGTCTGCTGGGAACGCCTGGCAGAGCCCTCGGCCAGGGATGTATTCAACTCCCACCTTTCACCAGATTCCGGGGGGTGTTTGAGACATAGAGTCCGAGTGGACCATGTTCTCCGCATCTATTGTCGATGCTGCTTCCCGTTGCTGCGGCCGTAAGGTCTGCGGTGCCTGTCGCGGCGGCAATCCCAGAACCCAGTGGTGGACAACGGCAGTAAGGGATGCTGTCAAGCTGAAGAAGGAGTCCTATCGGCTGTGTCTGGCTTGTGGGACTCCTGAGGCGGCTGACGGGTACCTTGAGGCCAAGCGTGCTGCGGCCCGGGCTGTGGCAGAGGCAAAAACTCGGGCCTGGGAGGAGCTCGGTGAGGCAATGGAGAAGGACTACCGGTCGGCCTCTGGCAAACCGTCCAGCGCCTCAGGAGGGGGAAGCAATGCTTCGCCAACACTGTTTATAGTGGGGGTGGGAGGCTGCTGACCTCGACTGGGGACATTATCGGGCGGTGGAAGGAGTACTTCGAGGATCTCCTCAATCCTGCCATCACGCATTCCCTGGTGGGAACAGAGGCTGGGGACTTGGGGTTGGACTCTTTCATCACCCAGGCTGAAGTCACCGAGGTAGTTAAAAAGCTCCACTTTGGCAAGGCTCCGGGGGTGGATGAGATCCGCCCTGAGTACCTCAAATCTCTGGATGTTGAGGGGCTGTCACTCCTGGTTGACACTCCTCTTCAACATTGCAAGGCGGTCGGGGACAGTGCCTCTGGACTGGCAGACCGGGGTGGTGGTCCCCCTTCATAAGAAGGGGGACCGGAGGGTGTGTTCCAACTACAGGGGGATCACACTCCTCAGCCTCCCTGGTAAGGCCTACGCCAGGGTATTGGAGAGGAGAGTCTGGTCGAACCTCGGCTTCAGGAGGAGCAGTGTGGTTTTCGTCCCGGCCGTGGAACACTGGACCAGCTCTATACCCTCTACAGGGTACTCGAGGGCTCATGGGAGTTTGCCCAACCGGTTCACATGTGTTTTGTGGACCTGGAGAAGGCATTCGGCTGTGTCCGTCGTGATGCCTTGTGGGGGGTGCTCCAGGAGTATGGAATTGGGGGCCCTTTATTAGGGGCCATCCGGTCCCTATACGAGGGGAGCAGGAGCTTGGTCCGCATTGCCGGCACTAAGACGGACCTGTTCCCGGTGCGTGTTGGACTCCGGCAGGGCTGCCCTTTGTCACCGGTCCTGTTCATAACTTTCATGAATAGGATTTCTAGATGCAGCCAAGGGCCGGAGGGGGTCTGGCTTGGGGACCAGTGGATTTCGTCTCTTCTTTTTGCAGATGACGTGGTCTTGCTGGCCCCCTCTAGCCAAGACCTACAGCATGCGCTGGGGCGGTTCGCAGCCGAGTGTGAAGCGACTGGGATGAAGATCAGCTCCTCCAAGTCAGAGGCCATGGTACTCGACCGGAAAAGGGTGGCTTGTCCTCTTCAGGTTGGAGGGGAGTTCCTGCCTAAAGTGGAGGAGTTCAAGTATATCGGGGTCTTGTTCACGAGTGAGGGAAGAATGGAGCGGGAGATCAACAGATGGGTCGGTGCGGCTGCGGCAGTAATGGGGGCGCTGTGCCAGTCCGTTGTGGTGAAGAGAGAGCTGAGCCGAAAAGCGAAGCTCTCAATTTACCGGTCGGTCTACGTTCCTACCCTCACCTATGGCCATGAACTTTGGGTCATGACCGAAAGAACGAGATCCCGGATACAAGCGGCTGAAATGAGCTTCCTCCGTAGGGTGGCCGGGCACTCCCTTAGAGATAGGGTGAGGAGCTCGGCCATTCGGGACCAAAGCACAGACAGGACCATGGACCCAGCGTTGTAAGAAGACAGATTTAATAATAAAAGTAAAACTTACAGTGTATAACAGAACTAGGAGAACAAGGAAAATAGGAATAGAAACATGGACAAAGAAATGAGCAGCGGAATATGGGGAATAATGGGAGTACCCATTGGCGAGCAATGAGAACCATTAAGCTTGTATGGAAGTATGGAAGGAAGAATGACATTGAATGCAGGTGAGGTAATCGGGGGGGGAGATTAGCTGAGTCAGAAGGAAAGCTAGGAAGCTGTTAGGGTTTGAAAACTTTGTATTGTTTATCACTCTTCCTTCCCAGGGAGAGGAGTGAGTTATGCTACTATCAGCAACATCCGGTGGCTGCTAGTACCAGTCCCCACTCCCTCTCTGTTTAAAAGCAAAACACCTGCACCCTAACCCTTCTGATCCCACACACACACACACAGACACACAGACACATACACCCCCTAAATGCTTGGAATGTCTGTTGAACTGTGTATGTGAACCACATATATAAATAAAGAGAGATGGTGCCAACACTTTGTAGTTGCACTGCAGAGTGGGCTACCATCTTGCTGCAAGATTAACAGAGACTCATGTGTCGTTCCTTCTGAGCTGGACTATTTGATACTTCATACCTAACATTGAATTGGTCCTTCGAACCGGATGTTGTAATCTAACGTATCTATCTTTTACAGTGACCTGAGGATCCCGGGGATCACCTGACGCCGAGGAAGCGCTACTGGAGGTCCGCCCCAGGACGGTGGTCCAAAGACCCGGTGGGTGAATTCGCATCAGGCCGGTAGATTATTGCTTCACTCGACGCCTGGTGACTCTTGGGGTCCGAAAGAGTCACTGAAGTCAGCTCAGAGGTGAGAAATTGTGTTGTAATAAGTACTTAAAACAGTCGTAGGTAGTGTCTCGCCGTAAGGAGACAGCAATTGGATAGGTATTATTCAGCCGGAAGGGAATAACGATAAATTAGGTAGGATCCCGCCGTAAGGGGATCAGAAACGACTAGGTAGTTCCGCCGTAAGGGAACTGGATAATTTGGTTGGTACCATTCCGCCAGAAGGGAATGAAATTAAGTGTTAAATAACAAAAGAGCTCATAAAATAAGCTAGGTCGACCATACATATTGCTGAAAGGACATGAATATGTCAAAATACTAACTGTGTGAGTGCTGTTGTGTGTGTTTGGAGGACTAAGCATTTTGAAGAATCATAGCAAGATTCTGCTGGTTCCTGTGTTTTATTTTACCTGAATAGAAAGACGTACTGGTGATCTAGGAGATACAGGACGGGTTTCATCCCTGAAAATTAACACCGCTGCGGACTAGCCGCAGTAGAAAGGGCGTGTTAATGTCCTCTCCTTGATCTCATTGCCAGTGAACTTCTGTTCAGGACATTCATAGTTTTTAAACTAATCTAAATTTAAAATGGGGAAAAACAAAGCAAATATAAAAACTTAGAAGGAGATGTAACGTTTATGGAAAACTATGTGAAGGGGGGCCGGAGAAATATGTAAACGATGGTATAAAAAATAAGAATTTTCAGGTAACTTAATTACCACTGAAATTCCCTAAAATTACAGGGGGATCTTAAACTGGAGATTATGCATTCAAAAGATCCAGAGACAGTAAAAAACCTTGCTAGATTATAATTTCAAAGGGGACCTCTCAGTCACTGCGTGCACACAGTTGATAAACAGATTTAAAAAAAGAAAAGCAAGAGCAGCCTTTAACTGACAGTTTTCAACAGGTGATGCTCATCCAGAAGGAAGACAGTGGGATTGCAGTGTTCCTAGGGAATGCAGCTCATTCATTAACAATACATTTTTCTCCTATAAGTGGAAGTTTTTTGCTGACTAATCATAGGCTGGATCTATGAAACATTATGTGCACAGACCAAATGAACAAGGTTCTGACTGACCTATGAACCTCACTGACCTGACAATGATAACATGACACCCAACAGACAAAACTTTTAAGGTGGACCCCACTAAGAACACCTTATTGATTCTTGGTGAATAAAAAAGAATTGAAGCATTCAAAACAAACTTTAGTAGAAACAAAAAGGGGTTATGAGGAAATGATGTGCATTTTAAGATTAATAGAAGTCAAATTATGTTCAAATTTTTGCAAATAAAATTACTCTTACGGAAAAGTAAGTAAGTAGTGTGTGAATGTGTGTGAATGGGAATGACTGATTTCATTGTAATGCATCTTTGAGGGACCTTAAAAGCGCTAATAAAGGTCTGATGTTCTGATGATCATTGCCAAACTTATATCTCAATTAGGTTTTCAGAATCTTTTCTAAAAAAAAAAATCATGTAAAGATAGCAAAGGTTCTACCTGTATTGACAATACTGATAAACAGGGTATTTAGACTTTTATGTGGCCAAATGTCTGTATTTTATCTGTCTGTTTTTGTGAAATAAATGTCTGTTTCATGTTACGTAAAAATTAGGGTATATGTGCACAATAGTTAAAGACTATGAGGGAAAGTCTGAATCATAATAATATTAGGTCAGTTCTTTATGGTAAAACAAAAGGATTTTAACGTAGTTTGTTGATGTTTAGACTTTTTTCCAGTCAGGTTTAGAATGATCGAATTTACTCAAATTTAACACAAGATGAAATGAACCTTTAACAGAATTACTGGAACTGGACTGAAATAGAGAAAACTTGAGTTATTGAAACAATTTTAGTTCTTTGAACTAAATACAAAGCTTACTGAAACTTTTACGGTGTATCTATAAAACTGGGTAGGACAACAAAGATTAAAGATATAATATGCCCTTTTAATTTTTTGTGTTCATCATTCATATTTTTATAATAAACTAAAATCAAGCATTATTTAAAATAATAGCAACTACCAAATATAGTGATCTAATTTTTAAATGTAATAAGGACTTGCTTTATAAGAAAAAAATAAAATAAAATAAAGTCCCCAATAAAATAAAATATGATAAAAAAGAATAATAAAAATTTGGAAAAACAGAGACTTTAAACCTCTGCAGGAACAGCAAGACACATTGCTCTGGCTTTACTTCTACTTTCACAGCCAAATATAACCTTACAAAGATTGGGGTCCACTCAATTTAAGCACTCTGCTACCAAGCCAGAAGATGGAGAACCGCATTCATGTAAAACAAAAGTTGAAGCTCTTAAAACTATTCTACAAAACTCACAATTATTTTTGTGAATGATTCAGCTTCTAAAAAATGAGTTTGGGAAAAATAGAGTTGGTTATGCTGTAACCACTGAAACTAAAATTATAGAATCACAGGCCCTGCCCCATACATGTTCAGCACAGACTGCAGAGCTGTATGCTGTCATCAGAGCCTGTGAATTACATGAAGGAAAAATGCTAACCATCTACACAGACAGCCAATATGTATTCAGTTCTGTTCACCATTTTGCCAAAATATGGGAAAATAGAGGGTTTCAAAACATCATCTGGAACAGAATTGACATTTTAATCTGTTAAAACAAAACGATATATATCATTTAGAAATAAACCAATATTGCCAAAAAAAAAAAAAAAAAAAATAATAATCTCTACAAAACTGCAGCAACAGTGACACACGGGAATGTGTCAAAAAGGAGGGAAGATACACCTGGTTAATTCTGGTTAATTACCTGTTCTACACCATAAATTTTTCTGACTATGCAAATTTTAATGAACTTTCATGGTTACAGGGAAAGAAATACTGTTTTAGTGGTTATAGACGCTCTTTCTAAATGGGTTGAAATATACCCAGCAAAAAACTGTGATGCACTCACAGTGGCAAAGAGTTTTAGTGACACATTTTTTTCCCACATATGGTATCCCACAAATCATAAGATCAGATAATGAGAAATAATTTAATAGAACTGTGCTCTAAAGCCATTAGGGTTTCAGTTAAAAAACCATTGTTCTTACCACTGTTGAGAATTAAAATCATGTACTTTCATGATATTAGTTCAGTTCGCAATGTATAACCATAAACCCCGAGACATAACATGTATTGTGAGCCTGAGAGGGAGAGGTCAGAGGTCACAGCAGGCTTCAGGTTGGAGAAAATGGTTTAATCCCAGGTCAGGATTTCAGGATGTTCTCAGCAGCTGCAAGCTGTAAATGCTCTGTATGGGCAGTAAAGCAATAAATGCCGACTTTTGGGCATGGTATAGATAATAAACTAACCACAAAGGGGGGCTTGACTGATTTACAGCGCCAGACTGCATAATGGGGAGGCTCAGTTAGTAAGATTTGAAGTGAAGGGTATAATATGCTCTGGCATCTGTGAGGAGGTAGACAACTCGGTTAAGACAGACAGCCATGCTTTGCTGAAACCCGAGCTGTCTGTCCGGGGAGGTCTTTGGTAAATCTTTCTTTCTTTCTCTGCATCATTCTTTTTGTATGGAATATGTTTAGGGAATTATTGGACATATCAAATTAAACTGGTGTTAATCTTAATTTCCTGCTCTTCATCTGTTCTTTCTCATGACATCCGGACTGGGGTGTTGAGGGTGTATTTTATATATGGTGGAATTATTGTACCTCAACACCGCCCACAATCTGCTGGGTTGGTTGAACGAACAAATGGAACAATAAAAATAGATTAGTGTATGGAAGACCTTTTCCATTGCCATCAGAAATGGATGACATAGGAAAAGCACAGCAGAAACATCATTAGCTGAATGGATGAATAAAAATGTTACAAACAAAGAAGTACAGATGTCCAGTGGTCTGCCGATAATCTCTGCTCTTATTCCACAGAAAAACCTGAGACCTGGAGACCTGGCCTGATTAAGACACTCCATAGAAAGGACTGGAGCGGCCCCCTGCTGGAAAGGGCCATACCGAGTTCTCCTGACCACACCGACAGCTCTAAAAATTGCAGAGAGACCATCCTGGATCCACAAGAGCCACTGTAAGCCAATATTTTCCGTTACAGGAGCCAAACCAACCGACGGGGTAACAGCGGAGCCCGGCTACAAAGGGGCTGGTGACCCATAGGGCTCAGCATCTCAAACCGGTGAAGAGAACAACAGACCTGTGCCCAACTTAGTATGGCTTTTTGTAATGTGGACAGGACTGATAAGCCTGAGCCTAATTCTGGTAGCAGGACTCTTTCTCTGTTTAAGGCAGGATCCGCAGGATACGACATCACAGGAGAAGAGATGGACACCGGACGGCTCTCATCTCAGACCCCTAAAGAAAGGAGGAAGACATCTGTTTTCTGCAGAATTATTGGTATCGTTATGTGTATGAAACAGCTAAAGCACAAATAAAACAGATTGTTATGTATGTTCTATCATGCCAGTTCATTCCCAGGGCCCTACAGTGTATGTGAGAAAGATGAATTTAAGCTTTGGCCAGACGGAGATAAAGTGACACTATCTCTCCTTCCTTGGTTAGGTGTGGGCAAACTAATGCTGCGTGTGGAAACCTTAAGCTACCGATTAGGGCTGTTTTTGAATAACTCCATAATAGTAGAAGATGTCCAAAACATAGAAATGAACGCTATGCGAGCCATGATAATTCAGAACCGCAGGGCTTTGGATATTCTAACAGCATCAACGGGAGGCGTTTGCGTTTTGCTGAACAATACTTGTTGCACATATATTCCAGATAATATACATTCCTCAGATATAACAGGAGCACTGAATAACCTGCGTAACCTGCAAAACGTCATGACACACGACCACCCGACTCCCAGCTCCTTTTGGTTAGACTGGATGATCCAAGGGGGATGGATGAATTGGGTTAAGATTCTCTTGCTATAGCAGTATTCCTGATCATCCTGTGCATCTTGTCAATATGTATTATTCCATGCTGCAAATGTATGGTAAAAAGGATAGTGACTCAGTCAGTCACAGTCGCATATGCAGCATTGATTCAAGTGGACACCACATTGGACCCAAAAACAGATGACTATGATGACATGTTGTAAATTAATATATCTTCAATGCCTGAGTGTACTCATAATTGTACATCATAAAATGACCTTATAGCAGCAAACTGAAAGAAGTTGCTGTTTAAGTTAAATGAGGAAAAGTACAATGATTACATGAACAAGCCTTGTTTTGGTTCTTTTACTCTTGTTACATTGTTTTAATCCCTTTACTTTTATTACATTTTGTTTTCTTGATTTATTACATTGTTTTATTATCATACTCTACCATGATGGTGGTCGCCAAGGCGGAGGGGCCGTGTGAGTATTTTTCCCACAATATAATCTGTTTTCCACCAGTGGGTTTTTTCGCTCACACAGAGTTATTTCTTTTACATGTATCTAATCATGACTTTATTCGTGATAAAAAAGGAGGGACTGTTAGGGTTTGAAAACTTTGTATTGTTTATCACTCTTCCTTCCCAGGGAGAGGAGTGAGTTATGCTACTATCAGCAACATCCGGTGGCTGCTAGTACCAGTCCCCACTCCTCTCTGTTTAAAAGCAAACACCCTGCACCCTAACCCTTCTGATTCCCCACACACACACACACACACAACAACACATACACCCCCTAAATGCTTGGAATGTCTGTTGAACTGTGTATGTGAACCACATATATAAATAAAGAGAGATGGTGCCAACACTTTGTAGTTGCACTGCAGAGTGGGCTACCATCTTGCTGCAAGATTAACAGAGACTCATGTGTCGTTCCTTCTGAGCTGGACTATTTGATACTTAATACCTAACAGAAGCTAAGCGAGAGACACTAACTAACCCAGGTAGAGCTGAAGTGAAATACAAAGAAACCCAGGGGAAAAATCTAGAGATCTAACAGGTTTAAATCTAGATGTATAAAGAACACAAGAGTAAACTAGTAAACTAAACAGAAAGGAATTAACTAATAAGGGAACATCTATCTAACAATAATACATACAGAATATGGGAAGAACTAAAGAACATAAATAAACAACCAAGAAGCGATGAGAACACAAACACAAATGAAACACAAAAC
Organism: Crenichthys baileyi; assembly: GCA_036173005.1. NCBI lineage: Eukaryota > Metazoa > Chordata > Actinopteri > Cyprinodontiformes > Goodeidae > Crenichthys > Crenichthys baileyi. The sequence goes on along the minus strand of JAHHUM010001159.1, from coordinate 512,679 downwards.
TTAACACCCAGGATCATGACATTTATTCTCCATGTCTGACATTAAACTTTTTCTGTTTTAGGTCAGTTAGGAAATTATTGCTGTTTTCTAATGCCAGAATATTGGGAGAGAGATATTAACCTTTTTTAATTCTGAAGTTTTCATCCATTTCCTCAGTCTTTGTCAGAATTTTAAACTGTGTTTGAAACCTTTTGGGTATTCTTCCACAAGTTCTAACAATAGTGTTTTGGCCCATTCCTTCTGACAGAATTGGTGGACCTGGGTCAGGTTTGTAGGCCTTTTTGCTCACTCCTTTTCAACTCTGGCCACTCAGTTCTTTGAAACTGAGACCAGGACTTTGTGATGAACACTCTAAAACATTTACTTTGTTGTACTTAAGACACTTTGGAACTAATTTGATGTTATGCTGAAGGACACTGTTCATTTGGAAGACCCATTTGTGTCCAAACATGGACTTCCTGCTGATGCTTGCAGATGTTGCTTCAATGTTGCTTCAGATGTTGCTTTCATTTAATGTTCTTTCCTTTTACTACCATCTGCTTTGTGAAGTGCACCAGTCCCTCCTGCAGCAGGACAACAATTGATTTAATGTATAGTAGTGTATGCGAACCCCTGAATTTAAATCAGAGTTTAAAATGTCTTATTATTCTGGCATTTAGCAAATAGAAATAATTGTAGTAATCCTAACTGACCCAAAACAGGAAATATTTAGTCCGATTGGATGTCAAAAGGTGAAAAAAAGGTTATTTTCTTAACCCTCCCGCAGTCCTGGAGGGGTTGCATGGACCCCGTGTGCGCTACTCGAGCTTTGCCTTGTCTTTTTCGTGATTTCCCACACGCCGGGCTGCAGGGGGCTCTCCACATTACATTTTCGACCACTGCCCTACATATTTGGTCCTGTGGGGGTCAGAGCAACTCCGCATGCAGTTCTTTCTGGCACCTCGTGTGACATCTGCCTCACTCTGTATTAGCGCTGAGCCAGGACTGCGAGAGGGAAAAGGAGCTCTGCATCTCCGCTCCATGGTTCCACCATCTTTCCCCCTTGGCGGTTCATTTACTCACCCCCTGTAAGCGCAACAATTCTTATTTCACTTAAAGTTTCCTCATTCATTTACTAAACCTACCTGTCTTTATCCTCCTACAGTTGAAGCGCTCCAGGTCCCAGATTCCTGTCTTCATAATCCACTCCTATTACAATAAACTTGTAAACCTTTTTCTGTTTCCTGAGTGTGTTTCTCCATGTGGGTCAAATCTGTATTAAAAACTATGACAGCCCCTTGACTAACTAGCACGAAACAAGATGGCTGCAGAGTGATCTGACTATCTTCTTTTATTCTGTGTTTATGGAAGATTACATGACTAGCCTAAAGTGTCTGTGACTACATACTGGGGTGTGTAGGACAGTAACTTAGATATTAGAGACAAAGACCAAACTGTATCCTACAAAACAATCTTGCCTTAACTGAACATTTATTATAATGTGTTTCCTGTGTTTCAATAGCATGAATACCAATCAGAGGTAGGTAGTAACGAGTTATATGTACAGTAGTTTCACCATACTCTTTTCTTCTACTTGAGTAATATTATGTTGAAGGTTACTTATTTCTATCTGAGCACAATTTTCTGCTACCCTACCCACCTCTGGTGCCAATATTCCTTACCAAACTACATTAGGTCTGAATCTCACTCATATTAAAGTCAGTTTGATATGAGTTGGTGGGTGGTATGAGCACAAACTATCATTCAGCTGGACAACAATCAAGTTTTCTATTGCTAATTTGCAGATATATTTCGTATTTTTATTGGGTATCTTACACTGCAATAAAGGACCATTTCTTTGTTTTTCTCAGTGCACAGTGTAGACTGTTTTTGATCATCTGTTATGCAAAATCTAAAACATTCAGACTGACCAAACATGATCTGGATTTGAACATGATAATATCGTCAACTGTTAAATTTTGTTGGGCTGGGCTTATTGTGTATATGAGCACTAGCCGATGTTCTTTTTTGCAAAGCCAAAGAAACATATGTCTATTGATCTCCGTGCCAAATCAGTAAACACAAATATTTGATTTTTCACTCTCCTTTGACCTCCTGCTATTTCGTTATGTTTGGGCATATCTGCTTCAGACTGTTTTGAATCATTTGCCTGAACATGATGCCCGAACAAAATTGTGAAATTCAGTAAATGAAAAAATAACTTTGTAACATTTTTCCCATTTTTTTATAATCACAAGCAGTTTGTCAGTGCAAAGATAACTAAACTGCATATTTTATAAGGCAAATGTTACCTCTTAAAATACAAACATCAACAAAAAAGAAAGACATTGTTTGACAGATGGACTAAACCCAAAGCAAAGACAAAAACTGTTAACCATTAGAGCATGTATAAAGAAAACACACACATCTTTGTGCTTCCTATATAGTTCTCTAAATGGCACCTGGGCCCCTTCAGGTTCCCATTGCTTTTCAATAGAAATGCAATAGGATGAAATAAAACTAAAGAGTTGCTTTTAAAAAACATCCAATTTAAGTCTTGTCAAAACCAGCAGGTGAGGAAGACCTGCTGCTAATCACAGTACAGTTCATGACAGAGATGCTGATGACTAAAGTCATTCACAAATTACACATGATCCATGCACTAAAGAGCTTCTGCAGAATTATATATTTTTAGCAATCTGGTGTCTCTGACTTGCACAATGTATATAGAGTTCTTCAGCAAGATGCAAATCAATTTGTAAATGAAATCCCCAACAGAGAACAAACAAATTCAAAGAGAATGTAAAGGAATGTGAAAGGCACATACAACATTTACAGTTTCTGTGAACACATTTCATTTGTTTTGCTCTGAGCTTTAAGCCACCTGGAACAACCTGGAGAACTCAAATATGCTGGTTCATTTGTGGAAAACAAAAAACAAAGCTCTGGTAGGGAGCAGATATGCAGCATTCTGGAGAGGTAATAAGTGGATAACAAAATGACAGTCTCCGAGAGAGAGTTACCCAAGTATTGAAAGCCTTTTTGCTCAGTTCTGGGAGCCACACTGTGGTTGTTTCGGGATGCAGTGACAAACCAACAGTCGGCCCAAACAGAATCATCTGTCAAATAAAGCAGCTTCAGGAGCACACTCCTAAAAAATGACTGGATATCTGACATCCTCCACTTTCCTCTGAATAACAGGATGGGTCAGTTCCCTCATGTTATAAGAGCACATGAAAACAGTATTAGCATCTGTCACCAGTGCAAGACAGGTGCTTCCTGATCCAAGATCCAAGCTAGCATACCACCACATGTATATTAAAAACAAACCTGACCCAGTTCCACCAGTTCTGTTGTCTGAAGGAATGTGCCAAAATGTCTGCAAATTATTGTGAGAAACCGAACAGTCGTCCCAACTCAAACAGTTCAACAGGCAATGCTCTGGCATTTATTCAAACAGAAGTAATTTTGGTAATCCTAACTGACCTAAAACGGGAAACGTTTAGTTTTATTTGATGTCAGTCAGAAAACACAGGTTGTGTTTTTATATAGTGTAAGTAAATATCTATTTGAATCGTACATGTCAAACTTAACATTCATCAGTTAGTATGTTAAAAAGACTGAACAAGTAAGGTTAAAAGGACAAGTTTCTTCTCTCCCGGTTTAGGTTCGCAAAGCTATACGTGAATGAAATACAAGACGTCTGCAGCAAAGTTCTTTGGACCCACAGAAACAGTGTAAAGATGTTTCTCCAAATAGCACAGCACCATGTTGGGTGAAAGCCAGACAGAGGACGTCGACATAAATTCTTCATACCAGCTATCAAGCACAATTGTATAAAAGGTGATGATTTTGGCTTTTTTTGTAGCCAAAGGACCTGGGCAGCTTGCAGGTATGGAGTGGGCCATGAGCTCCTTTTTGTACCAAATGATTGTTTGAAAATAGCTGATTTAGGTCAGACATGGGGCAGTAGATCTCATAGTAAACATCTGATTGTGACTGAAAGATTAAACTAGCCAAAACCATAGTTAGGCTGTGTTCCTGCATGAAAAACAAAAATGAACATTACCTGACATCATTTCAAAGATTCCATTTTGTGATGGTTTTACGAAACCATGTCATATTGCTGAAATGGCAACCGTCACCATAAGAACCATTTGATGTCAAAAACTACATGATACAACTGTAATTTCCAGGCCATACTTAGAAAGGTGAAAATTCCTCTCAAAACCTTTCTAAAAGGTTATTTTCACTATGGAGCAGCTTTAAGGCGAAATTGATAAATCCCAAATCTGTTAGGAAACAAACTCATCAGTTATAGTATAGTTGAGGTTACCAGGTAAGTCAGAATAACATGATACATGCTAACCTGTTTAGGTCAGTGAGCAGGCCAATAAAATGTACAGTGTGAGGATGAAGTGTTCAGCTGTTCTACATGTGGATGCTCTCTGCGGCTGTGCCTGAGAAAAAGCCTCTGATTATCTCTGTCAGGGTCTGATTTTGCTGCATATTGATCAAAGACGTTCTTGAGGGAGCTGTCATAATCTCTGAATCACAGGCTGCAGGAGCAAAGGCTGAGGATCGTCCACAGCGAGGGGAACTGCGGGCAAACACGACCACGTCACCTCACATCTTCAGCTCAATCCATTAACTTTTAATCTGGAGTGGAGTGGAAATTCATCGTGCCTTAGTCCTGCATGTTCTGTGCTCTGCCTCTACTCTGATCTCCTCATAAAAATGGATCATTTTAGCTGTTACTTTGGGAGAACTAGAGGACAATCTTAATGTATTCCAGAGAAATTAGAATTCATGAAATGCCGACAAGAGCAGGAGCCACAAGCACTTTGATTGTAATGCCTTTTCCCCAAGGAAAATTCAACACAATATAAGCTTTCTGTTCTGTTTTCAGCTCTGATGAATCATATTTACTTAGAGTCACAATTTTTTTCTATACAATCAATCAACATTGTGAGGCCTCGGACAATATAAGTCAGCCTTATGACTTATGGGGAAGTTGTGAAGAAAACTGCACTACACCTTCATTGCAGCAGTTGGCATTACTCCTTTACTGCGTTGTGTATATATATGTACATATGAACATTTAAAAAGATATTCTTTGTTATTGAGTATACCGGAGTCAAAGTCCTTGTTTGTCTGTACAAACTTGGTAATTAAGCTGATTCTGATTCTGATTAAAAGACTATCTAATAGATATTTTTTTTGTTTCCACTGATAAATAATAGATGATTAGCATCTTTAGAGTTATGCAGTTGATTGATTCCTTCCATTATTTCCTGATTTGCACTGGTTCCATAAGCAGGAAAAGTTTAAATCATTAGTCAGTCAGTCATTTTCTACCGCTTATTCCATAGTGGGTTGCGGGGAAGCTGGTCCCTATCTCCAGCAGTCTATGGGTGAGAGGCGGGGTACACCCTGGACAGGTCGCCAGTCCATCGCAGGTCAACACACAAACATTCATAGACCTAAGGGCAATTTAGAGTTAACCTAACAGGCATGTCTTTGGACTGTGGGAGTAAGCCGGAGTACCCGGTGAGAACCCATGGATGCACATGCAAACTCCATGCAGAAAGACTGGGAATCGAACCCAGGACCTTCTTGATGCAAGGCAACAGTGCAACAAGGCAACAGTGCACATCCCATCAAGTGAGCTCCATCCCTAAAAAGCCGATAAAGGCTCAACCACACAGCGCAAGCTCCACACACAGCCCCACTCCAAGCACCCATCGCCGCATCCTGCCCCCCACCACACAGCGTGCCGCGACAGCATTCCAAGGAACCCGTGCAACGCCACCCCAGAAGCCCTAGCCCGCCAGTCCATGAGAGAGAAACATGCACCAGCCGGGTCACCTCTTTTTAAAAAAAAAACACATTGGGAAACACCATTACTAAGATGTAGCTGCAGGGAAGTGCCGGCTGGAAAGCTGATGCAAAACAGCTCAAACATACAAAATATCGCACAACGATGATCCTAGATCATCCTATTCTATTTATCTGTGCCCTGGTACAAAGCCTAATAGTGCATTCAGACAGAATGCGAATGACGCGACCTGAGTGAGTGATTTACCTGTTATCCCTATGTAGAGGCGCTTTCAGAAGCGAAGCATTGGACGCGTTTCTAGCGATGCAAGCGGTGCAATTAGGGCGTATAGAGCAAAGCAAGAACCAACCCGAAACCCACGATGGACGGGAAGTGAACTTTGCTGGAGTTGAAAAATCTGAACTTTTCTGTCAATTGACATCGCATTTATAGCCCCCTTTTCTGCACAAAAGTTGTCATAACAAGAATGACAGTCACAGCAGTTGCTCAATGTACATCAATGTTCATGTAGGAAACTATATTGCAAACTGCTAAACCCCCATTTCTTTTACCCGGGTAAAAGGAAGAAAACTGCACTATAACTTCAGTCCAGTGGAGGACATTACTCCTTTACTCCCTTTCAAAGACTTTATGAAAAATAATATAGAGTTCAAACTCCACTAAGTTTACGTGAAAAGCCAGTCTACGTGAAATGTGTATTTTTTATGTACAAGGAAAACTTAAAGTGCTCTGTTTGATCATCAGTACTCCATTAAAATATATTTTTCTTACAGAACTGTGGCAAAACAGTTTATAATTAATGCCTACATCACCTTGAAATGTAAAAAATGTCCAGCGCAAAACATTACATTTTATATTCTGAAATATGCATTTATTCACCAAATACCTACTAAACGCTTTATATTCACTTTCAGCTGCCACTAACATATAATAGGGTTAGGGTTAGGGATAGCGAGTCCCACTGAAAACGGCAGGTTAGCTTAGCTTAGCCAGAGCAACCTGTAAAGCGAGCTCTGCTGCTCTGAAACATCCAAAACCACATTTCAAAGTAGATTTATTATCTTGATGAACTGAATGCACAGATGAAGTTTTGACGTTTACTTTCTCGCTTAAAACATCGTAAAACTAGTTTTTGTGACACATTAACAGTAGGAAAACTAGTAGCCCATTACAAGCAGCTAAGAGGAGGACACAGTCAGTGGCTTAACACAAGGAATGTGACAGCTGAAACCCATGTCTCACCCTCAATAGCAGCCTCTACCTACTGCGCATTGGCAGCAGCCTCTACCTACTGGACTTGACCGGGCTCGCCATCAGCAAAATCCGCTTACCATCAGGCCTCTCCGGACTCGCCATCGGCAGCAACACACAACCCCAGGCCTCTTTGGTCTCGAAATTGGCAGCAACCTCAATCTACTGGGCCTTCTGACTCGCCATCGGCAACAGCCTTTAGCTACTGGGCCTCTTTGGACTTGCCATTAAAACATCCGCTACCCATCAGGCCTATTTGGACTCGCCATGGGCAGCAAACCAGTGGGCTTGTAAGCTGGCTCCCACTGCTTTGCCTGCTTTGATGTTTCAGCTAAGCCTGCTCTGAAAATCCCACTTCTCCAGCTAAGTCTGCTCTGCTGGCCGGTTTTTACACCTCCTTCTTCCAGATAAACCTGTTAGGCTAACCCTGCTCTGTTAGCCAAGCCCGATTTTCAAAAAACGGGCATCCTGGTGACTCTGGTGGTCTCAGAGTCCTGGCTAGAATCAAGTGTACCTGATAATATTATTCATATTGCTGATTATAATGTATTTTGAGCAGATAGAAAAGGCAGAGCTGGAGGTGTTGCCATGTATGTATCTGAGCATTTGCAAGGATCACTGTTCCATTATATATGTATTCCTAGACAATTTGAGTTTTTGCAGTGCAAATAATTTTGGTTAACTCTCTGATCACAACTATTGGGTGCTACAGACCTCCCTTAGCATCTGCAGACGCTTTTTCAAATCTGTCAGACCTTTGTGAATCACAAAGGCAACAGGCCTTTGTGATTCCTTCACTTAAATCGGGTGATCCCACAGATATGAACAACTACAGACCTATTTCCAATCTTTCAGCTCTAGCAAAGTTGCTTGCGTCTTTGGTGTCTATTCAGTTCAAGCGGTTACCTAAAACAATATAACAATATTATTAATAATTTTCAATCAGGCTTTAGGGCAGGACACAGTACAATAGATGATGTTAAAACAGCACTTGAAAGTAAACATGCTTGTTTACCTATGTTATTGACCTAGCTAAGGCATTTGACACAGTTGACCACTGTCACCTAATCAGTACTATGCAAATGCTTGGCTTTAGTATAAACATGTCAGGATCCATCTTTGTTAGGTTTTTGTGTTTGTTTACTTTCTCTGCTAAGCCACATGCTTTTCTGTTCATTCATGTTTATTAGATTCCTTCTGTTTTTGTTACTTGTGTTTAGTTTTGTTGCTTCCTGGGTTCCGTTGTTAGAAGTGTCTAGTTACTTTTCCTTTTAGATCTGGTTTCTGTCCTGTTAATGTTCTTTTGTTAGTTTCATTGTTTACTTGCTCCCCGCTCTCCTTTGTTAGTCACTCTCTCTCAGTTCTCTCTCAGTTCTGATTAGCTCCTCTCCCAGTTCATTGGTTCATACTCCACTTCCCTCAGTATATTAGCTTCCTGGTTTCCATTGTTCCTTGCTGGTTCCTCCTGTTAACATCCCTGATGTCTACCCTGGAAACCTCTCTGGTTGCTACCTACTCTATGTCTCCATGTGCCTGGTACTCCATGGCAGTTACCTTGTCCGAGTTCCATGTCCTGCCTCCTTGTAAGTTTATCATTATTAAACTCTTCGACTCACCATGCTGCTCCCGAGTGTTCGTCTGCACATTAGTCCAACCCAACAACAGCCACATATGACAGAATGAACCAGCCCAATAAAGGACCAAGCAGACCATTGTGCCTCAGAGTTGTGCCTGTGGATCCAGCAGCAGGAGGAGGATGCTAGAACTCTATATTAGGATGACATAGAAATCCTGCCTTCTCCCCTAGGAGGAGATGGAAGAAGTTTTCGGGGGTTCCAAGCTGGTGCTGGCGCCATTGGGATATGGCCAGAACTGCTCCTCTCTGCCTCTGCCATCTCCTGCTTCTGCAACAGCCTCTGCTGAACTAGCTGATGTCCCCTGTCGACCTGTCACTTTATTCGGAACACATGTCTCAATACATCTTCATAATACAAAATCCCTATCTCATTGCTCTTATTAACTCCTCATTCCAAAGCTGGACTACACCACAGGTTCTTCCATATTTGGGCAGACAGGGTTCAAATGGGGTTCTTTCCAGGAACAGGGTTTCCTCGGGTCATGAACACACTTCAATCAAATAAATTGCTTCTATACATCCCCCCTTAGATTTAACATGTAAATCTTGCTGTGGGCTGAGAGAGATTTTATAATATAGGTATACAGTTGGTATGCAACAGGTTAATACATTTAAACACTTATAATATACATAGAGTACATTAAATATATGGCAAACAATGAAGTAAATGGAAAATAATGAAGTAGTGATTGCTCCTGTTTTAGGTTCTTGATTTTAGAGTTCAATTAAATAACTGAGATTCTATTTACAGTTCCTATGTGCACATTATTTAACTGTGTTAGACTATGATAAAGTAAACCTATTCACTAATTAGTCCAAATTCAGCTACTCTACAGCTCCCCCAAAGAGCCTCTTCCAGCCACACAACTAGTTCACACCAACCAAGGACAAGCATCCCTGTCTTTCTGACCCACAATCCATGTGCCGTCAGAGGGGACCCTCAGGTCAGCTCAGGTCACTTCCAGTGGAAAACTCACCCATCCTTAAAGGCGGGAGAAAATGTGTGGAGGCCTCAGAGAAAATTCATTCTGAGCCAATCTGAACGAGAGATCCCTGTTCTGAATCTAATAAGTACCGTTACCATCTATTTTGAGGACCCTTAATGCCAGTCAGGTCCTGATTCATCATTCCTATTACCAAATTTTATGTAACAGAGAACTCTGGAGCTGAATATCACAACATGCATGCCCACATACTCTCAAGGTGTGTAAATGGATTAACATGATTAAGGACATTCCTACAGATGATCACATCCAAAGATTAAAACCAATTACATAGACAAAATTGAAATTATTATATAGAATTTCCGCAACAGATCAATTAAGTACTTTGTTGTGTCCACATATGGACTCTGTCCTCGAACAATTCTGTGTCTCCTGGGTTAGTTCTTTGCAACTCAATTGTTCTGCCATCACATTAGTTCTGGTTCAGGGTCCCCAAGCACTCTCCACATGTCTCTGAGTCCGCGCACACAGGAAGTAGGAGGCCCTGAACAGCCAGTGTCTCTGAGGTGGTAGCTTCCCGATGTTTCTCTGGACAGAAAGAAAACACTGACCAGTATCTTGCCAAACCGTGTCCTTGTAGTCCCTTTTCCTCTCACATTAATATCATCTTGTATACATCCCCTCGCAAATCCTAATAACTATTTCAAAAACATTTATAACATGTTTACATAGAGTTAAAGACGATTATCATAACTTCAGGGTTAAACCAGGCCAACATAACAGACAAAACAAAAAGGTTTCCTTTATAAGGAAGCTTACCTAAACAAAGAAACAGAAACCAAATACATCCATCTTACCTTCCTAAAGTAACAGAAACAGGAGAAAATGTTCAACAAAAATGACAGTTAAACCCTTACCATTATCTCCTCTTAGTTATTACATGTTATCCAAGCATTAAACGTCAAGTGCATTTTTCAGATCATAGTTGTAACAGAAGTGTAATATTAAAAGTGGATATCGCTTGCATCACCTTTCCTCTGTATTTCCTTAATGTTCTTCTTTATCACAGTCCCACCTGATGATGGTGTGAAAAGGGGTGTGACGGCTTTCACACTATAGATCAAACTCCAGCCCCAAGGACATAGGAATCCCAGAAAACAAAAATAATTATGAGCAGAAATGAAACTTTAAAACCAAACTTAACAGTGAAAATCTAGAGTTATACTGCAGCAAATAGAAAATACATAAAATAGAATAATTGGTCAAACCATTTTCCATTCAGAAAGAACATTCTTCTAAAAGCTGTCTTTTAGAGGAGAGAGGAGGGCTGTTGAGAAGAGAGGAGGGCTGTAGGAGAGAGGAGGTGATGAGCTGCTGAGATCTCTCGAGAGTTGTGTGTAAGTAATATGGCGGTATACTGGTAAACAAACACGACAAAACTAAGGTAAAACAAGCCAATAAATTCAAGCCGAACACATAAACGTGTAAAATACTAACCACTGTCTCATATTTTCTCAATAAAACAACCTGGATGAGGAAACCTTGGACAGCCGGGAGAGCTACATGGACGAATGTTTTGATAACATTGTAATAGGCAAGCTACAAAAATCTCCACCCATGGCCACACCAACATCAAAACGCACCCGTTCAGAGTGCTGGGCCAGTACCTCCACTATTTCCCCAGAGAAAAGCTATGCTGATGTCCTGGACTCTATCGACAAGAAGATAACCAGCCTGGATGCTCGTCTCGCCCTAGTGGAAGTTCTCCACAAGGAATTTCAAGCTCTGAGGGAGTGTCTGGAGTTTAGCCAGGAACAACTCGCTTCGCTCACAGCTGAAAACCAAATGCTGAGGGATAGCGTGAAAACACTTACCGATGGAATGACGCAGCTGGCTGGAGAAAATAAAAAAATGAAGGGAACCATCCTGGACATACAGGCTCGGGGCATGTGGGACAACCTTGTCTTCTCCGGCATCCCAGAATGGGCAGAGGAGGACGCCGAATTCCCGGTCCATGAATTTCTCCAACATCAGCTGAAAGTGACGAGGTAAAAAACATCACTTTCCATCGTGTTCACCAGCTCAGAGGTAAGAAGCCTGATCACAACTGACCTCGGCCAATTGTAGCGAAATTTGAGCACTATAAGCAAAAAAGAGCTGGTCAGAAGTCGGGGCAGAGAGCTGCAGGGAACGAACTTCAGCGTTAATGAGTTTTATTCCCAATCAGGAAGAAATATATCACCGAAGGCACCAGAGCTATAGTGGCAGAACTTTATGTCAATAGTCAGTTGTTCAGGGACCAGGAGATCACTTCGTGGCTTTATTAGGAGCAACAGCAGGTTAATCTAAAACATGTAACACTGGTTAGATAAGAAGTTGATAACTGGCAAATGTAATCTAATGTAAAGCACAGCTCAGCATGTTGTTTACACTGTTTTATGTGGACGGGGGCCAAGGGTGGGCTTTTGTGTATCTGCTCCTTTTTGTCTCCTCTCATCAATCTCTCATTTACCGCACCTCTCTGTCACTCTTTTTCTTTCTGTCACACACAAACATGCACACTCACACACAAACAAATATTTCTTAACATAGCCTTATATCTCTCACCCCCCCTTACCCTCAGCACCTTCTTAAATTTCTGTCTTTTTCTCTGCTATGTCTCTGCTTCTGGACTTCATATCAGGCAACCCAAAAAACTAACTATTATTTCACTTGGGTCTATCCGTTTCTGTGGTGACATGCGCTGTCCAGCTTAAGCAAAACACATGCACAACTATGGGTACACTAAGGTTTGTCACATGTATTGTGCATGGAGCCGGCACCAGAGAGAAAAAGTTAAAAAATTTTAATCAGCTTAAAAGACTACAAGCAGACGTTGTATTATTAGAAGAGATTCATAAATCTGCCACAGCTGCAAATTATCTTAAATCACATGAGTTTCCTAATTTGTTTTCTGCCTGCTATAATTCTAACCAAAGGGGAGTAACAATCTTAATCCACAAAAATGTTAATTTTACAGTATTAGACACAGTTACAGATCCAGAGGGTAGATTTATGAAAGTGAAAATATCTATACATAACCAAATGATATGTATTGTCAGTATATATGCCCCAAATGTTGATCACCCCCCATTCTTCCATTCTTTTTTTTTCTAAACACTTGGATTGTTCACTTCTTCTTGGGGCGATCTCAACTTTGGTCTAAAGGAAAATTAGACAGGTTGACCAAAACAGGGACTCAGCGCAGTTGGCAATCAATAAATATAGTTAAACAGTACATGAGTGATTACGGACTTTGCAACGCATGGCGATCTCTTCACCCTAATCACAGAGAATATACTTTCTTCTCACATGTCCATCACTCTTGGTCCCATCTGATTATTTCTTAGTCAGCAGCTCGTTGTTGACTGACATTTCAGACACTGAGATACACCCTATAACTGTCAGCGATTATGCTCCTGTCTCCTTAACCCTAGTAAATAAGAAAGAAAACCCACAAAGCAAAAACTGGAGATTTAATACATCATTGCTTACGGATGAAGAATTGATCAAATATTTTAAAGAAGAGTGGACTTCATATTTGGAGTTTAATGACCTCCCAGGGACACCAACTTTGTTCTCTGGGAGGCAGGGAAAGCTGTGATGAGAGGTAAAATAATCTCATTCTCATCACTTAAGAAAAAAAAAAGAAAAGAAACGTATTCCAGAATTAGAAGAAACCATTAAACTGTTAGAGGCTTCCAAGGAAGAGGAAATGTAGAGCAAACCCGTAAAGCCAAACTAGAATTAAATGAAATTATAGACAAAAAAAACAATTCTTAGTGCAAAGACTTCGAATAGAAAACTTTGAACATGGGAATAAATCAGGTAGATTTTTAGCTAACTAGTTAAAAATAAATGAAGAAATATCAACTATAAAGTCTGTTAAAGACTCGACAGGGAATAAAGTTTATAATCCTGAAAGAATAAATAGCATTTCAGCGTTTTCTATCAAGCTTTATACTCACAACAGATAGACCTGTCAGATAACGACATTAATCAATTTCTGGATAAAGGACCATTTCCTAAATTATCAGATAATCAAGCGATGGCCCTGGATGTACCACTGACTGTAGCCGAAATCCAAGAAGCTCTCACAAGCATGCCCAATAAAAAGGCTCCAGGCTCAGATGGATTCCTAGAAAGTGTCAGGATTGACATTTTGGACTCCTGTTTGGCTCTGTGTTCTGTCTTTTAGTTATCTTATTATTTGGCCTTAGCAGTTTTGTTCCTCCAGTTTATTTGATGTCGTTTTTGTTCTCTCTCTCCTGCCTCCTAGTGCTTGTGTGTGTGTGTGTGTGTGTGTGTGTGTGTGTGTGTGTGTGTGTTTTCTTCCTCTCGCCCTTTGTTTCCTGTTATGGTTTTCTTATTACTGGGTATGGATTATTATTATTATTATTATTATGGTAATTATTCTAGTTCTTTGTCTTCCTTGAATCCTCTAGTTTTATTTCTCTTTTGGTATTTTTGTGTTTTATTATGTTTTAGTATTTGTTCCTATGTTCCCTCTCGTTTCTATGTTTACTTTAGTTCATAGTTATTCTAGTTCGTTATTTCCTCCTCTGATTTATTCTCTTGCTTAGTTTGTGTTTTCTGTTTATTGTTTATTTAGTCCTTTCACTCATCAGCCTTTGTATTTGTTTCACCTGTTCCTTCTACTTCCCGGCCTCCTTGTTGCACCTGTTCTCAGTTCCCTTGATTACCTGCTTTTGTCTTTCCCCAGTATATTAGTTGGTTTGGTGTCTCTGTTCGTTGCTGGTTCCTTGTTGCTCGTCACCACTCATCCATGACCTTGATTATGTTTTGTTTTGTTTTTGCCTCCCCTGAAATTCTTTGCCTGGGAGAACCTGCAGGGTTTTTGCATTTGTTTGGGCTTTGTAAATAAACCTTTGGATTTACAAAGATGAATTCTCCGAGCTCTTGTCTGCATTTTGGTCCGACCCAAAACCACCCCGTGACAGAAAGAATTCCGGAATATTTTGGCTCCAACATTCCAAAGAATGGTACAATTCAATTCAGTTTATTTATATAGCGCCAATTCACAACACATGTCGTCTCAAGGCACTTCACAAAAGTCAGGTACATACATTACAATTAATCTTAACCATTGAACAGTACAGTTAGATTCTGTTATTTATTCAAATTGGATAAAAAGTTTTTCTATCTAAGGAAACCCAGCAGATTGCATCCAGTCAGTGACTTGCAGCATTCACACCTCCCGGATGAGCATGTAGAGACAGTGGACAGTCACTGGCGTTGACTTTGCAGCAACCCCTCATACTGAGCATGCATGTATCAACAGTGGAGAGGAAAAACTCCCTTTTAACAGGAAGAAACCTCCAGCAGAACCAGGCTCAGTGTGAGCGGCCATCTGCCACGACCGACTGGGGGTTAGAGAGAACAGAGCAGAGACACAAAGATGCACAAAGAAGCACTGATCCAGGAGTACTTTCTATGAGAAGGAAAAGTAAATGTTAATGGATGTGGCTCCTTTAGTCGTTTCACCTAGAAAGAAGGAACAGATAAACTCTGAGCCAGTTTTCAAGTTTTGAGTCTGAAGAGAGCACATAGAGTTAGTTACAGTAAAAGCTCAGTCAGTAGCTATGTCTAGGAGAGAGAAAGGGTTAAACACTGAAAGACAGGGCCATGTGGATCATCGGTAGAGGGTGAGCATTTAGTTGTTGCCAGCAGAAGCTTGGAGGATTCCCCTCTCCAGAAAGGTGTCACAGGTAGACACAGAGTCAGGCCAGGTGTAGCTTCTAGGAAGAGAAAAGAGAGAGAACAAAGTTAAAAGCTGAAATAACAGCAAATAATACAAAATTGAAGAGTAGTGTGAGAATGTAGCGAAGAGGGTGAAAGTGGTCATTATGTCCTCCAGCAGCTTAAGCCTATAGCAGCATAACTACAGAGATAGCTCAGGATAACCTGAGCCACTCTAACTATAAGCTTTATCAAAAAGGAAAGTTTTAAGCCTAGCCTTAAAAGTAGACAGTTTGTCCATCTAGAGCCCACTGATGGCCATTGTTATACTAAAAACCACAACGATTGGGATACCTCTCTCTGTCAGATTGACCATAACCATTGGAAAAGAGAGGGGGTCATACAGGTAGCAGAAATGGAGGGTGCGTTTGCACCTCAACCATAACTGAGCCGGTTTAGGCTAAACCTGACTCCCCCTTACTCCATCCAACAAGGGGAGAAGAAGACGGAGGTAAAATAAGGAAGATAGCTCAGGATAACCTAAGCAACTCTAACCATAAGCTTTATCATAAAGGAAAGTTTTAAGCCTAGCCTTAAAAGTAGACAGGGTGTCCGCCTCACGGACTAAAACTGGGAGCTGGTTCCACAGGAGGGGAGCCTGATAACTAAAGGATCTTCCTCCCATTTTACTTATAGAGACTCTAGGAACCACCAGTAAACCTGCAGTCTGAGAACGAAGTGCTCTGTTAGGAACGTATGGAACAATCAGATCTCTGATGTATGATGGAGCTAAATCATTAAGGGCTTTATATGTGAGGAGGAGAATTTTAAATTCTATTCTGGATTTAACAGGGAGCCAATGAAGGGAAGCTAAAGTAGGGGAAATATGATCTCTCTTTTTCATTTTCATCAGAACTCTTGCTGCAGCATTTTGAATCAGCTGAAGGCTTTTAACTGCATTTTGTGGACATCCTGATAGTAAAGAACTACAATAGTCCAGCCTTGAAGTAACAAATGCATGGACTAGTTTTTCAGCATCAATCCTGGACAGGATATTTCTAATTTTGGCAATGTTCTGGAGATGAAAAAAGAAATCCTAGAAACCTGTTTAATATGGGATTTAAATGACATGTCCTGGTCAAAAATAACACCAAAGTTTTTACTTTATTATCGGAGGTCAATTTAATGCCATCCAGGTTAGGTGATTGACTAAGCAGTTTCTTTTTTAAAGGCTCCGGTCCAAAGACGACAACTTCTGTCTTGTCTGAATTTAGAAGCAGAAAATTTAAAGTCATCCAAGTTTTATGTCTTCAAGACATGCTTGTAGTCTATCTAACTGGTTGGGCTCATCAGGATTCATGGATAAGTAAAGCTGAGTGTCATCAGCGTAACAGTGAAAATTTATTCTATGCTGCCTGATAATTTACCTATTGGAAGCATTTATATTAGTAAAGAGAATTGGCCCCAAGTACTGAACCCTGTGGTACTCCACAATTAACCCTGGAGTTTAAAGATGATTTATCATTTACATGAACAAACTGGAATCTGTCAGACAAATAAGATTTAAACCAGCCTAGCGCTGTTCCCCTGATCCCTACAGCATATTCCAGCCTTTCTAGGAGAATATTGTGATTGACTGTATCAAATGCAGCACTGAGATCTACCAGAACCAATACAGACACAAGTCCATTATCTGAGGCAATAAGAATATCATTAGTGACTTTCAGTAGAGCTGTTTCAGTGCTATGATGAGCTCTGGAGCCTGACTGAAACTCTACAAACAGGTCATTGCTGTGTAAATGCTCACACATTTGATTAGCAACTATTTTCTCAAGAATTTTAGATAAGAATGGAAGATTGGATATAGGTCTGTAATTTATTAATTCATCTCGATCAAGCGAAGGTTTCTTAAGCAAAGGTTTAATTACAGCTACCTTAAAAGCTTGTGGTACATACCCATTTACTAAAGATAAATTAATCATATCTAAAATGGGGCTAGTAATCAGAGGGAACACTTCCTTAAACATTTCAGCTGATATTCTGCAGTCAACATCAACTTGTTTCTGCCAGCTTTCAGATAGAAAATTCAGCTTACAGCATTCAAACTGATGAATAAAGACAAACAACATAAAGACAAACTAGAATTGTTCTTGTTTATTTACATTCTGTGCCATTAGATGTTTGAATAATATTGTATCTTCATGATACTAACTTAATTTACCCTTGCTTCTCTACTTATATTCAAATTATATGATACCTCTTCTCACCTGCAAGTACTGCCAGTTTTCATTCCGTTAAAAAGCTGGTATCCAGTGCCAAGACTCTTAGCTCTGTTAGGGTTTGTTTCTCCACACATTCTCTGTTCTAAAAGATTTGTTTTAACTTCTGTTTCAAGTGTTTCGCCCTTTTTCGTCTGTATTTGTGGTGCGAATACTTAAAAGGGTCTGCAATCTTGTGCTTTGTCCAAGGAATGTGATGTTTGGCGCTGTCTCTCCAATGCCTGGAACTTCTCAAAACAGAAGATAAACAGTTCCAAGGGAGGCAGTTCATTCCTCCCTCCCATTATTTAAATGTCATAGTTTGCTGATAGTCTGAGAAATGCACTCTGTTCTACAGCCACATCTAACGGCACTCCCGTTTTTCACTAAGAAAGATTAAGTTAATTTAAAATTGTCCGTGCACACAGTCAAGTTTATCATATAATTATTGACAGACGTCCAGATCACATTTTACTCGGTCGTGGCAGATGGCCGCTCACACTGAGCCTGGTTCTGCTGGAGGTTTCTTCCTGTTAAAAGGGAGTTTTTCCTCTCCACTGTCGCTACATGCATGCTCAATATGAGGGATTGCTGCAAAGTCAACGCCAGTGACTGTCCACTGTCTCTACATGCTCATCCGGGAGGAGGGAATGCTGCAAGTCACTGACTGGATGCAATCTGCTGGGTTTCCTTAGACAGAAAAACTTTTTATCCAATTTGAATAAATAACCGAATCTGACTGCACTGTTCAATGATTAGGATTAATTGTAATGTATGTACTTGACTTTTGTTAAGTGCCTTGAGACAACATGTGTTGTGAATTGGCGCTATATAAATAAAACTGAATTGAATTGAATTTATTTGCGAAAGAGAAGTCAAAACTACATTTTGCCTTAAAGGAAACATTGCTTTTTCCTAACATCTTCCCTACAGTAACAAATCATTCATTAAAATTTATTGTTTAAAGAAAACTAGAAACTTATTTTATCTTACAAATATAGACAGCAATTGTTCATCCCAAACACTAATTTATTTGTGAAAAAACTTAACTGCAAAGACTTATAATCCAGTATCCTGTATTGTAAAAACCTTTCAGTCATGGAGTATTGTAAATTTATTCAAGTTCCAGTTTTTGAATTCTTTAAGCACTTCCGTCCTCTTCCTGTACTAATCTTCTGCTAAATGCAATTAAGTCCACTATTGATGTTTGTTTTGTAGGAGTCTCACCTCTGATTATTGTTTTCTGTTCTCCTGGTAATAATTTATTTGATTCAGGGCTTATTTATGTACTGTCTTCTTTTTTGTTAGTTTGTATTTTAGTTTTCCTGTTCTGTTTCCAGTTATGCCTTCCATTTTTTACTCTCTCCCACTATTTCCTCTTTTTAACTCCACTTGTATTTTTACATTCACATATAATCAGTTTCCGTCACTTATCACAGATGAGTACTTTTCGTTCATGTCCGAGCCTGCCCATGTATGCCATACCTTTATTTAAGAAAACCTTGTTCACTATGTGCTATTTTCTCTCTGCCCCTGTTCTGGGATCTAATCCAAAACCATTTTATGACCCTTGTGAGGGACCGGGCCGGTCAAGCATGAGGAAACAGTAATAATTTTCAAAGAACATGGGTTTTATTCCCCCAAAATAACAAAATTCAAATAACGATTACAGGGCCCTTAAAAGAGGTCCAATAAAGAAGCTAAACTCAAGACAAAAAAATCAGGGTTTAACATAACAAAACCTCAAACTAACTGCTCAAACAAACAAACTGACCTCCCACACAACAAACAAAGGGGACCTAAATACTGGCTGATCAGACCAGACTGACACACTGAGGAAGAGGGAAGGAAAACATCTACAGAAATTTAACCAACAAAAATAACTAAACACAGTTAGCTTAAAAATTAACTTGAATGACTAATAACTAAACAAAATAAGCAAATCACAAAAGAAAAAAGAACTTATGCAAATATTAGAATAAAGACTCTATGGTTTTCCCCCAAGGTGGAACTCCAGATGGTATCACCCAATCAGTCAATCTGGGATTGGAGTGTGCCAGCCAGAGTCCATTGCTTCTGTTCAAGGTACCCCCCCACAGAACCAGCAAAGAAAGCACAAAAAAAAATGTTAAATATTTGACAAAATTAAATATACAAAAGTTAACCAAATGTGCTCGCTACAATTAGAACAAATTTATTTCAATATTGTCAAATGAAAATATAAACAGAAACCCATGTATTTATGCTGCAGTGAATGTGTATATGAAAACTCAAAATGAAAAAGTGTTTGTGTGTGTGGGGTTACCGACTGTGTGGCTGCAGGTGTGGCCATCACACCCTACTAGGCTTCAGAATAAAACATATTTCCTGGAAACAACTGCTAAAGTTTAGAATTTAAGTAAAATCACATAACACATACATTAAGCATCAGTTTAACACTGACATTGTCAGCTAATATGTTGGAGGGAAAACTTCCCACAGAGTTCTCTTGGGATTTAAGGTAACACATTTAGTAACCATAGTTTTTCTGTTACTTTCGTCATATTAATTTATATTAATTTCAAATGAACTCTGTTTGTTTTGCATCCACTCCTTCCTAGCCCCTAAATCCATTTTATGTTCTCATACGTTGTCTAGCCTCCTAAATTTTATTAACTAATTCAAAATCTACTCATGCAAGATGTTTAGGATCAAGTTATTGTCACTTATCAGTCATTTTGTATTAATTATGGCTCATGGTTCTACCTCCTGATTACTAGATATATTGTTCAATTTTCGTTACGAAGAAAATAAGGTTGTTTCCTATGAAACAGTATTAAAGAGTTATTGACATATTCCATGCTTCCTGTCCTGCGACACATGAAATTAAGCCAAATGCTAACCTTTGCTTGATTTTGTGCTTAAATGATTGTTTCTTCAGCTGGTTTTCAGTTGTTCATTGAAATTTCTCAAAATAAGTTGCATGTTAATCATATTGATTTTGCAGGGAGTTCCAGCTGGTGGTTTGTAAGTAAATGGTTCCAAAATCTATTTTCCTTTTGCATCTGAAAATGCTCTTTAAGAATCTCTTGAAGATCAAATTTCAAGTTCTAATTTGTGACAATGATAAAGATGCCACATTCCTTTTCAAGCAATCCTCAAAAAACAAAACAAAAAAAAACAAATAAATGCTCCTTAGACCAAAACCTCCGAACTCCCAGTTCTGTCGTTTGAAACATTTTGTTCTGTAGAATTTTATCCACTAAAAGCGTACATTTAAGCATGTCACCTCCAGTGTAACATCATAAACAACTATCTGAAGTTGTGGAATGTTTCTCAATGTTCCACAATTCTCTTCCTCAACATATTGTGATGCAAAAGAGGTTTCCCTATGGCCATCTCCAATTTTAATTAGATAAATCTTGAGGCAACATTACGAATGTTTCCGGATCTTACCTTCCCCTATGTAACAGATCGTTTGATAACATTTGGGTGTCTTCCATTGGAACAAGGTGGGTAGAATGCGAAAGATTAGCAACTTCTGAAAAAAAAGAGAACTTAAAAGCAATACAGTTAATTATTTGTTAGTCCGATTTTAAATGCAACTCGTGCAATCAAACCCTGGGCCTGTTTGTGTCACTTAATAGTGAGGCTGAATCTGTTCCACAATGAATCATCTCTGGTCCAATAATGTTCATTTGTGTCGCTGCACGTTTCATAGTTGACAGTTTGAAAGAAGATCATGATGACGTTGGACTTGTACCTATTTCTATGCAAAATGAATAAAGTATGGAAATTAATTAACAACAAACTGTGCAGAAATTCACATTTAATTCATACTAAAATATGATTCTCATGAATTAAATAATAAAAAAACAACTTTTAAACAAGCAACAAAGGATTAAAAATAAAATGAAAGTAGTATCTTAAAACTGAATGCAAAGATATGTATGATGTATATGTATCAAATATCAGTTATTCAGCTTTACAAGGTAAAAACATCAAGAGTGAAATACTAGGTGTGTTTGATAATAATAATCTGTTTACTAACATTATTTATACAGCTTCTCAGGATCTCCTCCGCCCCCTTTTAAACATGTCTTAAGGAGTCGGGGCGTGAGACTTTATTAAAATCATTATTCCTATTACAGTATTTGCACAAATGCAGTATTAATGTGTTTAAAAAGTCTGGTTGGTCTGACCTTTTTATTTTAATTTGTCCCATTTTAACATCTTGAATATATTATCTACCTTTATAAAGGGAAATTGTATTTATCTTTATCAAGAGACAATTAATTATTTTGCTAGGGAAAGAACTCATCATGGCCATCAGTGTTTTGACTTGGAAATATTCAGTAGCTGTTTAATGTTGTAACTTATTATAATTAATTTTCAAAAATACTTTATTAGTCCCCAAGTGATTAATAAACAAATTTCACTAAATTGTTTAAATATTAGTATAAATTGGATTAATTGGAAATTGTTTTCCCCTCTTCCCTATTTCTTTTAAGATTAAGGGATATTTGGTTACTCTGTGTTGTACTCGTACTCGTCGTCTTCCGCTTTATCCGGGACTGGTTCCTCTCGATGTGGAGGAGCAGCGGCTCTACTCCGAGCCCCTCTCGGATGGCCGAGCTCCTCACCCTATCTCTAAGGGAGTGCCCGGCAACCCTACGAAGGAAGCTCATTTCAGCCGCTTGTATCCAGGATCTTGTTCTTTCGGTCATGACCCAAAGTTCATGGCCATAGGTGAGAGTAGGAACGTAGACCGACCGGTAAATCGAGAGCTTTGCTTTTCAGCTCAGCTATCTCTTCACCACAGTGGACTGGCACAGTTCACCCATTACTGCGGCAGCCGCACCAATCCGTCTGTCGATCTCCCGCTCCATTCTTCCCTCACTCGTGAACAAGACCCCGAGATACTTGAACTCCTCCACTTGAGGCAGGAAATCCCCTCCAACCTGAAGAGGGCAAGTCACCCTTTTCCAGTCGAGAACCATGGCCTCGGACTTGGAGGAGCTGATCTTCATCCCAGCCGCTTCACACTCGGCTGCGAACCGCCCCAGCGCATCCTGTAGGTCTTGGCTAGAGGGGGCCAGCAGGACCACATCATCCGCAAAAAGAAGAGACGAATTCCACTGGTCCCCAAACCAGATCCCCTCCGGCCCTTGGCTGCACCTAGAAATCCTGTCCGTAAAAGTTATGAACAGGACCTGTGACAAAGGGCAGCCCTGAGTAGAAGAGTGAGTAGAAGGGAGTCCAGCCCCTCTCGAGGAGATGGGTTCCAGAGCCCACGCTGTGCGTGGTGGTGAGCCCGACTATTTCTATTCAATATCTCTCAACCTCCCGCAGAAGCTCAGGCTCCTTCCCCCCTAGTGAGATGACATTCCACGTCCCTAGACCCAGCCTAAGCATCCGGGGATCGGGCCGCCGAGGTCTCCACCTTCGTCCGCTGCCCAATCCTCTTTGCATCAGTCTCTCACGGTTCCCCTTGCAGGTGGTGGGCCCACTGGGGGAAGGCCTCGCGTCTCTCCTTCGGGCTTGGCCCGGCCGGTACCGCGAGGAGCAACCCAGCCACCAGGTGCTCTTTGACGGGTCCCGACCCCAGGCCTGGCTCCAGGGTGAGACCCTGGCCTCGCCGTACCAGGCGACGTCACATGCCTCGATTTTGTGGTCCTCATGAAGGTTTCCTGAACCGCCATTTGTCTGACCCGTCACCCAGAGCCAGTTTTTCATGGGAGACCCTACGAGGGGCATTTAAGCCCCAGACAACATGGCCTCTAGGATCATTCGGGCACTCAATCCCCTCCACCACGTTAAACTGGCGGTTCAAGGAGGGGGACTCTGTTTCTCGGGAACTTTATTCTTGCAGGTTTATGTAGAGTATAGGTATCTTCTCCTGATAAAAAATCTAACTTTTTCAACCGCTACCTTCTTCCCCCTTTCATCTTGCAAAACCCTCCTCAACCTTTCTATACCCCCTAAACCTCCCGGATTTGATGGGTTGTAATATACATTCTTCATGAAACCTTCTTTCAGCCATCCCAGTCTCATGCTCACTCTGATGACAACTTGTTAAATAATGAAAAAAACACCAGGGGGTATGTTTATTCTTCTCTTTTTTTTTACTTGTATTTAATAGAAAAACAGAAGAACACATTCAGATAATAAAGATCAATTTAAGCCTAGCCTAGCCTAGCCTTAAAAGTAGACAGTTTGTCCATCTAGAGCCCACTGATGGCCTTTGTTATACTAAAAACCACAATGATTGGGATACCTCTCTCTTTCAGATTGATTATAACTATTGGAAAAGAGAGGGGGTCATACGGGTAGCAGAATATGTAGTGTTCTGTATATATATATGCAGTATATAAACTCCTAACTGCTCCATGAGTAAAATCAAGCACGGTGCCTGTCTGCCTGAGAACTCATGCTCCATGAAAATGATATTGCAGATTTTGTCATCATGATATCATTGCATGTATCATTATGTGATTTCCCTCCTCCCCTAGCCGAAAGTGAAGTTAGCCAAGGCAGTGGAGTTGAAGTTCAAAATCCACCAGTACCATAAGCTAGCCACAGCTTTCTGTCCGAGCTTAGGGAGTTTCTTGAGGAAAACTCTTACTGGTCAGGAGTACGAGGAGGTCATCAACACCCTGGCAGCACTCATAGAAACAGGGACAGAGGAGAGAGTGAAAGGCTGTGTGGAGAAAGAGGGTGAATAATACTAGCATCAGCAGAGCACTTACAGAGTAATTGTAAATGGCAAAATCCCTTCCTTTATGTTATTTTGAGGCATACATTTACACACACATAGGTGTGTATTATCTGTTAGGTAATGTTTAATATAGGTAAGACGTGTGTTGGACCAAAAAAAAATTGTTAGATCAGTGGTTTTCAAACTTGCTCCTCAGGACCCACTGCCCTGCATGTTTTAGGTATTCTTCTACCTCCACACACCTGACTTAAATAACTGGGTGATTAACAGGCCTCTCCAGCCCTTGGTGGATGCTGAGGAGGAAATGCAATCATTTGATGCAGGTGTGCTGGGGCAGGAACAGATCTAAAACGTGCAGGACCTGAGGACCGAGCTTGAAAACCATTGTGTTAGACTACAAAGAACTATATTGCAAATGGAGTCACAGGGTCGCCAATTGGTGCTACAGTACATGACTGACTCCAAGTGGACCCGGTTCCAGTCTCTTTTCGACTTCTGGCAGGAGAGGTCAGGTGGGCTAGAGCCAGTTGCCAAGAAGCTGCTAGCAATACCAGCAACAAGTACTCCTGAGCGTAGTTTCAGTGCTGCTGGAAGACTGATTGAGGAGAGATGTTCCACCCTCGATCCAGAGAATGTAGATGCACTTTTGTTCCTACATAGCAACATATAAGGTTCCTGGACTTATCCAAGAATGTGTTTAATGTTAGATGGATGTGTTTATTCTTTCTAAATTGTGAAGGTAATGAAGGTAAATTCTGTTCACCAAGTACAGTTCTCTTGCTAGGTGCATTTTTCTTTTGTTTCAGCAATTTGAAACATAAAAGTAATGTCATTGTTCAAAGGAAACAATCACTTAATAAAGGAGTAAAATACAACTATGTACATTTTGTTTTATTCAACTAAGATAGGCATGGTCTGTTTCCTTGTTTGATATTTTTATTATTTCTTCATTATTATTCTTTTTACTTTAACTGGCCTTTACTACAGCTAAAAACAGGGACCTAACTGGTCCTTCAAAGAAATTGCCAAAAGACTAAATGAAGAAAACAAAAATGGGAGTGGCACAGGAGTAGGAGTCGTTCTAAATGGGAGCAGGATGGGAGTGGGAGTGGGATGGGACAGGATTTTTTTTTATGCTGGCCTGGGATTGGGATGGGACAAGACATTTTTCTGTGGGAGCAGGATGGGACAGGAGAGAAAATCCACTCCTGTGCCACCCTCTATTCAATTCCATTCTAGAGAGCAACATCTGGGTAATGGACATTGTGTAGTTAGGAATTATGATATCAAAGGTTGCAGCCTGAATTCTTTCACTTTTAAATTAGGTGAAACTGTTCATGTTGTGCATTCATTAAAATATACAGAATTTTTAAAACTGGTCTCTGGGTAGATATTCTTACAACTGCTGGAAGAATCCTCGGAATACTGTGAAATGCCTGTGAGATTTACCTGGTGGTGAACTTGTTTGACAAGGAATTGAATGTAACATATCCATTTTTCTGTAAAGGTTGCACACTGTAGCTTTCAGTTATGATGAACATGTTAAAATGCTAATAGTTGAAGCAGATACATTTCATTTATTGTCAAGGATTAGAAAACGTTTTGCAAGACGTGTTTTCTTTTGGTCACTTCCAAATTGTAAACTTAAAGAGTTTGTAATAAATATTTTTTATATTGTTTTGTAGCTGACTTATTTTTTAAGGATTATCATCTGAGAAGGATTTAAAAAGTTTATTCCGTTGCAGTGGCTTTACAAAATACTACATACATGCATACTACTTTCACTCAGACACAGTACTTACTCAAATACAACTTTGAAGCACTTTAAATGAGAATTTCCAAAACATGGGGGGGGGGGTATAGGTACACCACCAACACGGCAGTTGTGCTGCTGACCTCGACTCGGGACGTGAGACCTCCTCAATCCCACCGGAACGTCTTCCACTGAGGAAGCGGAGACTGGGGACCTTGGGGCGGGCTCTCCGATCTCTGATGCTGAGGTCACCGAGGTGATTAAAAAGCTTCACAGTGGTAAGGCCCAGGGGGTGAATGAGGTTCTCCCGGAGTTCCTTAAGCCTCTGGATGTTGTAGGGTTATGTTGGTTAACGTGACTCTGCAGCATCGTGGGGACATCGGGGGCAGTTCCACTGCATTGGCAGACCAGGGTGATGGTCCCCCTATTCAAAAAGGAGGACCGTAGAGTGTGTTCAAACTATAGGGGAGTCACACTCTTAAGCCTGGAGAGGAGGGTCCATCGGATGGTCGAACCTTGGGTTCAGGAAGAGCAGTGTTGGTTTCGTTCTGGCCGTGGAACCGTGGACCAACTCTGCACCCTCAGCAGGGTCCTGGATGGTGCATGGGAGTTCGCCCAACCAGTTTACATGTGCTTTGTGGACTTGGAGAAGGCGTTCGACCGTGTCCCTCGGGGAATCCTGTGGGGGGTACTCCGGGAGTATGGGGTACCAGGCCCTTTGATACGAGCTGTTAGGTCCCTGTATGACCGATGTTAGAGCTTGGTCCGCATTGCCAGCAGTAAGTCGGACTCGTTTCCAGTGAGGGTTGGACTCCACCAAGGTTGCCCTTTGTCACCGATTATGTTCATTACTTTTATGGACAGAATTTCTAGGCGCAGCCAAGGTGTTGAGGGGATCCGTTTTGGTGGCCGTAGGATTGCGTCTCTGCTTTTTGCGGATGATGTGGTCCTATTGGCTTCATCAGCTCGGGATCTACTGCTCTCACTGGAGCAGTTTGCAGCCGAGTGTGACGTGAATCAGTGCCTCCAAGTCCGAGGCCATGGTCTTGAGCCGGAAAAGGGTAGAGTGCCTTCTCCGGGTCGGGGGGGAGGTCCTGCCTCAAGTGGAGGAGTTCAAGTATCTTGGGGTCTTGTTCACGAATGAGGGAAAAATGGAGCGGGAGATCGATAGACGGATTTGTGCTGCGTCAGCAGTGATGTGGGCGCTGTACCGGTCTGTTGTGGTAAAGAGGGAGCTGAGTCAAAAAGCGAAGCTCTCGATTTACCGGTTGATCTACGTTCCTACCCTCATCTATGGTCATGAGCTTTGGGTCGAAATGAGTTTCCTCCACAGGGTGTCTGGGCTCTCCCTTAGAGATAGGGTGAGAAGCTCGGTCGTCCAGGAGGGACTCAGAGTAGATCCGCTGTTTCTCCACGTCGAGTGGAGCCAGTTGAGGTGGCTGGGGCATCTGGTTAAGATGCCTCCTCGACGGCTCCCTGGTGAGGTGTTCCAGGCACGTCCCACTGTGAGGAGGCCCAGGGGAAGACCCAGTGCACGTTGGAGGGACTATGTTTCTTGGTTGACCTTGGGATTCCCCCGGACGAGCTTGTCCAAGTGGCTGGGGAGAGGGAAGTCTGGGTCTCTCTGCTTAGGTTGCTGCCCCTGTGACCCGACCCCGGATAAGCGAAAGACAATGGATGGATGGATTAAATTTAAATGGTTGATGTAAAGGGTTATCTTATTCATAAGCTAAGTCAGGGATGTCAAAGTCAAATACACCGAGGGCCAAAAAAACTAATTTGCTGCAAGCCAAGGGCCAGACTGGTTCAATGTTTATTAAAACATATTGAAATGATTGCACATAGCCTATTGAACCAAGACCTAACACAGAGTATATTATTTAATAATTAAATGAATAAAGCAATATTTGGTTATGGCTCTGTCAGTAACCTCAAGGGAAAACATTTTCAACAGGCAAACAGCAAAACATTTAATTGGTTTGAAAAACAAAGTATGTTTCTTAATATCAAGATAAATACATAAATAAAAGTGCATGCATTACAAACTGAAAATGCATGCTCTATGATCCTACTGATCACTGCTTTCAAATAGTAAAATAAGAAAATTAAAAAACTAAATCTGTTGTATTCTTTCTCATGGCTCTTATCTGCAATTTTCCCTGAGTACATTCAACTGAAAAATAAATATGAATAAATAAAATAAAATAAAATAAAATACAAAAATCTATGGCACACAGACAAAACAATACTTCCTTCATAGAAAAATCGCATCTTGTACAAACAAATGTAAAAATGTAACTGTATTAAAAACTGAAAAATACGTTACTGCTCTGTGATGCTCACTTGTCTGAGGCTGAGCCTGATACTTGGTGGTGTCTCATCTTTTGTACAAGTTCATCAATGTTTGGGGTGTTATGGAAATTCTTCTATTTAGTGCTACAAAGTATTCAAAAGTG
Organism: Crenichthys baileyi; assembly: GCA_036173005.1. Classification (NCBI taxonomy): domain Eukaryota; kingdom Metazoa; phylum Chordata; class Actinopteri; order Cyprinodontiformes; family Goodeidae; genus Crenichthys; species Crenichthys baileyi. Next base: position 484,127 of record JAHHUM010001159.1, on the reverse strand, counting down.
CAGTGAACTTTCATTAACCTCTCTTCTCTGACCTCAGTGTTTTTATTTGTGTTCTTGTATTTAGAGTAGATGGCCTCTCTAGCCATTTGCTGAAGAATTATGGTTAACACTTCCTAAGGGGGGGCAGATGGGGTCTTCATTCATGATTGTCTTATCTCTGTCCTGGGAAGGTTTAGGGGCCATAAAGTTAAACTCTTTGAAGCTGAGATAACACCCTCATTCTGCTATAAATACTGTCGGTAAACTGTGCTCTGGGCTCTGTTTTCACTGACTCGTCAGTGACAGGGTCTTCAAACGCAGAAATGCCTTTGAATAAAACTTATAAAGACAAAGTCTGGATTTTCTCTTATTGTGAGTTAATTTCTCTACCACTTTGATAAGAAAAATTCTATTATAGGGGTTAGGCTCTGAGCTGAGGAAATCCTCAGGATTGAGTGAAGGTGATTATCAGTAAGACGGCTCCTGTGTGATGTTTTGATTAGCTTCATTAAAGAGAAAAGTTGTTCACACAGGTATGTGCTGCCAAACATAGAGAGCGTCCGAGCAGCCTGGAAGCGCAACTGGGGCATTGTGTCGGGGATGAAACGTGCAAACTCAGCAGCACCCACTCTCTCATATTTTTCCTTCAATGAGTCATTGCACTGGAGCTCAATCAACTCCATTTGGTGCGCTTTCTACATCGACTGCAAAGGGATTGCTGAGCAGTTCAAACCTGCTTTTTGGGCTTCAAAGTCAGCAAATCGGCGTTGGAAGTCGACGGCAAGTATGTTGAGTTTATCAGCGAACTGTGCACTCGGGAACAGAGCGGTAGAGAGCTTCTCTTTCATGGTCTGGCAGCTGGAAAAGTGGCTCAAGTTTTCTTTCCTCATCTGCGTCTCCCACAGACTAAGCTTGGTTTTAAAGGCCTTCACTGTACTGTACATATCAGAGATGACACGTCCCCGTCCCTGCAGCTGCAGATTCATCACATTCAGATGGCTCGTGATGTCGCAGAGAAACGCCATTTCACACAGGAAAGTTTCATCTCGGAGCTCTGTTGTGTCTTTCCCCTTGCTTTCCATGAACAGACAGATCTCCTCATGTAGCTTGAAACATCTTAGCAGCACCTTTCCCCGGCTTAGCCATCGCACCTCTGTGTGATACGGTAAGTCACCACACTCTGTATCTAACTCGCCCAGAAATGCCTTGAACTGGCGGTGATTTAAACCTTTGGCTCTGAAGTTGTTGACTGCTGGCATTATGGTGCTCATTACATGTTCCATTTTCAAGGCTTGGCCACACAACGACTTTTGGTGTATGATGCAGTGATAAGCTGTCAGCTCATCGGTGACGTTTTCCTTCCGCATCGTCTCACGCATCCTTGCCACCAATCCATTATGTAGTTGTGCCATGCATAGGAGGTAATGCCAAAAACTCTTCTGTTATGCTCAGGCTGGAGTCTACTCCACGGACGAAAATTGACAGCTGGGCAATGTCAGATGTGTCCGTGCTCTCATCCACAGCATGAGAATATGCAATGAAATCTTTTCCCTTCTCACAAGTTGTTCTTTTATATTGGTGGAAAGCTGGTCTACACGTTCAGCAACGTTGTTTCTGCTCAAGCTCACGTTTGATAATAGCTGTCTTTTGTCTGGGCACACTGCGTCACAAAGTTTAAGCATACAATTTTTGATAAACTCTCCTTCTGTAAAGGGCCGGGCTGATTTTGCGACCTCTTTTGCCACAATAAAACTAGCCTTGACAGCAGCCTCGCTTTGTGATTTGGCATATGTGAACATAGCCTGCCTGGACTTAAGGCCTTCTGTAGCCTTTGTTCCGTTTCCATATTCTTGTCTTTGTCTGTGTGTTTCTGAGAAGTTTGATAGTGCCTTCTTAGATTATATTCTTTCATTACAGCCAAACTTTCTCCACACAGAAGACACACAGGTTTGCCTTTTACCTCCGTGAACATGTACTCTGCCTCCCACCTGGCTTGAAACCCCCTGTTCTCAGCGTCCACCTTACTTTTAGCCATTTTTGAGGAGGGGGTTACCTGAAAGTTGATCTCTGCTGTGATTGCTGATGAACAATGAAGCCGCTTGTGCGCACTACAGTGACTTCGCGGACTACCGTGGCATTGTGGGGAATGTAGCCTGTGGGCCTGTTCTAATAGTAATTAAATATCATCCAGGGGGCCATAGATAATTAATTCGCAGGCCGAATTCGGGTCCTTGACTTTGACATATGCGAGCTAAGTAATGAGTTAAAGGGAAGCGCTAAATTTTAACATTTCTATACATAAACCAAGACTGGGCAGAGTAAAATCTTAATTAATTTTTGACTTTTTTGTTTCTAATAATCTTGAAAAATTTGCTCCCAGTGGATAAATGGAAAATAATTAAATTGCTTAGTCTGCAACTACAAATTTTAGCTCAATTTTTGCAAGATTCTTTGTTCTTCATCACTCAAACTGCTGCATTGGTGATGAAGTTTATAACCCAGATATTCTGGTAAAGACATCAGAACCAAAGTAACTTTGTAGATACCAAGGCAGTCTCTGATACTACTGGCATGTACCGTAGATATATTTTGGTCCTCACATTTAGAACAACTATTTGGTATTGCAATGTTTAGGCTCTGACTGGAGCTTATCATCATAATGTTATACCTGTCTGAAAAACCTCTTGCTCATCTAAAATCCTGCATATATGAACTGGGGAGTGAGATCACAATTTTGTCAGTTTCACAGATGTCTTATGTAAAATCAATATCACATATTCTCAATTGAATTTAGGTCTGGACTTTGGGCCATTCTAACACTTGTCCCTGATGATTTGCAGGTTTTGTTACAGAATTGTACAGCATTTAGGAGAAAACTATCCCCAAAGCATTATGCTGCTGTAGTCGCCCTGAAAAGGGGAATATTGAATAAATGAGTCACGGACACGTCTTTCCTCTGCTCAGGCGTATATTGACTGAAGAAGTGCCGTGCCCTTTGTTATCGCACAATAGTGCTACACCCCCTCTGCTGGTCCCCTTTGGTTACTACATCTACTGAAACCAAACAATATTCAGATATGAACCGAGAAACTATACCTCTGGCTTACAATAAGCACATTTCAATCCATCACACTGCCACCCCAATGTTAAATAAAGGGAAAAGTGTGTATAGCTTATTGTATCCATATCAATAAAAATTTGTTGTGTTCTGACCAGAGAACTTTCCTCCACAAGCTTGCTGTGTCGCCTACACGGCTTGTGGCCAAATCAGACTTCTTGTGAGTTTCTCTCAGTAATGACTTTCTTATCACTCTTATGGGAGCTACTCCCAAAGTGAGCTTGATAAGATAAACTGATGTACATTTTTTTTTCCTAAAACAAGTATGACCTGAACCCACTGACATCCTGTTTTTCTTGAATACAATTACATGCAACAGAAGCTGTAGCTTATGCCATTTGGAATTTTTCTTAGTATCTTCTTGAGATTTCCTGTAGAGCCTTTTTTCTGTCAAATCTCAGATTTTTAAAGGATCTTTTTACTCTGTACAGCGTCTTGAACCGAGTGGATGATTTGTACTGTTGCAAATTCGAATAGCTTTGGGAAAGTTTTTAATGTATGCTTTCCAGAGCTTAGTTAATATCTCCATGAGAGCTGAAGCACAGACAAATTGAAGACGAAGCGTTAAGGATGTTATGCAGAAACAAACTGAGAAGAAAGTAGATAGATGTGTAGGCCATCTTGGTGAATATAGTAAATACAATTGATCAGCCTGGGGCAATGGAGAGGAAGCAGCAGGCATTTAACTAACCGTGTGTTTCGTGTAGATATGACAGCAAGAACATATTTTAGTCTTCAACAAGATAACTATATGCTGTTATGGACTGTACAGGCAGGCAGACCAAGAATGAAATGTAAAACAGGAGAGAATGTAGTGCTTGTTTATATCTAAACTCTGATAAATGCCTTAGTTTAGGAAACCACTTATGGACCTGGACTGTTTAAGAGTGCACTTCTGTTCACCAACAGAAGATTTGTGATATTTTGTTAGCTTTATGACCCATGCCAACATCAAACCCACCGAGTTGGAAAGATTACTGTGGTCTTTGCGACACCTTCAAAAAGTTGGTGTGGCAGCATCATGCTTTGTGTTTTCCTCAGCAGGAACATTTAAGCTTGTTAGAGTCACACTTTTCAGATTTTCACTAGTAAAAATCTTGAATACCATCTGTCATTTTCTTTTTCTTTCACAATACATGCACTATCTTGGGCTGGGCTGTCACATAGAATTCCAATAAAATACAGGAAGGCTTGAGTTTTAATGTGACAAACTGTGTAAAGAACCCCGCTTGCATTAAAGAAGTTATACAAGCAATGATTAGCACAATAATCCATTAGAACATATTGTATTTCATCCTGTGCAGCAGTTCCACTGAAAAGAAAGATGTGGAAACTAACTGTATGTTTGGCTTAAGGTTTCCCACTGCACTATTTATACCTACAGCCACACTCTTTGAGTCAGACAACAACATGTCGCTCCAGGCTAGTTTCATAGCAAGCTCCAGCTTCTTCTTCCAGGCTGTTATCTTTTGGTTGTGTTGAATTGTGTGATGGGAGGCATCATCAGGCTTATCCTCTATTCTTCTGCAGGTTCCTCTGCACTCCAGGTCTAAGTAAAAAAAGAAATCAGTTCTCAGTCTTGCCAGATTTCGCCCAACGCAAACAATGTTCCATCATGATTTTCTTCACTTCACCTCCCCACAGACACATTTCTCTTGCTCCTACTTAGAGGTGACAATGAGCATAATCAATCTTCCTAACTAAGTAATGTGGCTTGGATCACTTCAAACATCAATCAAAGTCTTGGGCACGGTGGAAGCACAGGGGTTGGGAACGTGCAACCCATCTACAGAGGCTTCAGTCCTCAAACACCGCTTGTGACCTGGTCCGACTCCCGCTCAAGGCACATTTAATGCATGTCTTCCCCCTCTCTTCACCCCTTTCCTGTCAACCTACTAAGAAACAAAAGCCACTGATGCCAAAACAAACAAACAAAAAAAACATCAATCAGAGACTCCATTCCAGACTCATCATAGCTCAAATAGATCTAAAATCCATTGCCTCATTAGATCATCCAGCTGATATCATTCTTCATTATCTTGACATCCCTTTCATCCTGAGAAGATAGTCTCTTAAAGTAGGACTTTCATTTTTTTCAGAAAGCTGCACCAATGTTGACACCAGGGCAAAAACTGTTCCTATTATCACTGTCCCTAATCACTTTGTAGGTCGTTGGAGAATATGAAAGAAATCTTATTCAGGATGTGCAGCATGTTGCATGCATAAGGAACAATAGTCTTCATGGCCAAAAGTTTCAATTTTAGTTTCATCTGGCTTTTTATGCCATTAAAGTAAAGACTTCCTCCTTCCTGAGTGACCTTTCAGCCCATGTTGGTATAATGACACTGTCTTACCTGCTTCAGCCAGGATCCTAATACGATCTTTTGTATTTAGTTCTGTGTTCTAGTCCCATTGAAAACCAGTTTATCCCTGGGATACTAAACCCATCTCCTTCCTGAACGGTATGATGGCAGGATATTCCCTCCTGGTTAATACTATTTGCAAAAAAATATTTGAATAGTTTAAGGCATCTGGTAATTAAACCCAATCAGAATTCTGCTGTGGCTCTAGGTGGTGTAGCTGCCTGTGTGCCAGGTGGTGGGTGCTGTGGGAGAACCTAATATAAAAAATGATGAAAAGGACCTTTTATTCAGAACACATCTCTGAATCATCTTCATAATACAAAATCCCAAAGAATCCCAAATCCCTGACACAAGTCAGGGTGTGTATAAAAGTCATTTCATTGTTGTGTATGTGAAACCATTGACCAATCCGATGTATCCTATTCATTTACGCACATGTTCTGGCACCCTCAACACTGGACTGAGGCCATCAGTGGGCCAAAATAGGCTCTGGGACTGGGAGGGGTGGTTGAGAGATTCGGGTATGCCTGGATGGCTGAGAGTGTGGAAGAGTGCGGCAGTGAACAATTAAATACAAAACTCAAAGTTCTCACTCATCACAGTCTTCACGGGAGAACTTTATTTGCTCACAGTGCACAAAATGTCTCCATCAAAAATCCACAAAATTCCCCAACTTAATGTCTTCCAGGGCATTTTTATTGAGATTCATAAAATTGGTGTGTATGTGAAACCTTTTGACCAATCCAATGTAATAATCTGATTCAAGTTCAACATGGAACTCTTGACAGGAACATGCTCTCTCAGGCCAAGAACACACTTTAACAAAATACATTTCTTCTACAAGAGCACCTGCCGGTGCCTGCATAGTGCCTGTACTCCTGGCTGGTCTGGCGGATCTCTGGGTCCTGGGCTGCCAGCAGTGGGCTTGCTTTGCTTGCCTGGACCGGTCTGCTGGAGGAGGGCAGCTGCTCTGTGGGGTCTCACTGGTGGTGTCTTTGGGAAACTCTGGGGGGGTCTCTGACCTTGGTTGGTGCTGGGCTGGTGTGGTTGCTGGCGGGAGAAGAGGATGCCAGTTGAAGAGCTGGCTCCCAAGGCGGGATTCCTGCTGATGCCTTGGTGTCCACCCCCTTCTCCCTCACATATGCAACAATACACAGCAGTAGGCTCTTGGGGTGTTGGACAATGGGCATTGTGGGCATAGGGGAGCTCAGGCCACATTAAGGAAGGGTGGACCCCCGTCTGATGGCCTTAGGCTCCCGAAGGTGTGTTGGGCTGGTGGAGGCTGCAGGGGCTGCACAGGGCTGTGCTGGGCTGCAATTGGCTCTGGTGAGCATGCCTCCCACTAGACCCCCACCCCCTCCAGGGTGAAATACAATGTACAGACCTACTTCTGTGTGAGGCGTTTGGCTGCCCTGAGGTGATGCTCTATGTCTGGCCACCTGATACCTGCCTCTTACCCATCGCAGCGGCCTTCCGGAGCTGGGTCTACCTGTAAATATGACAACGGACATCCCGGACTGTTGAGCAACTGAAGTTTTACATCAAGAATGGCAAAGAACTCCACCAATTACTTTTCTCAGTTCCCCAAACACTTATTGAGTGTTGAAAGAAAAGGTGATGTAACAAAGTGGTTAACACGCCTCTGTCCCAGCAGTTAGAATCAAAATAAAGCAGCAACTAAATATATGCAGTATTAAGATAAAACATATTGACAACATTGGCAAAAGGAGACACCCTCCCTGTTTATTTTAGGTACCTTTGTTTTATGACGTCGCAACATAGCCTCTAGCTTTTCTGGGGAACTAAGCTTTTATATTTTTTTTTACTTAAGAAAATCTTCATAACTCGTGTGCTTTATATTCTTATTGCCTCAGATAATGGACCTGTGTCTGTACTGGTTCTGTTAGATCTCAGTGCTGCATTTGATACAGTCGATCATAATATTCTCTTAGAAAGGCTGGAAGATGCTGTAGGGATCAGGGGAACAGCGCTAGGCTGGTTTAAATCTTATTTGTCTGACAGATTCCAGTTGGTTCATGTAAATGATAAATCATCTTTAAACTCCAGGGTTAATTGTGGAGTACCACAGGGTTCAGTACTTGGGCCAGTTCTCTTTACTATATATATATGCTTCCAATAGGTAAAATTATCAGGCAGCATAGAATAAATTTTCACTGTTACGCTGATGACACTCAGCTTTACTTATCCATGAATCCTGATGAGCCCAACCAGTTAGATAGACTACAAGCATGTCTTGAAGACATAAAAACTTGGATGACTTTAAATTTTCTGCTTCTAAATTCAGACAAGACAGAAGTTGACGTCTTTGGACCAGAGTCTTTAAAAAAGAAACTGCTTAGTCAATCACTTAACCTGGATGGCATTAAATTGACCTCCGATAATAAAGTAAAAAACCTTGCTGTTATTTTTGACCAGGACATGTCATTTAAATCCCATATTAAACAGGTTTCCAGGATTTCCTTCTTTCATCTCTGGAACATTGCCAAAATTAGAAATATCCTGTCCAGGAGTGACACTGAAAAACTAGTCCATGCATTTGTTACTTCAAGGCTGGACTATTGTAATTCTTTACTATCAGGATGTCCACAAAATGCAGTTAAAAGCCTTCAGCTGATTCAAAATGCTGCAGCAAGAGTTCTGATGAAAATTAAAAAGAGAGATCATATTTCCCCTACTTTAGCTTCCCTTCATTGGCTCCCTGTTAAATCCAGAATAGAATTTAAATTCTCCTCCTCACATATAAAGCCCTTAATGATTTAGCTCCATCATACATCAGAGATCTGATTGTTCCATATGTTCCTAACAGAGCACTTCGTTCTCAGACTGCAGGTTTACTGGTGGTTCCTAGAGTCTCTAGAAGTAGAATGGGAGGCAGATCCTTTAGTTATCAGGCTCCTCTCCTGTGGAACCAGCTCCCAGTTTTAGTCCGTGAGGCGGACACCCTGTCTACTTTTAAGACTAGGCTTAAAACTTTCCTTTTTGATAAAGTTTATAGTTAGAGTGGCTTAGGTTATCCTGAGCTATCTTCCTTATTTTACCTCCGTCTTCTTCTCCCCTTGTTGGATGGAGCAAGGGGGAGTCAGGTTTAGCCTAAACCGGCTCAGTTATGGTTGAGGTGCAAACACACCCTCCATTTCTGCTACCTGTATGACCCCCTCTCTTTTCCAATAGTTATGGTCAATCTGACAGAGAGAGGTATCCCAATCGTTGTGGTTTTAGTATAACAATGGCCATCAGTGGGCTCTAGATGGACAAACTGTCTACTTTTAAGGCTAGGCTTAAAACTTTCCTTTTGATAAAGCTTATAGTTAGAGTGGCTTAGGTTATCCTGAGCTATCTCTGTAGTTATGCTGCTATAGGCTTAGGCTGCTGGAGGACATAATGACCACTTTCACCCTCTTCGCTACATTCTCACACTACTCTCCAATTTTGCATTATTTGCTGTTATTTCAGCTTTTAACTTTGTTCTCTCTCTTTTCTCTTCCTAGAAGCTACACCTGGCCTGACTCTGTGTCTACCTGTAACACCTTTCTGGAGAGGGGCATCGTCCAAGCTTCTGCTGGCAACAACTTAATGCTCACCCTCTACCGATGATCCACATGGCCCTGTCTTTCAGTGTTTAACCCTTTCTCTCTCCTAGACATAGCTACTGACTGAGCTTTTATTGTAACTAACTCTATGTGCTCTCTTTCAGACTCTAACATTGAAAACTGGCTCAGAGTTTATCTGTTCTTTCTTTCTAGGGTAAACGAGTAAAGGAGCTACATCCATTAACATTTACCTTTTCCTTCCCATAGAAAGTACTCCTGGATCAGTGCTTCTTTGTTCTCTTTGTGTCTCTGCTCTGTTCTCTCTAACCCCCAGTCGGTCGTGGCAGATGGCCGCTCACACTGAGCCTGGTTCTGCTGGAGGTTTCTTCCTGTTAAAAGGGAGTTTTTCCTCTCCACTGTTGCTACATGCATGCTCAGTATGAGGGATTGCTGCAAAGTCAACGCCAGTGACTGTCCACTGTCTCTACATGCTCATCCAGGAGGAGTGAATGCTACAAGTCACTGACTGGATGCAATCTGCTGGGTTTCCTTAGATAGACAAACCTTTAATCCAATTTGAATAAATAACAGAATCTGACTGCACTGTTCAATGATTCAGATTAATTGTAATGCATGTACCTGACTTTTGTGAAGTGCCTTGAGACGACGTGTTGTGAATTGGCGCTATATAAATAAACTGAATTGAATTGAATTGAATTGGTCTTCTTTTCGCAAAGGAGACCAATATTAACTTTTCTTCACAAGACAGAAATGTCTTTATGAGCTGCTTGTAGGATTTTTAGTAGGCTTTCATCCATCCTTCTGTCTGTCCGTTGGCCCATCTTTGCCCTTCACACTGATTTCTGATAGATTTTAGTTTGATAGGATAACAAAAAAATAATATTTTATTATTGAGACTAAGATTTTTCTTTATGAAAGTACTATTAGAATGTTTCATCAAGTACTACATTTAATTGTCAGCTATTTATGACTCTTTATCAATGTGATTGATCTCTCCATACCACTACAAGTGTTTGTTGCTAAAAGTGCTTCTAAAGCATGTTGGATAAACTGATTTAAATCAATTTAGAACCCGGAAAGACCAGATCATTTATGTTATGTCTACAGTTGAAGATGGTGAAATTTTTGTTTATTAGAACTGTATGTCACACATTTAGAGCTACATGATTTTTCTCTGTTAATTTTTTACATGGATAATAAATGCAATGGTATTTACTTCAGGGTAAATTATTAGAATTCCTTATACTATGGTCATATGCTGTAGTGATTTCAACCTGCATGTACTTCATTATTGGCTGATGTAAGACTTTATTTCACATCTTGAGTTTAATGGATAATTCTGTAGTATTTTTACAAGTATTGTCTTTTTAGCATGTTCTACTGTTTTACCATACTTAGTGGTTTCCCCAATTCCACCGAAGTTAATTAATGTGACTATCCAGTTTACAAGCGATGCGTTCAATGCGGTTTTAGTGGGTGCCACTGAGGGCGTAATGTTTGTATTGTTTGTAGTGTTTGCTGTTGTGCTTACTGTTGCAGTGGGTGCAATAAATTTTTGCGTGGTATTTACCAAAAGCAGAATTATGTCATCTTGTTCGTCCTCTAACCGTAAACAGTGGATAACACTTGTTTCAAATTAATACATTTTCTTTGTCTGGAACTTTCCAAAGCATAATTGACTCTACTATTCCACCATTCGTAGCTTCTTCTAGCCTCAACCCATGTGCTTTATCTATTCTATCTATCTATCTATAGTGATAGCTCTATTCTAAGAGCTATCACATCTACGTCGACAGTCCATCCACAGGTAATTTTTACGACTTGTAGACCACATTTTATGTTTTCCTGATTTTTTACTGTAGTCTGATAATTGGAATCCATGTACCAACTACACATTCGCCGTTTGTCTTTTGTAAGTACTAAACTCGAAACAATTATGCTTCTACCCAACAAGTTAGCTCTAGTTTCTTGGGGTGAGATGCGTAACCTTATCCTTCCTCCTATCATTTCTAGCTTCCAAATCCCCTTCCCCTCTTAAGCTGCGATTGTGTCTGGATTTCTCATTACCAAGTTGTATCCATAATTACCTTCTTCACTCCAATGACTTTCTAATCTCACTTCCACGTCAAAACCATCATCCTTCATGCTCATTGTAATTGTAATTGAGAACTGATCTGCACCGTACTCTGTACTGTTTTCTTTAACATCTCTGCCACATAATCTTCTCCCATCATGGCTTACATGCACTTCATATTCTGTTGCTAGCCCTGTTTTGAATGCAGTGTCTGTATCGCTAGCCCTCCATTTCCATTCTGCATGCACGTATCTAATCTTACGAAGTTTTCTAATTGTCTGTGTTGACTTGGTTTTAACATTCACATGGCTCACTAGTTCTACTTCAGCTGGCAAGAACACTGGTGTCTACTGGTCTGGGTAATAATAAGTTGTTTTGTACTCATCTTTGTTGGAGATGGATCTTCCCTCCTTAACCAATATCACTGAGTCATTGTTCGTCTCTCTCAGATGATGGTCTCATTTCTCCACGATGCTGCTGCACCTCTCTACGCTTGACTGCACTTCTCGTTGCAATGATGTGTCCTTTGGTGCCGGCTGCAGATTGTAAGAGGTCATTTCTGCTTTCGCTGCTGTTTGGTACACCACCTCTGTCAACATCCATAGTTGAACACTTATTTGTATCACTTTCATCCTTGCAAATTTTCTGCTCATCCTGCTTAGAATTGAGTTCTACTCTGCCTTTTTTATGAATTTTTTTGCAATGAGTCAGATGATGCCATATGTCACTTCCCTCTAACTGAACGGCCATCGCAGTTGTTCTTTTGACCTTGCATGGGCCTTCCCATCTTGTTTCGTGCCACTTGCGCCTGTACACCTACATGTACACCAGATTTCCAGGCTCCACCGGTTTGTTCACCACCGTCTCTGGACTGGAACTTTTGCCGTTTTCCTGCAAATAGATGGCTCTATGGATAGCAGTTAGTAGTTCCATATAAGCTTTCAACTCTGTTTGCAACTGTTCATGGGCTGGTCCCTTGAACGGTAAACTCCATTGAGGCACAGGCATAGGTCTGCCAGTCAGCATTTCATGCAGTGTTAGGTGCGTGCTCCTATGCATTTGCATATGATAAGTGATTAGTGCAAGTGGCAAAACGTCTACCCAGTTTAGCTTAGGTGAAGCACATATTTTGTTCAGCTTAGCTTTTGAGGTTCCATTTATTCTCTCAACCATTCCCTGGCTCTGGGGATGGTAGACTGCACCAAACCTTTCTTTGATCCATAACTGCTGCAAAATACCTTTGACTGTTTTCTGCACAAATGCTGAGCCTTTGTCAGAACTGATTTCGGACGGGATCCCAAATCTGGGAATCACTTCTATTGCTAAGAATTTGATAACAGTATCTGCTCCCAGTTTTTTTGATGGGACGGCTTTAACCCATCGACTGAAACGATCAGTCACTACCAGCATGTACCGTTTAACCTGAACTGCTTTGATCATGTCTACAAAATCTATCACAAGAAGTTTGAATGGTCCCTCAGGGACCAGAATGTGTCCAATGGGTTATTTTATGCCTTTGAGAACATTATTTTGAGCGCATATGTCGCACTGGCTGAGATTTTCATCTACCATGGCTCGTAAATATGAGGACCAAAAACCTTGATTTCTCAACTTTTCTATCACCTTACCTCCATTGCAGTGATCTGCACCATGCGCTTCTGAAATCAGCACTTTTAACAATGCCACTGGTGCCACCAGTAGGCCGTTCTCACTCATTGTTGCATTTCTTTTTGCCCACAAATTGTGCTCACTGTTTGCCTCTTGTTGAATCAGTATCAAGTCTTCTGGCATTACCAAATGCTCACACTGATAAACTGAGCCAAGTTTAGAGTTTGAAAGAGAGCACATACAGTTAATCGCAAAAAAAGCTCAGTCAGTAGCTATGTCTAGGAGAAAAGTAGGGTTAAACACTGAAAGACAGGGCCAATTGTATCATCGGTAGAAGGTGAGCATTAAGTTGTTGGCAGCAACACTATATATCATCTTCAAACCCTGGAGTTCGAAGATGTTTTATCATTTACATGAACAAACTGGAATCTGTCAGACAAATGAGATTTAAACCAGCCTAGCGCTGTTTCCCTGATCCTGATTCCTACAGCATATTACAGCCTTTCTAAGAGAATATTATAATCGACTGTAACAAATGCAGCACTGAGATCTAAAAGGACAAGTACAGACACAAGTCCGTTATCTGAGGCTCGGAGAATATCATTAGTTACTTTCAGCAGTGATGTTTCCATGCTATTATGAGCTCTGAAACCTGACTGAAACTCTTCAAACAGATCATCGCTGTGTAAATGTTGATTAGCAAGTATTTTTTTAAAGAATTTTAGATAAGAACGGAAGACTGGATATAGGTCTGTAATTTATTAGATAATCTTGATCAAGTGAATGTCCCTAAGTAAAGGTTTAATTACAGCTACCTTAAAAGCCTGTGGTACATATCCATTTACTAAGGATAGATTAATCATATCTAAAATGGGGCTGGTAATCAGAAGGAACACTTCCTTAAATATTTGGTTGGGATTGGGTCTAACATACAAGTTGAAGGTTTAGATGAAGCTAATATTTCTGAAAACTCAGGAAGCTCCACAGGATCATAACAGTCCAAACACAGATCAGGTTCTACAATTACTTCCAATGTTGTCTCAATTGCTGAGGATGCAGTTATCATCTTCGGGAGTATGCCAGTGATTTAGTTTCTAATAGAATCAATTTTATTTTGGAAGAATCCCATAAAGTCATGACTGCTGAGAGCTAAGGGAATGGATGGCTCACCAGAGCTATGACTCTGTGTAAGTTTAGCAACTGTACTAAAGAGAAACATAGGATTATTCTTGTTCTCTTCTATTAATTATGAGAAATAAGCTGTTCTGGTTTGACGAAGTGTCTTTTTATACAACAGTAGGCTATTTTTCCAGATTAAGTAGGAATACTCTAGGTGTGTAGAGCGTCATTTTCTCTCCAATTTTCTAACATTGTTCTTTTAAAGTACGCATCTCTGAAACCAGGGAGTCAGCCTCCTATAAATAATTAACTTCTTTTTCAAGGGGGCTGCATTGTCTAATGCGCCACGCAACGAGGAAGTAACACTCTGAACAAGAGAATCAATTTGTGAAGGGGCAGAAACAAAATTATTGCCCTCCAATGTGTTTTTCTGTGATAATGAGGAAATTAAAAGTGAAACAGATTCTTTAAAGGTTGTTACAGCATTGTCTGATAATGATCTACAATAATGAAATTTTCTTTCAGGTGTGGAGTAAGGGCTGACATTTTTTTGGGAATCCCACGGGTCACGAATCTCGCGGGATGGGAGACAGCATTAGTAAAGATCACGTGATTGGGATGGTACAGAATAAAAAATGAACAGGAGCAGACGGGAGCGGGAGCTAACCAATAGGAGTGAAAATAAACTAGGTAAAACTGAGACTTTGTTATACACTTTAAAAAGAAAAAAACTTGGATCGACGCCGCCATTGTGTAGTTTTTTTCCAAGAAGCATTTACTATAATGCGAGTCAAACGAATTACACGACCCACAAGCCAACAGTGCTTCTGATCGACGTTTTCCAGCTGCGTTCAGAATGGAGGGAGCAAACGCAGGTGGAGAACTGGACGTGGTAAAATTGGATTTGCAACGTAAAGTCAGAAGTAATATCTATTAAACTCATAGAGCTGACAGGAAAGTCGCAAATATTACCGAAGTTCAGGAGAGTTGAATGCAGCGGTGTTAACATGCAGTATGCTGCTTGTAAAATGTGTTTAGTCGTAATCAAGTACACCAGTGATTAAGGCACACTTGTAAGGCAAATTCTGGACTGAATCAGCCCTGCATCTCTTCATTCGTCAAACGAAAAGTACCATCACGTGTCAAGTCTCATCTGACCAACAAAATTGCTCACATGTGCACTAAAGATTTAAGACCCTTTGCCACAGTAGAGGGGAAAGGTACGGAGGCCGCGAGGGGACATGGGGGAATTTTTTTCTTTTGCGTCCCCACGCAATACTTTTGCGTTTGCTCGCAAAAATTGTTAATCGCCTTGAGAAAGCTGTGGATTTGGAACAGCAGCACAGATGACAAACTGCTCACAAAACAAACAGCACTGATATGGCATTAATATGGTTTATTTGTCATATGCAGGTTAACATGCAGTCAACAATGCGATTAAATGCTTAGGATAAGAAGAACCATTCAAATCACGATAAAAACAAAAGCACTAATGGAGCGCAAAAAAAGAAAGTACACATCATGCAGCAGCAATAAGCAAATAAAGTGTCACAGTCGTGGTTTCGTGCAGTATTATTGTCCAGAGTTCAGTAGTTTGACAGCTTGTGGATAAAAACGGTCTTTAAGTCTGATTGAAGATCATTTTATTTAAGGCCGATTTCAAAATAAAACTCAATAAATCTCAAAAACGGGTGTAGAGTTTGTTCCATTTTTGCAGTTATCTGGTTTGGAAACTATCCCACAAAATATTGTGAGATAACGCAAAGACTATTGCGTGGGGACGCAAAAAGTATTGCGTGCGAATGCAAAAGTATTGCGTGGGGACGCAAAAGAAAAACAATGTCCCATGTCCCCTCGCGGGCTCCGTAGAAAGGCTTCATCAAGGGAAGATATTAAATACATATGTTGTGAAACAGAAAAAATTGAATGTAACATTAAATGTACAATTTATTTTAATACATCATTAAATAATTAAGCGTACCACTAATTACGTCATGTCGTCTTTAAAATTATGCTTAATTATTCAGTGCCACATTTCATTGCATAATAGTCAATTTCATGATATAATGGTACATTTATTGTTTCTAATGATGTATTAAATAAATAAATGGTACCTTTAATTTAATGGCACATTTAATGTTACATTTCTTTCATGTTACATTTACTGCACTTATGGGACATTCACAACATTTATTTATTTAATGATGATTTTATAGTATTAATTTTGTCCAGTTTGACCCTCCATTCTTGGTGCCTGTATAGGAGGTCATGTCAGAATTTGAATCAGGTGTGCTGGAGCAGACACATGTAAAACTTGCAGGGAAGGGGTCCCTGAGGACCGGGGCTGTGAACCATTGAGGTACAGTTTCTAAATTGTGAAGGTAATGCCTTTTTACACTTTTGTTCACCAAGAACAGTTCTCTTGCTAGGTGCATTTTTCTTTCTTTTCAGCAATTTGAAACATAAAAGTAATGTCATTGTTCAAAGGAAACAATCACTTAATGAATGAGTATGAATAAATACATTTTGTTTATTCAGCTAAGATAGGCATGGTCTGTTTCCTTGTTTGATATTTTACTATTTCTTCATTATTATTATTTTTACTTTAACTGGCCTTTACTACAGCTAAAAACAGGGACCTAACTGGACCTTCAAAGAAATTGCCAAAAGACTAAATGAAGAAAACAAAAATGGGAGTGGCACAGGAGTGGGAGTCGTTCTAAATGGGAGCGGGATGGGAGTGGGAGTCAATTTACCAGGAGTGGGATGGGACAGGATTTTTTTTTTATGCTGCCCTGGGATTGGGATAGGACAAGACATTTTTCTGTGGGAGCGGGATGGGACAGGAGAGAAAATCCACTCCCGTGTCACCCTCTAGTGTGGAGTACTCGGTTAAATTAAACTCAAAGGTTATTATAAAATGGTCAGACAGGACAGGGTTATGAGGAAATATTGTTATTTGTTTATAATCAATTATATTTAGGCTATCAATTTCAGAGTCAACATGAATGTTAAAATCCCCCACTATAATAACTTTATCTGTATTTAACACTAAATCAGATAAAAGGTCTGAAAACTGATCTAAAAATCGAGAGTAAGGACCTGGTGGACGGTACAAAACTCAAACAGAAGTGGTTTTAGTGCTTTGTAATTTGGATGAGGAAAACTAAGGATTAAACATTCAAAAGAGTTGTAGCTATTAATTGGTATGGGACTAATCAATAAATCGGACTGAAAGACGGTTGCTACTCCTCAATCAGTATTTCCAGGTATGTGAAAATTCAAATAATTAATAGGAATTGATTCATTTATAGTAACATAATCCTCTTGGCTGCAGCCAGGTTTCTGATTGTCACAAATCAAGTCATTAACTAGAAAAGTCTTTGAAGAGAGAGATCTTATGTTCAGTAAGCCGCATTTAATAGTTTTATTTTTCTTTTCAGTCTGAGTTGTGTTTATTTTAATGAAATTTTCACAGCAGAAAAACTACGAGACAGTGGTTGTGCTGCCAAATACGAGCTTTGTTTATGAGAGACTTGAAAAATGTTTGGGGTAGTTCTTGTGTGAACTCCCAGAAAGCGCGTGAAACCATGTGAACTTCTGCTCTCGCGAGCGTCGTTTCCACAACCGGAGCCATAGCTGGGCCGGGCTGGCCGGAGCGCATTTTGAGTGGCTCTCTGCAGCACGACCGCACCGCAGCTGCACCACTGCTGCACTGCGTTCAGTGTGAGCCCGGCATCATTCAATCGAAGCAGTGTGTCAAACTAATTCAATTATTATCAACTTTTCATTGTGCTGAACTGTTAAAACTCATTCTACTGCATTCTGCTAAGCTGGTGATAAAGACAAGGTCTGATTCCAATGGTTCTATGTCTTCTTTATCTGTGCTGTTGTGCCCCAGCCATGGGTGAAACAACTGTACACAGACAAAGAGGTAAAAAACTCAGAATTCTTCGTTCGTCATAGTTCATTGCCATCTTACCAGAGTCTATAGACCTTCCTCTACGCCATTTTAGTTTTCCACTACTCTATGTGATGGCTAGTTAACAACATTAAGATCAATTGTTCAAAGGAATACTGATTTTTAATTCAGCAAATAATATTTCCTTAATTATGCCCCAGGGGTTTTTTGTGAAATTTGTGCTTGAAATAACATGCCCAAATGTAATTAAGTTTTTCTCAGAAATTACAAACTCTACTTATATAATCTTGGTATCAAATCAAAGGAGATTCCATCAGAAGTGTAAATATCAAAGTAGGTGCTATTGTTCCAGAGATGAGGATGGAACAGAGAAAAAAATTCAGATTTCTTTCCCTCGCCAAAAGTTTTTCTGAATTGTACCGTATATAAACCTTTTAGATATAACATGAATAAGGCTACAAACTTTGAAAACCCTAAATCCACTTGTGGACAGTACCTGTGCAAAAATAAATGCAGCTGAGGTAAACTAAAGCAAAGTTACAGAGCTTTTAGTAAAGATATACCTAGGTGTTTTGCCCATTGGCACATGTTGGCACATGTTGACACATGTTGGCACCATTTACAAAAAACGGGGCTTTACTTGCAAAACTTAATAAACTTTTTTCATGTCTAATGGTTCATTTTAACATATTTGTTCCTTAAATTACCGACACTTATTTTCCATTTTTAGTAAAAGACTAAGAAACTGCCAACAGCTTCCCCGCGACCCACTATGGAAGAAGCAGTATAGAAAATGACTGACTGACTGACTGACTAAAAAACTGCTCTCTTTTGCTCCAACTGCTGCACATTCACTGAGGCAGCTGTACGTGAAGCAATACCTTGTGTTTGGTTGGTCTGAATTGTACAAACGACCCCTCCTTTTAATCCGTAGAGCCAGTAGAATAAGATTATACCAAATACATTGACGTCAGTCCCACCAATTACCAGCTGTAAAAAGATGACCTGTGACGCAGACTGAGTGAATTTTACCTTTGTTGAATCAACACGTTCTATCCAGAAACAGGAAGCAGGAAATGTGCTACACCACTGCCAAGCACACTGGTAGATGTAGTTGTCCAATAAATGCGGCTTATTTAGATGGATTAAAGATTTGGAGAAGAAAAAGATGAAGGTAAGAAAGGTTTTAGATTATGTTTTTCATTCGTGAGTGATAATTTTGGTCTTTTTTTGCTGCTGCTTTACTAAATCCTGGGTGGATTGTGACTAAACTTATTTTTTCGAAATCTGTGAGGTCCATGCTCTCTGCGGATATGCTTTGTGTGTGTACAAGCTGCCGGGAGGGCAGCTGAGACTGAAATTTGTGGTGATAGCATTTTGTGCATTTCTGATTCAACTGCTTGTAGTTTTAATTAAATGGTTTATATCAGCTTTTAGCCAAGAGTCTGACATTTTAGAGGAAACCGCACGTCTTTATTCAACTAAGGAAACGTAGAGCAATGATTGTAGCAAATAAAAAGTACACTTCCTCCCCCGGGATGAGTAGCAAGATCATATTGCTAAACTAATGGTGGTTAATCAAAACAACATTTAGAAACATGTCCAAAAAGGTTATTGTTTTCTAATTTCGACAAATCATTCTTTAAAATGTTATCTTATTAAAATAAGGTTTTATCTACCCTGCTGATTTGCATTGTGAATTGGTTGATTGAACATATACCAACTGTCCCTAATTAGTTTTAAGACAAATTTGACCTTTTTTCCAAATTCTGCAAAATAAACCTTGGGTCTAAAATATATCCACACTGATCTGTAATACCATTGCATAGTTTTTATTGGTTCCCTTTTTTCTTGTTATGTATGTAGCTCATTAGTTTTCTTTGTTCCTTTATTTTGCTTGGTAGTTTTTAGTTGAATTGTTTCAAACCTAGTTAAAGAGTTTGTTAATTGAAATATGTTCAACTTGGAGTTGAATTGTGTTGTTTATTAATTAATATTTTTTGGAGAGAAGTTGTTGTGAATTTATTCCATATGTGTGCAAAGTTTTCTGTTTTGAGAATGCCGGTGCTCGGATCACTCTCTTTCATCTATTGTTCTAATACCACCGACAGTCTGAATGTTGTTTAGCTAATCATTCCTGATCAGGTGGTGCCGTGATTTGTTAGTCTGACTGAAATTCAATATTTTAACTTTATTAGTGTTTTTGTGAAAAATTTATTAAAATTATTTAAAATTATTAATTAATTCTTATTATTAATAGTTGCTACATTATTAATAGTTACATTACAAAAACAAACAGACTGAAAAACAGCTTCTTTCCTAGAGCTGTTGCTGCCCTGAACGCCTCATGTACTCATGTACACTGTTAAATGACATTAACACTAAATACATTCCGTGCAATTTTTCCTTTTGCATTATGCTACCTCACGTGCAATAACCTGTATATATATATATATATATATATATATATATATATATATATATATATATTTTGTATATATATATATATAATATATATATATATATATATATAATTATATATTTATATATATATATCTGTTTCCACCGGCACAGCCCTTTTTTAAACTTTTTTTTGTATTTATTTTCTTTAAATCTGCACTACTTGCCTGCACTGTTTTTGTTCTGTTTTTTTGGAAATTTCGTTGCACCCATGTGGAGCAATGACAAATAAAGAATTCTGATTCTGATTCTGATTCTAATA
Source organism: Crenichthys baileyi (assembly GCA_036173005.1). Taxonomy (NCBI): domain Eukaryota; kingdom Metazoa; phylum Chordata; class Actinopteri; order Cyprinodontiformes; family Goodeidae; genus Crenichthys; species Crenichthys baileyi. Next base: position 463,650 of record JAHHUM010001159.1, on the reverse strand, counting down.
GCCTAAATATCATGTGTTCACAACAGTGCCTTTTTGTTCTGCTCAGCAGGATGGCTTCCATCTAAACTAGGACAATAGCTAGTTAAATATCAACAGCTTTCTTATTATCAATATGGAAGGATGAGCTCCTCAGATAAAGGAAATGTTCACAGTGCTTTTTTCACAAAAGCTGAAACTGATGGTGGAGGCACAGGAACCTCCTATAGTCATGATGTAAAAAAAAAGATTCACACCTCTTTAACGTTTTCTTGCAACATTACAACAACAAAATAAAATGATAATTTGGGGATGTTATGTGCAAGCCCAACATCGAGTAACACAGCGAACTGGAGAAAAAATTCAACATATTCTTTAAATTATTCTGTGCAAATAAAAGTCTATTTTAAATGCTTTGAAGTATCACATTTCACTGCAGTTACAACGGTAATTCTTTATGGGCTTTTCTCTACCAACCTTCCACATCCACAGATTTTGCTCATTCTTGTTTGCAAAACAGATCAAAAGCCGTCAGACTGCAAGTAGAGCCTCTGTAAAAATTGACGTTGTAAGTCTTGCTGCAGAATCTCAGTTGGATTTAGGTCTGGACTTTGACTAGGCCATTCTAATTCTTGAATTTGCTTTTATCCAAACCATCCCATTGTTGCTGTAGCTGTATGATTAGGATCATTGTGCTGCTGGAAGGTGAAGCTCCATCCCACTTAAATCTTCTGCAGCCTCTAACAGATTTTCCTCTAGGATTTCCTACATTTAGATCCATCCATCGTTCCATTAACTCTGACCAGCTTCCCTGTTCCTGCTGAAGAAGAATATTCACCCAGCATGATATGGCCTCCACCATATCTATTCAAGAGGATAGTAGGTTCAGAGTTACTTTTTCACCACTTACAGAATTTGCATGTAGGCTAAAAAGTAGCCAGAGCAACTTCTTTAACATGTTTGTTGTGTCCTCTACATGGCTTGTTGGCTGCTTCTCCGATTAAAAGAAGCACCCAACAATAATAGTTTTAGTGGATGTCCTTGTCTTGGTAGGTCAGCAGTTGGTCAATCATTTTCCGTGTTCAGACGATGGATTGAACAGAGCTCTGTGAAATGTTCAATGCTTAGAAATATCCTATCCAGGAGTGACACTGGAAAAGTAGTCCATGCATTTGTTACTTTAAGGCTGGACTATTGTAATTCTTTACTATCAGGATGTCCACAAAATGCAGTTAAAAGCCTTCAGCTGATCCAAAATGCTGCAGCAAGAGTTCTGATGAAAATTAAAAAGAGAGATCATATTTCTCCAATTTTAGCTTCCCTTCATTGGCTCCCTGTTAAATACAGAATAGAATTTAAAATTCTCCTCCTCACATATAAAGCCCTTAATGATCTAGCTCCATCATACATCAGAGATCTGATTGTTCCATATGTTCCTAACAGAGCACTTCGTTCTTAGACTGCAGGTGATTCCTAGAATGGGAGGCAGATCCTTTAGTTATCAGGCTTCTCTCCTCTGGAACCAGCTCCCAGTTTTAGTCCGTGAGGCAGACACTACTCTAACCTTGAAAACTGGCTCAGACTTCATCTGTTTAGCTGTCTTTCTCTCTTAGATGATGCCTCTAAAGTAGCTATAATATATGTGTGTATATATATATATATATATATATATGCTCCTGTGTTCTTTTTTTTGTCTCTGCTCTGTTCTCTCTAACCCCCAGTCGGTCGTGGCAGATGGCCGCTCACACTGAGCCTGGTCCTGCTGGAGGTTTCTTCCTGTTAAAAGGAAGTTTTCCTCTCCACTATTGCTACAGTACATGCATGCTCAGTATGAGGGATTGTTGCAAAGTCAATACAAGCCACTGTTGCTTATCCAGGAGGACTAAATGCTGCAAGTCATTAACTCGATTTTCCCTAAATAGAAAACCTTTTAACCAATTTAAATAATAAACTGAATCCGACTGCACTGTTTGATAGTTAGGATTAATCGGAATGTACGTACCCGACTTGAAATCTGTATGATATGATTGAATTGACTTTGTAAAGAGCCTTGAGACGACATGTTGTGAATTGGTGCCACATAAATAAAACTGAATTGAATTGAATTGAATTGAATTAGGATATTGTTTTTGAACCTGACCCTGCTATAAGCCTTTCCAAAACTTTCTCCCTGATATTTCTGCTGTGTTGCTTGTTCTATTATTAATTTCCAATACAATACAAATGTTTATGCTGGGAAGGTGAGAAAATGTGGCAAAGTCCACATATGTTTTCAATCTGTTCTCAAATCTGAACTTCAAATACAGACGCTACAGAGGAATCTAATCATCTGAAAGCTTCACATGCTTCAGTGATAGAGGTAAAATAATAAAGACTTTATTCACAGTCAAAGAAATCTATGTTTACTATTATGATAAACATGGAAAAAATGTTCTCATTGTCTGATATTAAATCAGACTATTTTTCTGATTCAGTTTTCACTAACTTTCTCTGTAAACAATTGGGAAAGCTTGGTAACTTGTAAGAGTCATTATACAAACTTAAACAAGTCCTGTACCAAAATGTATTTAAAAGCCACTCAGAGAAGAAGAAGCTATTACTCTGAAAGCAGCAATTATCTGCAGCTTACCACTTTGGTTTGTCCGTCATTTCAATAAACAGAAGAAACTGACCCCTTATTCAGATGAAGTCTCTTTCTTGATACTGGCGAAGGGTGCTGACTCGTTGACTAATGCTTCGTGCAAACAAGGAGGAATTTCTCCACTGATGTGGGAACATTTCCATGAAAAATAAAATTCAACCAGGTACTTTGTAGAGTTTCTGGGGGGAATGGTGTAATGAATTGTGTAGGTTAATACACCCAACAACCGAACATTTAGACTTATCCACTTCCAGCTTCGACATACTTGAGCTTGGACTACAAAATTGCAGGAAGAAATTAAAATGGCGGTTTCGCAAGACTTGATACCCGGAAGTCCATGACCTTGTTTAGCAGTTCTGCAACAAATACTTTGATGTAATAGTTCAAAAAACATAATACAAAATAGAAAAAACTGAACCTATTAAAAATATATCCCTCAAACAGAATACAAAGATATCTTTGCAGCACCTGGAGAGACTAAATAAAAGTTTTCTGCACTCCTACAGACTCCAAGTACACAACAAAATATACCGAAGGGCTAAAAAGGTGGATTTTGATGGAACACTTCAAATCAGTGACACTTAAGGATTTTTCAGAGAATCGCTTTCAAGGATTTATTATTTTTTAATCGCTGTTGAGAGGACCAGATGGCACGAGGAACAGCTGCATTTTTCATGGCAACACAAGCTAATCAGCGCAAGATGTCTCCATTTTCCACAGATGAGTGGGACAAACAGCATCTGACACTGTTGGTTATTGTATATAACTAAAGAGAATAGAGAAACGGGGCTGGTCTTTCTGGCATAGCACTTGAATCGTTTAAGTCTTACTTGAAGGACAGGGATTCCTTGTCTCAATAGGTATCCTTACATTGGAGTTGAGAAAAATCACATGCAGGATTCCCCAAAGTTCAATCTTGGGCCCCTTCTATTCAGTGTCTACATGCTTCCCCTAGCCCAGATTAAAACAGACAACAAGATAAGTTACCATAACTATGCAGATGACTGGAGTTGACTTAGTTCAATGTTCATTCAGTGTTTGAATGAACACATTCAAACATTGGGTAGCTGCATAGAACAAATCAATGTGTGGATGTGCCCTAATTTTTTTTTTTCAGTTGAAAGGAAAACTGAAGTAGGTATTTTTGGATCAAAGAAGGAGCAATTAAAAGTCAACACCCACCTTCTGCTATTACAGCGAGAAACCGCCGATCAGGCCCGGAATCAGGGTGCTGTGACGGACTCAGACCTAGACCTTCAGAGGCACATAAATACAACCACTAAGTCCTCTATTACCTAAGTCCTTGCACTGGCTCCCTGTATCTCAGGAAATTGACTTTCAAATACTTCTGTTAGTTTATAAATCCCCGAATGGCTTAGCACTCAAATATTATAAAATTTTTCTTATGATTGTATGAACCTTCCAGACCACTCATGTCTTCTAGTTTAAGTCTACTCTACATCCCCAGAATCAGAATCAAACATGGAGAAGCAGCATTCACCTCTAAAACTAATCTGTAACAAACTTCCACAAAACTGTAAAATTGCTGAATCCCTGAGTTCTGTCACGATCCACACCTGTTTGTGTTTGATTAATTCAATTCAGTTAAATTCAAATTCAAAAATACTTTAATAATCCCAAAGGGAAATTAAATGCTGTTGTAGCCTATATTATGAAGGTTTCTTCAAAGAGCCGTTGTAGATGCTGATGACTGTGGGCAGGAAGGATCTCCTGTAGCGTCTGTCTTACCGCAGATCTGATTTAGCCTCGAACTGAAGACACTCTGTTGTTGTAGGACAGTCTCATGAAGAGGACGCAGTAAGGAATGGATTCAGGGATGCAGGGTTCTCCATAATGTTCCTCATTTTTTCTTTACACAATGATCTCCAGAGGTTCCAGAGGACTCCCCAGAACAGAGCCGACCTTCTTTATCAGCTTGAGCTTTTTTAAGTCCCTGGCTCTGATGCTGCTTCCCCAGCAGATGATGGCAGAAGAAATCACAATCTCCACAACAGACTTATAGAAGATATGCAGCATCTTGCTGCAAACACAGAAGGATCTAAGCTTCTTCAAGAAGTATAGTCTGCTCTGTCTCTTCTTGTAGATGGCTTCATTTGCATCTCCACTCCAGTCTGTTGTCCAGGTGAACACCGAGGTATTTATACTCTACCACCACCTCCACTTCTTCTCCTGTGATGGAAATAGTGTTTGACCTATTCCTGTTTCAGTGGGTTTGTTGAAGCAGGTGTATGATGTCATCTTCAACTTCAACTCCACAGCGATAAGCAAACTTAAAGGGGTCTTGATACCATCTGGACCTGCAGTCTTACTCCGGTTCAGTCTTTGCAGTTGTTGCTTGACCTGACTTCATGAGACACACAGGTGGAAGGTGGAGACAAAGGAAGCATCAGTATCTTCTGATTTGGTTGAAGGCAAACATGTAGAAGCAGCTCCATGGCCAAGGTGGAAGATAAAACATTTGAGGTGTGACAGGAAAGCTGTGGGTCAAAGGAGGGTGGGATGTCTGCTTGGCTGTGAGCAGGAGAGGAGGATGCTGAGCTTGTTTCTGAACTGAACCTATTGAAGAATGTTTTTAGTTTATTGGCTCTGTCCAGACCTCCATTGGTCCGATCTTTTTTCTGCTTGAAGCCTGTGATCTTCTTCATCCATGACCACACATCTCTGATATTGTTTTGTTGGAGCTTGCTCTCCAGCTTCTTCTTGTACACCTCTTTGCTGACTCTTATCTGGACTTTAAGTTGGTTCTGTATACTCCTTAATAATTTCCTGTCTCCCTCTCTGATGGCTCTGTTTTTCTTGTTAAGCAGGTCCTTCAGGTCTCTGGTGATTCAAGGTTTGTTATTGGGGAAGCATCTCACCGTTCTGGTGGATTGTGTTATCCACACAGAAGTTTATATAGTCGATGAAACACTCAGTCATGGCATTGATGTCCTCTCCATGTGGCTGGCACTGTGCATCCCATTCTGTAGCCTCAAAGCAACCTTGCAGGGCTTCTACAGCTTCCTGTGACCGTCTTCTCAGGGTTCTTTTTATTATGAGTTGTGTCTGAACAAGGGGCTTATATTTTGAGGAGAGAAAAACAAGATTGGAATCTGATTTGCCTAGAGGTGTCACAATCTGTGTTGTGCTACTGTGTGTGTCTTCCTGTCTTCCCAGGGAGGCTTTGCTGGTGGGCGTGGTGTGCAGACTGCGTCACAAGCCCAACAGTCTGGACTAGACTCCTCTGAAGATAATTAAACTTTTGAAACTTACCTGTGTCCTAGAGTGATTCTGCATGTGGATCAGGAAGATCGGTTCTAATATGACAGAAGCATCAGGCCTGTATGACCCAGCAGAATCGCCCGCAAGAGTATCCTCTGAACTGTCCCAGATATCTACACAGCAGCACGTTTTAATTTGCTCTTTGAGCTACAGAATCACACCATGCAGCGGTTAGACCAGCTCACCCCCTCACTTCAGGGTTTGTCTAACCACCTTCTCTCTTCTGTTCAGCTCCTCCTACAGTCGGAGCAACGGCCGGTCCTTCTGAGTCTCCACCCCAAGTTTCCCGTCTGAGGGAGGTGCCGTCACCTACTCCCGAGCATTTCTCCGATGAGTGTGGATGTGGAGGCTTTTTGCTACAATGTTCTCTAGTTTTCTGTAGATCTCCTCACTCATTCTCAGATCATGCCTCCAGAATCTCTTATGGTGTGGGATTACTCCAGAGAAGAGCACTCAGATGGGCAGAGGCAAAATTTAACTCACATTCACTCCTGAACCAGACATATCAAGATTTTGAGGCAGAGTTTAGATCGATTTTCTAAGGCTTGCCACCTAATCCCATTACATAAGCTACCGTCCTCCCTTGAGACAGCTAAACTACAAGTGAAGCATGTATTTCGGTTACACAGGATACCTAAGGAAATCCTATCGGATCGGGGGCCCCAGTTTATCTCTAAGGTTTGGAAGGAGTTTTGCTCTATTTTAGGGGCTAAGGTAGCCTTGACTTCAGGGTTTCATCCCCAAACCAACGGTCAGGTAGAGAGGATGAATCAGGAGCTTGAGGCTACGCTTCGTTGTGTGTGTTCATCCAATCCCTCCTCCTGGTCCTCACATTTGCCCTGGGTTGAGTATGCACACAATAGTCATGTATCTGCTGCTACAGGTTTATCCCCATTCGAGGTTTCTTTGGGTTACCAGCCACCTCTCTTGCCTAGGGGCGAACAGACTATTGCCGTTCCCTCTGTACGTCACCACATTCGCAGATGTAAAGGGGTGTGGCGGCGGACGGTGGCTGCTCTCAATCACACTTTTGCTTGAAATCAGAGGCTGGCCAACCGGCACCATGTTCCTGCACCCACTTATACCCCTGGTCAGCAGGTATGGTTGTCCCCTCAGGACATCAACCTTAAAGGTTCTGCAAAGAAACTTTCCCCCAGGTTCATTGGTCCCTACATGGTAAAATCTGTACTCGGTCCCACCTCTGTCCTCCTGAACATTCCTCCCAGTTTAAAGATTCATCCTGTCGTTCATGTTTCCTTACTGAAACCAGTCATTACTAACCCTGCATAAAACAAATCCAACGTTTTGTTTTCTCTGGTAGAGCAGCAGACAAACTGTTGAAACGTTGGAAGTGTAGCAGAGAGTGAAGCATGGGTAAAATCAGGTGCGTAGTTAGACCAGGGCTTCCGGGGCATTTAGAAGTATTAAAAAGATGCAGCCACAAAATGGTATTAGACTTCAAATTTTTATTTAAAAACAATTAGATTTTTTCAATTGTGTTCCATATATTCACATCCCGCTCCACCTAACCTGACAATGAGTTAAAAGGAGAAGACAAAAAATAGCTATTTGCGCACTCGCAGCACCATGAATGCGCTACTACGCGCACAGCCAGAAACGGACTCCATTTTGGACAAGTCCAGAACAGCAGTTATTCCAGGTCGACCTCCTTCCTTCATTACCTGAAAGGTTACACTGAGCGCCTCGAACAGGACTCATTTCAGAGCAACCGCGGAGCCAACCAGAGAGAGGGAGCCTGGTGGGTGTGTGTTCAGGAACAGGTGGACGCCGAGCGGTATAACCCAGGAGAAGATAGCAGTAAAACCTGAATGCTGACTCAGAATGGGCTAATTGGAAGTTACAGCTAACCACTGATTCACCCAGCAAGACATGCAAGACATGAGGTGGAGGTTCACTCTAATGAGCATCTTCAGGGTCATGATGAGGGACTTTCACCTGAGCTCCAGGTAAAGTTAAATGATCTATCTGTGATAGAAAACGAGTAGCAACCTTCTCTGTGAGCTTCTAGCCGGATTTGCATCATAATATGAAAATATCTGGTCCTTTACTTCAGTCAAAATAAAAGCATTTAATCCTAACGTAGCTGAACACATTAAAAGGTCCTTCAGATCAACATGTTGATCTCATGGCTGCAGCCAGTTTTCTACTCTAGTTCTACATGTAGACAGAAAAAAGTGTTGCTCAATAAACCAGGAAAATATCTCCTGGTTCCAATAAGATGTAGTAGAAAGAGCAAAAGTAAGCCTCCCTCTTCTCTTTCATATCTTCTGTGCTGATTCTAAACATGCAGCTCTGGGTTTAAAGATGCAGGATAATTAAGAAATAAATCATAGCAGTTAATCACAGGTGGACCATTGATTAGTTAACTATTTTATTTTTCTGAATTACACATGAAATATAGAAACTCAACTAATTAAACAAGGATACAGTTTTACTGAAGGTGAGACATACATACCATTTACAGTTATTAATAACTGTAATGAGGCTCTATACTATATTTTAAACACCACAACTTAACACCCTTTCCTCTCAAAGTGTTTAATAGGAAGAACTGCACTAATGTCTCACATGCTCAGTGCAGAACAAAAGACTGTGTTGTACATGTTTCATTTATTACTTTTGGCAGGCCAAATTTCTTCAGAAGTGGAATGAAGGGCTGAAAAGATGGTGGTAAAAGAGAACAGGTTCATAAAAGAAGGAACAACTTTAATAAAATGTTTCGAAAGCTCTTGGCATAATAAAATAAATGTCTGACTAAGATTTAAGAAAATCAACTTTATATCACTTTCCTTTTTTGAAATATAAGAATAAAGACAATGGAGCCTCAGGAGTGGAACACTGATGAGAATGTAACGTTTAAAAAGGTCATTTATGTAGATGACAAATGAAGCACATTTATCTGGCCCATAGTAAACATCTCTGAGTTTAAGAAAAACTTTTGTCAGCAAAAATTCAGATTAAGTTCTTTTCTAAATACCTCAAAATGTGTCATTATTTGCTTCAGCAAAATGGTTTTTCATCAGGCCCAAACTCTGTTTCTCCTTGTCCTTCATTCAGCTTCTAACAAAAATAAAAAGTGAAATTATTGCAAACCTTTTTTGTTTAATTCACAATAATTTACATTTAGTCTAAAACCAGCCGAGACAGAGAACTGGTACAATGTGTCCTATATTATTTTAATTTTATTTTAAATTACCTATAAATTGTCTTATTGAAATCTAAATATTTTGGATTTGGGCTAAAGCCCCCAATGTTTTGAGACCCTAAAAACGACCCTGGTTAAAATCACCATATTTTGCCACAAACGCTTTGCGGTGTCGTATCTGTAGCTTAGCAACAACTGAACTAATGGCATCACATGTAGCGTCGGCGACAGCTTAAGGTGGAACATATACTGTTGTCAAAATAACACTGGTGAACTCTCTGGGTAAATAATATGGACGAAAACTTACTGCAAACAGTTCAATATCTGGACTGCAGAGATGACACTTCACAGGAACATGTCTAGGATTACACCATCTGTTGTTCACAAGTACTGCCAGTCCACCGTCTGTACGTTTGCCGCTCCTCTTTAAATCTCTGGTCAGTAAGCCTGGCAGACAGACGCTTGAGTCAGGGATATGATCCTGCAGCCATGTCATAGTAAACACATAATACTGCATTCCGCCTACTCTGGCTGGGTCCTTTGTAGGGCTTGGAGTTCAACCAAATTGTTTACCAACGATCTCACAATGCCCATCATGATCAATGGAAGAGATGGTTTGAACTTTCTTCTTCTCTCTTCTCTTTGTCCCTGCTCTGCACCCACGCCACCTCCTTTTCAACTCATCAGGGATTTGGGGTTGTAGTTGATGCATTATTTGAGCTTTTGAGATATTAATCAGCTGCTCCCGTATGTAAAAAAAACAACCCTGTTGCCATGGTGACTTATCATAACAAATGACCAAAAGTAAAAAAGTATCAGCAAAACTCCTTCCAGCTGCACAGTATCCGACACCGGAGAGGATAATTGTCCAAAATATATCAATTTTATCCACCACAAGAGGAATTTGTGTTAAAAAGAAATAATCAGAATAAAAAGTAACAGAGCCACTCCAACCTGCTGCAACCTTGAGCGGCGCAATTGTAGAATGGAATTCTAGAATGGACCCCGAGGTCTTCCTGCAGTGGCACAGAGTTCTAGAGGCTGGCAGCACAAATGCAGGAAATGGAAATCAGCTAAATGTCGTATGGGGAAGAAAACTGAAATACACCTTCATTCCAGTAGACTGCATTACTCCTTTACTCCATTTAAAAGTTTATAAATAATTTTTTAGTTTCAACTGATAAATAAAAGATGATGAGCAGCAGCTTAGTATGGAACACCAAAGTCACATTATATGTTTATCTATTATTTATTGATGTAGATACTTATTTCAAAGTTTTTCATAGTTTTGTTGGAGTCATCCATTTTGGTCGCACAGCTGAACATGCGCAGCTCAACAGACATCGCTGCTCTGACGTCAACCGGGATTGTAAAACCTGCAGGAAATAAAGTTTTGTTGCCATTTCCAGCGTGTCTCATGGGACGACGCAGCGGAGGCGCATATCTGGAGAGACAAAAGCTCGCAGGCCAACTTTTGCTCCATAAGGCCATTCCCGGAAGAGCTTGAAAGCTGGAAATATGTCTGATACAAGAAGGTCAGAAGATTCATATACCGATCGAAGACCACGCCGACACCCGGCACAGGTGAAAGCCCACAGAGGTTTTATTTCCAAGGAGATGAGTTTCCTCCTTGTTGATTCAGTCAACGAAACAGTTCTTCATATTTTCCTCTCCTGGACGGATGAGAAGTTTACCGTTTTTTTTCTTGAGTTGATCACGGACGTGTGATCCCCCCTCCCTCATTTTTCTTCAGACCTGACCCATCCTCAACTAGTGTAGAGAATAAGTCAAAGTAATTTCGTTCTTTTTATATTAAATTGGATAGGTACATTTAGAAGTCTGGGCAGGATGAGGCATATATAAGGTGATTTAGTCACCAGTATTTAATCCAAGGTATCAACTTGTTGCATGCAATACTGATTGAAGTGTTTTATGCTGAGTGGTGTTTTGAGTTGCTTTTCAAGCGCTGCTGAATCGTGCGTGTTCATTTTTTGTCCGGCTGATCCCAAATCAGCCAGGAGTTAGAAGTTGGATTTTTAAAAGTTTTTCATTCAAAGCAACTGCGATCTGTACCTCGCCTGACCACTCCTTTGTTCCAGTTTTATTACTAGAGTTTTTCCACTGAGTTCCTGCCTCAGAGTTTTATGACTCTTTGTTCGAGATTTGGAACAATCAGCTGTTAGAGGCTAAAGGGGCGTGGTCCAGTTGTTTTATCAGCTGATCGCTGCAATGGAGACATCAGCACACCAGGAGGACTTCTCTTTCCATCAATCAAATTACACATTTTGTCGATAAAACTGCTGGTTTGATCTTCATAGACACTCAATGCGCATTTATTTTTCTTTTGTTATTATTGTTAGGTAGTCATTTTCATTCCCTTTGTGTAGAATAGTGTTTGTTAGTTAGGTGAAGGTTTTTGGACCAGAATAATGGTATATCAGAATTATTTGGCTTCAATAAATCTTCATATATATAATTAAGAGAAGCGTTTGTGTTTATTTCGTGCAAGAGTAATTTATCTGTCAAAACAAGGTCGAAGTTCCCCCACCTTTGGTGAAGCGATTGAATAAACAGTGACATTTTATGGTTTTCGTTAATAATTTATCAATTATTAATGATGAATAGCTAATTGTAATTTTTAAAGAGCTTTGAGCCCATAATCACAACACCAGAGGACATCTCTGATTTCTATTCGTCAGTAATTATGTTTGGTTAAGAACATTTTTTTTTTCAAATTATGATTTGAAACTATAATTCTTGATAAATATTAATTAATCAGTAATCATAGTCCTTATAGTTTCATTTATTTATTTAATTTTGAGCACTTTGGCGTTCCATACTTTAGAGTTATACAGTTGATTAAGTCCTTCCATTATTTCTTAGGTTGTACTGGGTCTAGTTTAAATAATTATTTTACAATAAATTTTTTACCAACCTGCATCTGGCCAGAACTGTTGCTTCATGATTTATTTACAATAACTACTAAACACTGATTAACACACATTTATTTTTCTTTTTTATCATCATGATGTGGTAAAATCATATCAGATAACTACAGAATGTCCGAGCTACCGCAGCCTGTTGGCGGTCTGACGTCTCGGACTTCCTCCGGTTCTTGGACCCCAGAAGCGATCAAACTATCTAACTAACACTGACTCTTAAATAAACGACTCTGATATAGTTTCTAACTTTTAGCTCCTTTAATCTAAATTAGGCAGAGGAATGATTACAGAGATCTGAGGCTCTTGTCTCGGACTGCCGCCATTTGTGAAAGGATGATGAAAGACCCCCGAAAGAAGGTCACATGTAGTTTTATATCTGGCACTCCAATGCAATGCAGTGATTATCAGTAGACAATGTGTCGCCATTGTGGTGTCTGTCTGGTAGGTTGTGTAGTAGCGGGTGTCCATCCTTAATCTAAATGTGCCGTGGCATTCTAATCAAACCAGATACCGGCTGCTCTACTATCAAACCCAGTGCCCCAGCCTACGGTCATTCATGACAAACCTTGGGCCATTTATCCTTGTAATGTGTGTCGATGAGCATGCTTATCCTATCCTAACAAAAGGGAAACATTAGAACTTATGCTTTATATCATTATGGTATAAGTGGGAAAAACAGCTATGAGTAATAATCATAAAGGTTATTCCTAACATCTCGCCTGATGAGGTGTCATTTAAATGCACCTCACTTATTTAGATCAGTTAACCCCCTAGGCACTGGGTAGATCTTGGACCAACTGCAACTGGGTACCCACCCCCCGAAACAATCATTCAACCCTATATGTGTGCGTTAAACCTATATATGAACAGAGAATCTCCTTCCAGTTGTCATGTGGTTCATGTAAATAAAAGGCTGGTGCAAGGATATTTCCCTTTGTAAGAAGGAAGTCGCTGTTCTGGCAGAGGACTGTTTCACCCTTGCAAGTCAAACTTATTTGGTTCACCTTGTGTCTTATTTTACACTTGTCTGAGTTTAGCAGCCTGAGTTTAGCAGCTTTCTAACTCTAACATTTTCTTGGTCCTCCGAGCCGGATCGCTAGAAATGTGCCGCCCGGTGCCCTGGGGTGCGTGTGGGGTTTCAGTCTGCGCAGCCTCCAGAATGTTTGGAGAACAAAAATCCTGCACAGTAAATTCTGTGTTGGTGACTGAGGGGCACCGGGGGATGGATAGACGCGTTCCGACAGACAGTGTGAACGAATGGACAGGTAAGACAGAACCAACTAAGTATATAAAAAGAAATACGCAAGCCGGTAAGCTTGGCGTTAGCGCTAGATAAGTACGCGAGTCAGTATGCTCAGAACTGCAGTTTTTGAAGAGGCCTAATGATAAACAGGGGGTATGTATGAATGCAGAATCAGATGATTCACTCAGTGAGACAACCCGAAGCCTTGCTGGTGTTAGCATAAAGTTGTTGACTGCTGAGGTGTGTCGTGGGGAATTCTGATTTGGATATTAGGTGCCATCAAATCTCAGTCTAAAACCCCTGCTATCTCCGAGATTAGAAAACCGGATCAAAACTAGGTGTTTGATCTAGACGCCTATTTTCTGGGAGATGTTGGGGGCCCGTTGAGGAATTCTGTTTTGATTTGATGGTACAATAAATATATAAAACTATACCCCTGTTATATAAATGTATATATAAATACAGTGGAGTCCGAACAATAAGAATAATAAACTAGAGTAAATAGAACAAAAGCATATATAATAAAGCACAAAGAATTAAATAAATAGCGCTAATATAAATTAATAGAAGTAGAACTCTTAACACTTCTAACAATTCTTAACAATAGTTTTAATAGATAAGAAAGAAACAACTCTTAAAATGGGAAACTGCGTCCAAAAGTAGCCCCCATTAGAAGGAGATGCAAAGTTTATGCACTCAAAATATCCAGATACAGTAAAAAACCTCGCTAAATTGCAGAAAGATTATAATTTTAAAGGAGATCTTTCGGTTCCTGCTTGTACCCATTTGGTACAGAGACTACAACAGAAAGTCAAACTTAAAAAAAAAATGTAAAAATGGCTTGTTGAAGCTTATAAAAGAAAGGCAGGGAACGAAAAAAGAGCAAGGAGGTTTATATAGCAGAAGCCAGAGAAGAAGATAATGCCACTTGTGTACTAAGGGGGAGGGACAGGCAGCCACAACCCCAGGGCGCTGCTGCAGCTGCGATTGCCCTGAACCCTTAGCGCCAATGGAACAGAAAATCCATGATTTGCGGTGCTGTGGGAAAATGTTAGCAGAGTTTAGACAGAGAGCAGATTATACCAACATTAACCAGACTAAACAGAAAATAGGACAGCCAATCATTGAATACAGAATAACAATGGTAGACGTTTTCAAAAGGAATAGTGGACGATGGCAAAACGATAATGTTGATGACAGTCTCTATCAACAGCAGTTAAAAAATGCCATCAAGGCAAACCCTTTGCCTGAGATGGGTCACAAAACATAATATTGATCTACCCACCTGCTCAGTTAGCAGTTGGCAGAACTGGGCAATGCATGCTGAAAAGGTGATCAGTGGAAAGAAAAAACAACCCCCTACTAATACCTTCTAAGCTGAAGATGACATATTTAATGCAGGACCAGTAAGTAGGGGGAGGGGTAGAATCAGAGGAAGAGGAGGTGATAATGACACATGTTGGTCCAGTGGACAACATGGACACTGGGCTAAAAACTGTCCAACTGGACAACCCAGTCAACAATGACGATAAGGGAGAACAGAATGTTGTTAAAGAAGAAAAAGGGAAAATTGATGAGAACGAGGAGATGAGAGACATTGCAGCAGCATACATGGATAAGCTGAGATCCTCTCCAAGTGCAACAGTATATGTCAGTCTACACGAGATACTAATAACTTCACCTACTGGTATAATATGAAGATCTGAGTGAATATGTGAAACAACTGACTAATACAATGATGAAAGTTTTTCAACAGGTGATGCTCATCCAGGAGGAAGACAGTGGGATGCAGTGTTCCTAGGAAATGCAGCTCATTTATTAACAATACATTTTTCTCTGATAGGTGGAAGCTGGAGAAATAACATCACACTGTGTGGAAGTTTTGTTGACTGATCATAGGCTGGATCTATGAAACATTATGTGCACAGACCAAATGACCAAACGACTCAAGACCGAAAGACCAAGGTTCTGACTGACTTATGAACCTCACTGACAAATGATAACCTGACACTTCTCCAGACTGGATGGAGCCAACAGACAACTCCTTCAAGGTGGACCCCACTAAGACCACCTTATTGAACCTTGTTGAATAAAACAGAATTGAAGCATTTAAAACAGACCTAGTGGAAACAAAAAGGGTTATGAGGAAAAAATGTGCATTTTAAGAATATAAAAAAAAATTATATTCACATTTTTGCAAATGAAATTGCTCTGATAGAGAAGTAAGTAAGTAAAAATGTATTTGTACAGCACATTTCAGCGGCAGGGCAATTCAAAGTGCTTTACATTATAAAAACACAAAATTCTAAAAACCATCAAGCGGATATTCATGACAGTCGTGGGGGAAAAGATGTCAGTGTGTGAATGTGTGTAAATGGGAATTACTACTTTCATTATAGAGCGTCTTTGAGGGCCTTTAAAAGCGCTAATAAAGGTCTGATATTCTGATGATCATTGCAAAACTTCTATCTCAATAAGGTTTCCAGAATTTTTCCAAAATCATATAAAGATAGCAACAGTTCTACCTGCATTGAAAATACTGATAAACATAAGAAAGCTAATCAGGGATCAGGGAAACAGCGCAAGGCTGGTTTAAATCTTATCTGTCTGACAGATTCCAGTTTGTTCATGTAAATGATAAATCATCTTTAAACTCCAGGGTTAATTGTGGAGTACCACAGGGTTCAGTACTTGGGCCAATTCTCTTTACTATATATATGCTTCCAATAGGTAAAATGATCAGGCAGCATAGGATAAATTTTCACTGTTACGCTGATGATACTCAGCTATACTTATCCATGAATCCTGATGAGCCCAACCAGTTAGAGAGACTACAAGCATGTCTTGAAGACATAAAAACTTGGATGACTTTAAATTTTCTGCTTCTAAATTCAGACAAGACAGAAGTTGTCGTCTTTTGGACCGGAGTCTTTAAAAAGAAACTGCTTAGTCAATCACTTAACCTGGATGGCATTAAATTGACCTCCGATAATAAAGTAAAAAACCTTGGTGTTATTTTTGACCAGGACATGTCATTTAAATCCCATATTAAACAGGTTTCTAGGATTTCCTTCTTTCACCTCCGAACATTGCCAAAATTAGAAATATCCTGTCCAGGAGTGACGCTGAAAAATAGTCCATGCATTTGTTACTTCCAAGGCTGGACTATTGTAATTCTTTACTATCAGGATGTCCACAAAATGCAGTTAAAAGCCTTCAGCTGATTCAAAATGTTGCAGCAAGAGTTCTGATGAAAATTAAAAAGAGAGATCATATTTCCCCTACTTTAGCTTCCCTTCATTGGCTCCCTGTTAATCCAGAATAGAATTTAAAATTCTCCTCCTCACATATAAAGCCCTTAATGATTTAGCTCCATCATACATCAGAGATCTGATTGTTCCATACGCTCCTAACAGAGCACTTCGTTCTCAGACTGCAGGTTTACTGGTGGTTCCTAGAGTCCCTAGAAGTTGAAAGGGAGGCAGATCTTTTAGTTATCAGGCTCCTCTCCTGTGGAACCAGCTCCCAGTTTTAGTCCGTGAAGCAGACACCCTGTCTACTTTTAAGGCTAGGCTTAAAACTTTCCTTTTTGATAAAGCTTATAGTTAGAGTGGCTTAGGTTATCAGGGAGGGAGCCTTCCTCCTACCCTGTTGGATGGAGTAAGGGGGAGTCAGGTTTAGCCTAAACCGGCTCAGTTATGGTTGAGGTGCAAACACACCCTCCATTTCTGCTACCTGTATGACCCCTTCTCTTTTCCAATGGTTATAATCAGTCTGACAGTGAGAGGTATCCCAATCATTGTGGTTTTTAGTATAATGATGACCATAAGTGGGACCCTTTGTGGGGTGCCTTGAGACGACATTGTTGAAAATAAGCGCCGTTTAACTTAATATTCTGAACTGAAACTATCTGTGTAGTTATGCTGCTATAGGCTTAGGCTGCTGGAGGACATAATGACCACTCTCACCCTCTTCGCTACATTCTCACACTACTCTTCAATTTTGCATTATTTCAGCTTTTAACTTTGTTCTCTCTTTTCTCTTCCTAGAAGCTACACCTGGCCTGACTCTGTGTCTACCTGTGACACCTTTCTGGAGAGGGGAATCCTCCAAGCTTCTGCTGGCAACAACTAAATGCTACTGACATAGCTTTTATTGTAACTAACTCTATGTGCTCTCTTGAGACTCTAAACTTGAAAACTGGCTCAGATGTTATCTGTTCTTTCTTTCTAGATAAAACGACTAAAGGAGCTACATCCATTAACGATTACCTTTTCCTTCCCATAGAAAGTACTTCTGGATCAGTGCTTCTTTGTTCTCTTTGTGTCTCTGCTCTGTTCTCTCTAACCCCCAGTCAGTCGTGGCAGATGGCCGCTCACACTGAGCCTGGTTCTGCTGGAGGTTTCTTCCTGTTAAAAGGGAGTTTTTCCTCTCCACTGTCGCTACATGCATGCTCAGTATGAGGGATTGCTGCAAAGTCAACGCCAGTGACTGTCCACTGTCTCTACATGCTCATCCGGGAGGAGTGAATGCTGCAAGTCACTGACTGGATGCAATCTGCTGGGTTTCCTTAGACAGAAAAACCTTTTATGCAATTTGGATAAATAACAGAATCTGACTGCACTGTTCAATGAGGATTTAATTAGGATTAATTGGAATGTATGTACCTGACTTTTGTGAAGTGCCTTGAGACGACATGTGTTGTGAATTGGCGCTATATAAATAAACTGAATTAATAGACCTGTACTCAATTTTTCACAATTCTTTTACAAACAGGGTAATCAAACTTTTATGTGGCCAATGTTTGTCCATTTTGTGAAATGAATGACTGTTTCATGTAATGTAAAAATTAGGATATATGTCCACCACAATAATTAAAGACTACAAGAGCAGGTCTGATCCTCAGCAGTACCATAATATATTAGGTCAGTTCTTTATGGTAAAACAAAAGGATTTTAACAGATGTTTGGACTTTTTCCAGTCAGGTTCAGAATGATCAAATTAAACTCAAATTTAACACAGGATGAAATGTTCAAGGCCTTGTATCAAGTTAATTTACAATCTAAGTTGCAAACAACATAATCTATAAAATAAGTAACTCAGAAGCACATAGGAAGTTATCATTTCTATTCATGAAGTTATTCAAATTGATTAAATAGTTGTGTTATGATTTGGGGTTGTTTGGTTTTTGGTTTTTGGGTTTTTCTTATATTTCTCTCACAGTTTTTGAATCATGCTTCTGTTTATTATTTTTCTGGTCATGTTTTAGTCTTGTTCATGTTTTGTCAAGCTTGGTTTTTGGTTCTGGGCATGCTTTAGTTTTTGTTTGTATTCAAGAGTCTCTGTTCTTGCTCCAGCCACATTCTGTATGTCTGTCAATTATCGTTATTCCGTCCGCCTGCTCCAAGCTAATCTGTGTCCTTGCTCCACCTGGTTTTCTCTCCATATATACAGACCTGTTCAGTTAGTCATTGCAGAGTCATTTCCTTATCACGCCTTGTTGTTCGGATCATACCTTGCCTATCTTGCCTGCCCATTTGTTATTTTGTTCATGCCTCTTACTGAGAGTGAATTTTTGTTATTAAATCTTTTTTTTACCAACATGCTGCCTTCTAGTCTGCATTCTGGGGTTCTCTATCTCCTAACAAGTTGAACACTCCTTTAACCCTTCATGCAATTTATTCCACAATTTCCCACATTCACAGAAGTACACATTTGTTTGTTGATTTTTCACACAGTTTTACTTTAGAAATCCTTCTCCCCTCTGTGATTATTGAATTTGTGACCTTTCAAATTTACCCGGACATACTCCTTCAACCTTTAACCCAACAAATAGAATTTTTATTGTTTATTTCTTTATCACATTCCTTCTGTTGAAGTTACCCAGCCCACTCAAACATTTATGAAACAGGTTCCACATAATTGTATTTTGTTAGTTGAAAGCAAAAAGATGAGTTAATCTTACCTTATGACGTTATGGTTACTGGAATAAATTAATTTAGTTTCATAAGCACATTTTTGATGTGTTAGCTGGAAATTAAATGTTAAGTCAAAACATATCCAATTGAACCCATTCATATGTTCTTCCTCAGGTGCTTTCTGATTTCTTTGAGGTTTCCTTCGGAGGATGGTTCTACCTTCCTGCATTATGATCTGCTTACCTTGGTTTTGCCCTCATCCAGAGTTCCATTTGTTTCTCCTGTTGGTTCTTTGGTTAAAGTCTCCTGTGTGTTATGAGACAAAAACTTCACAGCAGATTGAAATAGTTAAGCATGTAATTTGCTCTCTCTGTGAATCCAGACTGGGTGCACACCCCGACTGAAGAGAGGAGGTGAAAGGACATGACTGGTTCTTCCTGTCAGTAGCTCATGGGGAGTTAAACCCATGAGCGAGTTAAACCATGGATGATGATCTTATGTAAAACATCACCAAGGGCAGCACATCCAGCCACTTCATTTTTGTATCAGCACAAACTTTAGCCAATGGTTGTTTGATTGTGTGATTAGCTCTCTCAGCCGACCTGGTGAAAGTGTCAAGCACATCTCTACATCCTTTCACTCTGTTGTCAGAACCCATAAAATCAATAACAATTTCCTTTGGGGCTTGTTGGGAAAAAGGAAATGCTCCAATACCCCTTTTTGATAAGAATCTCGATAATAATTTTTGAAATCATCCCCAGAACAAAGTATTCGCATCATTTACCATGAAGGTGTCCAGTGTTTTGGACAACCTACTTTTCAAGCACGTTGATAATTTGATTATATCTACCTAAATTAGACCTTTGGGGACCTTCCCCATAACCTCTACCCCCAATAGTAGATACAAGTAATTTGCATATTCTGTACACCCCTTAATCATACCATTATTTAGTTATTCATTCCTGTTAAACATTTGATCACTATAACCAGTCATTTTTCCCCAATATATCCATTTCCATTTTTCCATCCTACGATTATTATTATTTCTTTTTGTTTTCTCTGAAGTCTAAAGGTTAGTCAGATAAACATTTGAGAAAAACAGAAACAGAAATTTAGACAAACACTTAAGACACACGACACATGCCGGCTTCGGCCCCCCCCTCTTAAAGAAGATTGGGCGGCCAAATTCTTTACCCTCAAATTATTCAACCAGAACCCTATGGCAGAATGACAGGTTCTATTTGGTTCTGTTCGCATCCCAAAGAGAATTTAGATCCAATTTCATCTTAAGAAAATTCATAAGAAATTTTAATTTTCACCCTCTGAACCTAAAACCCAGAAAATTGTTCCAACTTGCGAGCATCTGAACACATATAGGGAACACCGACATTAGAGAAAAACTAATGAAAAACAAAACTTGGTGCACTCTAAAATGTTCATTAGTTGTCCGAACACAACTATGAATCAAAACCCAAAACAAAAATGAGCTCACAGAAACTAAAACATACCATTCGATTCAGGAACCTTTCACTCATGTGGCCCACATCATTCATCATTCATACCTTGGGCCTTCATTCATTCCTGTCACACTCTTCTCAACCACACGTTTTCAACCCTCAAACACAATCTTTGGATTCCTATTGTTTCAATAATGTGTCAATGGAACCTTTTGTCAGGCTGCTCCCAGCCACCTTTTCAGGCCTTCTTCACCTAGGAGAAAAATACATGTTTAGGGTTATCGCTCATATCATCAGGCAATATAGTGGGACGACTCTTCATTAACCATTCCAGAGAAATTATGAGTATTGTGACCGGCAATGCCTGAAAATAAACAGTTTGATCATACAGTCATCCCAGTACAACAAATTAACACGAACAAGAAATCACAAACTATTTTTTTCACCATCTTCATTTCACAACACATAATCATATTTTTACATTATTTCAATTATTATTATATACAAAGGAGACAAAAATAAACGACATTGCAGTCTTGCTGCATACCAGGTTATGAAGGAATAAAAGAAGATAAAAAGCAAATAGATTAGTTATAAACAGAATCATTCCATTCGGAAAGAGGAAAGGATAGCGTACTCTTGTAGCACCTGTTGGTCTGACGCAAACACTATGGATACTTGGCTTTTGCGGCATCAAGTATTGAAAGTTGAAAAATTTATTTGTACTTCTACCAACCACAATAAACCTATTTATGCATAAATCGGTTTGTATAATCTACCAGGGATTTAATTGTTCTTAATTCCATCAATTAAATCAACTGTATCATTTAATGCAACTACCACTTTTGGTGAAAACCAAGTTTCAAATATAGGACATTAATTTTAATCTTGTCAGAAGGCAATGGTAGGTTTATTCTTTTCGAATTATAGAGAGCTAACAGCTTTTTTCCTCCTACTGTAAGTTTTAAATGAGTGAAAGTTTATCCAAGTTTAATCACTGCAATTATTTGTTGTAAAGTTTTCGAAAAATTTTTTTTTTTTTTTGTCGGATAAAATCTAAAAGAGTCTAAGTGGTCGAGCTAAAATCCTAAATTTAATATCGTTTGGATATGGGGTTCCATTATTGCCAAAAATATGTTTATGTGTCTATGTATATGTATATGTGTCTATGTAAGCTGTATATGTACTGTGCTTATGTCTATGTAGCTGTATATGTTAGGCGCTTATGTCTATGTAAGCTGTATATGTTAGGCGCTTATGTTAAGTGTGTATGTTTTGGTCGCTTATGTTAAGTGAAATGTTAGGCGCTTATGTCTATGTAAGCTGTATATGTTAGGCGCTTATGTCTATGTAAGCTGTATATGTTAGGCGCTTATGTTAAGTGTGTATGTTTTGGTCGCTTATGTTAAGTGAAATGTTAGGCGCTTATGTCTATGTAAGCTGTATATGTTAGGCGCTTATGTCTATGTAAGCTGTATATGTTAGGCGCTTATGTTAAGTGTGTATGTTTTGGTCGCTTATGTTAAGTGTATATGTTAGGCGCTTATGTCTATGTAAGCTGTATATGTTAGGCGCTTATGTCTATGTAAGCTGTATATGTTAGGCGCTTATGTCTGTGTAAGCTGTATATGTTAGGCGCTTATGTCTATGTAAGCTGTATATGTTAGGCGCTTATGTCTGTGTAAGCTGTATATGTTAGGCGCTTATGTCTATGTAAGCTGTATATGTTAGGCGCTTATGTCTATGTAAGCTGTATATGTTAGGCGCTTATGTCTATGTAAGCTGTATATGTTAGGCGCTTATGTCTATGTAAGCTGTATATGTTAGGCGCTTATGTTAAGTGTGTATGTTTTGGTCGCTTATGTTAAGTGAAATGTTAGGCGCTTATATCTATGTAAGCTGTATATGTTAGGCGCTTATGTCTATGTAAGCTGTATATGTTAGGCGCTTATGTTAAGTGTGTATGTTTTGGTCGCTTATGTTAAGTGTATATGTTAGGCGCTTATGTCTATGTAAGCTGTATATGTTAGGCGCTTATGTTAAGTGTGTATGTTTTGGTCGCTTATGTTAAGTGAAATGTTAGGCGCTTTATGTCTATGTAAGCTGTATATGTTAGGCGCTTATGTCTATGTAAGCTGTATATGTTAGGCGGCTTATGTTAAGTGGGGTATGTTTTGGTCGCTTATGGTTTAGTGTTATTGTTAGGCGCTTATGTCTATGTAAGCTGTATATGTTAGGCGCTTATGTCTATGTAAGCTGTATATGTTAGGCGCTTATGTCTGTGTAAGCTGTATATGTTAGGCGCTTATGTCTATGTAAGCTGTATATGTTAGGCGCTTATGTCTATGTAAGCTGTATATGTTAGGCGCTTATGTCTACGTAAGCTGTATATGTTAGGCGCTTATGTCTATGTAAGCTGTATATGTTAGGCGCTTAAGTTTAGTGTATATGTTAGGCGCTTATGTTAGCCCCCCCCAATAAAAAAAAAGATGGGGGAAGTCATTACATGGAGAGCTGTTTCATTCAAAATGAAAAGAAGTACTATTATAATTATTCATAAATACTCCGTCTAATAAATAAATGTCCCCATGAAATAGAACAAAATATATAAGAGAAATAATCTTTGTTTAGTTTGTCAGGTATTTACTTACTTCCAGATTTATGCATTTAAGATTTATTTTACAATTTATTTCAAGATTGCTCTATTTAATAATGGTATTTTATTTTTTGATACTTTTATTTAGTAAGGCTACTTTAGGTATTTCTGGGACTTTTATTTTTTAACCCCATTGTGTCTAGCAATCTTCAATGAAAATCCATGCTCTACATCAGAGATCTTCAACATGGAGGTGACGCCATATCTGTACTTCGGCAACCCCACACTGGAATAAAATAAAAACAGTTGGGGAAAGTCACTATAGGCTTTATTTGCAAGAATATGTTCCTTAAAATAATGAAATAAATCCACAAGCAAAACTGCTCATCTCACAAATTACAAACAATTACAAACACATAATAATTACGAAACTAACTTTTTTTCATTTTAACTGAAATGCATTATTTCATTTTATATCGCAGACAAACTTAAACTGATGTCTATGAAACTAACCTTTAACCTCACACACTAGAACAACAACAACAACAAAAATAAATCAAGTTTGATTCTAAAGGAATCCAAATGTTGGAGCCTGTATCAGGCCGGACTCCATGTAGTGCACAAAGCTGTCATAGGTCTGGTGGATGGGGAGGCACAAAGTGACCTCGCAGGTGTTCGCCTCCGGATACAGAAAAGGAGTTAAGCACTAAAAGACAGGATGAACTGGATTTTCTAAAGAACATGAAGTCACTAGCAGTAGCAACTCAGCTGATGCCCCCTCCTTTTTCATTGGACCTCTTTTAAGGACCCTCTAATCACTGTTTGAATTTTGTTATTTTGGGAAAATAAAACCCATTTTCCTTAAATTCTTTCTTTGTCCTCATGCTTGACCGACGTGGTCCCTCACATCATGGAATATTTGTCGTGCACTTTCCAAGGCTTCCACTAGTATATCCATCCCAAAGCATGTACTTTGGCGAAGAGGATCTATTCTCTCACGGAGATGTTCAAATACTCGGTTTTGTAGAGGCATGGGATTTTCTGGAACATCAACTGCAGCTTCATGATCAACAGGTGTTGGTCCTTCCCAGTCAATGCCATAATCCTCCAGAGTTCCCTACACAAAAGGACATAGTGCTTAGAGATATTCTTTCATTATACCACTTATGTCTTATATTAATTTACTGAGCCTAAAAGATTGCGAGTTTGCAGGAATTACATTGTTCATTGAAGCCAATTTTATATAACTTGTTTGTTTTCTGAAACAACCTTAATGATGCATTTCTTTATAAAGGTAACACAAAAGATTTGTTTACTTACCTGTTCACAAACAGGTTCAGGGATAGGATGAGCCCCCATAATCTGTCCTTCAATCCACAACTGCTGGGGGGACTTTCCGTGCTCTGTGGAAAGGCGATGCCGATCCCAAGCTTTCTTAAACAGCTGTAAATGTTCGTTAATTTTGGGAAGCATCACATAATGTAGACAAATGAGGTCTAGCTCATCGTCTACATTTAACACACCAGAGTTGTAAAGATGTTGAAAGGCTGTATAATAGTTTACAGTCACCGGGAACCAGACATCTCTCCACAGTCGTTCGATTCTCTGATTGTGAACACTCCGTCCGGTTATGAAATTTGTTCCATCTGTAGTATAAAAACATAGATGACAATGGAAAAATATACGTTAACATGAAAAGAATGAAGTTCTTACATGAATTAAATATTTGTAATGTTCACTGTACGTCAATGTGCTTCCTACCTGGTCCTCGCTGTGGATGTTCAAGCATGAAACGAGCAACGTCAACATTCTCCCCTCCTTTGTCACTGCGAGCCCTTGTTGGAATCCCAAATTGCTGGACTGCGGCAAGAAAGGCGCTCAATACAGTGGAGGCTCTACTATTATTATTGGCACAGAGGTACATGATCTTTCTGCTGTACCCATCAATTCCTCCATGGATCACAATTCTCCAACTGCAGATATGAAAATAAAGAAAAAAACAACAAACATTTATCTCACTATAGAACGTTTTCTTGCTACAGAGCTCACCAGATAAGGAGTCACCGAATCAACTTGTGATTTCCATCAATGTGCCATAAAGAACTTGATGCTGGTACAGAGTACACTCTTCTTGGAATAATGTTTATTCCAAGCCCTCGACACAGCATGCCAGCAGGATCCAGTACTCTCAGGGTTTCAATAACACGAGACCTTTGAACCCTTAATAATCCAACACAAAATGATAAGGAAAATAATAAATAAGGAAAACTGGGTGGTTTCCATGCCATCATTGTTTTGACATAGGACAAATGCTCACCTTAGTCCAACACTGTTGAGATATGCACTGACCGTTTTGATTCCTGAATCAGGGAACTGCTGAATGAAACTAGACACTACGTCTCTAAGATCTTCAGTGGAAATGTTGCTGTAGTACATTCTCACTTACAGACCATTTTCTGTCATTCTCCTTCTTATAGTTCTGAAACTGACTCCAAACAAATGTGCAATTTCCCTAACAGTAAAGTCAAATTCAAGAAGAAACTGAAGTTGCTCAGCAGAAATGTCCCAGGAAGGGCGTCCCCTCCCTCCAGTTCTGAGCACAGCTGGCTGAAATCCATGTAGCGGCTGATGCTTTCCCTCTAGTAAAACCAACACTGTTTGCATGCTCTGCAGTACATCTTCCAGGTCTGAAAATATTTGATGGTGGACACATCTCAGAAGAAGTCTGTACAGTTCCTCATAATGAAAATTAAGAAACTCCAGATCCATTTCCAGAGGCTGGGCTTCACATTGGTCACACAGTCGTCTGCATTGACTGTAAACAAACATCAACAGCTCTCTGGTACGTGGGTCTTCCTGTGGGCTAAGCATAAAAAAATAGGAAAGAATCAATTGCAGTCAAAATTGTTCTGTCTTTCGGCAAAGGGGATTAAATGTTATTTAAGTATTTTCAATAACCAGGGTATGACTGAGAATTAGGAATATGAAACAAAGCTTACAAAGAGTACTCATGTTCCAAAGACCTACACCTCTATTGCTGTAAAAAGATCTTTATCTGTTTTACTGTATTTGGCATTTCTTCTGAGAGAATGCAGCTACCATTTGTTTTAGTTTGTTATTGATTTTCAGTAAAAAAATTCAGTAAACATCTCTCCCCGCCGCAGAAAGAGTACGCTTATGAAAAGTTGCTTTGATTGATCGAGTTTTAACACACTGTTAAATTACAAGTAACCTAACGGCATTACCAATATGGAAAGTAATTATTTACATTAATTTTTGAAGGAAAAACTAACGTAGTTACGAACGCAGTTATTATGTAATGCAGTAACTCCCAACATTGATGACCATTAATAATTTGTAGTTTTGAAGTGACAGTTACAAAGGTCAAGGATGTTTTCTTTCTTCGTTCTAAATGCAGGTTTTGTGGCCTGCTCTTACTAAATTATAACAGTCAATCTTGTTTCTCTGGTCCCACCGGCCCACTAAGAACAGCACAGGATTGTTAGCCAGCAGCAACAAAAACAAAATAACAAAACAAAGACTGGATTACCTCAGAAGAACTGGAAGGCAAAAATCCTTCGCTGGAACCAGCTTCATGATGGATGGACATCTTATCCGATCGGTTCTGGGTAGCAGGACAGAAAAAAGCGAAATGCAGACTCCAGAGTCCAGGAACAGAATCTGAGGGACTAGGACATGAAGTTGATGACAACAATAATGGTTTTTACACAAATGGAGAACAAAGAACACAGGGTGAAGAAAAAAGGGGCCAGCAGTCTCTTAAGCCTCTAACAGTTTCCATCCATAACAGCAGTCCTAAAAGGACATATTACCTGAGTCAGCCCTGACTATAACCTTAATCAAAGAGCAAGGTCTTCTGTCTGACATCAAAGCTATGGAGGGTGTCTATGTCCTGAACACTAGCTGGCTCAGGGAACTTGAGATTTTACGGACGCTAAAGACCAAACACATTTAACTCCACTTATGCCTTCAGCATAAAACTATTACAAAACACACACACAAATAATTTACCCTCTGGCATTACTTCTATAATGTTTTAATAAACTGCTCTTGTTTGTGGGAATGTGAGTTACCATATTGTGGGAATTTTTCTGTCTTGACAAAGTGTGTTGTACTTGTTACATATTAATTTTTGCATTTCCATTGATGTAACTTGATGGACATTAAAAAAAGAGACTCCAGAGTTTTCTATTATTTGCTTTCTTCACTGTTGTAACTTAAAACTGTGAATTACATTACAAAGGCACATTACAGTGCAAGGTATATGTACACCAACTGTTCTTTTATCTTATTAATGGCTGTCCATTTACATAGACAGCCATTAATAAGCAAATTATTCAACAAATTGAACCAACAAATTAAATCCATTGTGGGGTAGTATAAAAAAGGTATCAAAAAACTATTTATAATAAATTATTCCACAGAATGGCATATCTACATATCTCTTCAGCTGCTTATCCATCTATTTAACTTCTATCCATCCATCTATCGCCCCAGACACTGTCATGTGACTAGTGATGTATGTGAAAGTGGGAGGCGCATTCTGAATACTGGGGGCTTCTCTGTTTTAGGCGCGCTTTCCAAGCACTAAAAATTGTCCGTCACTGCAATCCATCTGCTTTGCACAAGTGTACATCCAACTAAGGTGGCATTCCTCCTTAAAAAGGTAACTGTATGATTTTCCGAAAGAGTAAGGATTACATTAATTGTATTAAAACTGATGTGTTAACCCGTATTTTATGATCTAGGACTTTTTTTCATGGGCTAAATATGAACATCACCAACTTGCAGAAGTGGGAAGTCATAAAGTGCTATTACTGCACCCTCAGTGACATTTTCAGTTATCTGTGCTTGAGGTAATTATTTTTCGCACAACCGTTTACTTTTGTTCCCGAATTTTAACAAAAAAAAATCGTTCTTTCTGCTCCTTATAAAATCAAAGTGGCTACTTACGCTGTAAGCAAAACGAAATATACCACAGAAAATTATCTTTATTTATTCTTGGAGGGAATACCTAAGTTGTGTGCCTAGAACTCCTTTAATTTGGTACAGTTAACAAACTAGTTATTTCGGCTCACTGCAAATTATCTTTTTTTTTTTTTTTTACTTTTAAATCTATTTTAGAACCTTTACTTATCGTTACTTTTACTTTGCGCATCTGGTAAAAGGAGACTGCAGCACTTCTGCTAGCACAATTGTTGCAAACATTTTCTGCAACGAACAAGACACGATTCAATGAATAAGCAACTAGATTAATGGAGAAATGAAAGCCCAAACTCCACTCTCTCCAAGTGTGTGAATATAATTTTTCTACCTGCAAAACCTC
Organism: Crenichthys baileyi; assembly: GCA_036173005.1. Taxonomy (NCBI): domain Eukaryota; kingdom Metazoa; phylum Chordata; class Actinopteri; order Cyprinodontiformes; family Goodeidae; genus Crenichthys; species Crenichthys baileyi. The sequence continues at coordinate 435,082 of JAHHUM010001159.1, read as the reverse complement.
CAGAATTAGCAGCCGAAATTTCACGCCATACATATCTTTCACAAAGTCTAAGATATCAATAACTTATTTACCGTTACTATTGTTTTTTAATTCAAGATGGAGTCTACTGTAGCGATACCTGTGTTTTAAATAGTCTTCAGCTCGTTATTTAGAGTTTTTTGGATTAGCCTGCCGCTGTCCGCGCTGTGCTACTAGTCACTTCAATGTCATGGCGGCGAACACCTAAGAGGGAGATTTGCATCCCTAGCTTTAGGGCTGGGACCCTTTTCTAAACGGCGTTCTGGGCCAACCCTTTGACAGTCCTCGAAAGGGTGATGGAGAATATCACGCGATGTTGCACGGAGACAACTTAATTGGGTTTCAGTACATGACAGTGTGAAAGAAAATGAAATTATTGTTTTCATGAATCTCAATTTGCGGCTGCTTGTTTTTTATTGTTCACACGCTTCATTTCTTCTGTGAGGAATTGCTAAAAGATGATGACATAATGCAAGTGAATGGCAACTGTTGCTACATGCTCATCCAAGGATATTTTTCAATGAAAAATAAAATGCTGCTGTTAACATTTACCAATATAAAACACGAAAAAGAATAATTTGGAAGTTGCTTACGCTATTAATCGATAGTTACTGCTAGTGCAAATCAAACATTTCATTTCATTACTTATCTTTTCACAGCAGCATTAATATATATTGAATTTTGAAAAGTAAAGGTTTAAGAGAATAAATGTCACACATGGTGAAAAAGGCAAATTACTTGAATACTTGATTTTTAAACCTATGACATATTCCATAGAGTGTAAATGAAGAAGGTGTCTTTTTACCACCTATAATAACTTACCTGTAAGGCATAGTGGGTAATTTTTTTTCCTTAGACTGATTAATGTAGGGCGGACGGTGGCGCAGTTGGTAGCACTGTTGCCTTGCAACAAGAAGGTCCTGGGTTCGATTCTGGGGTCTTTCTGGAGTTTGCATGTTCTCCCCGGGCATGCGTGGGTTCTCTCCGGGTACTCCGGCTTCTTCCCACAGTCCAAAGACATGCCTGTTAGGTTAATTGGTCACTCTAAATTGCCCTTAGGTGTATGAATGTGTGCATGGTTGTTTGTGTGTTGCCCTGCGATGGACTGGCGACCTGTCCAGGGTGAACCCCACCTCCCGCCCATAGACTGCTGGAGATACCAGCACCAGCTCCCCCGTGACCCACTATGGAATAAGCGGTAGAAAATGACTGACTGATTAATGTACAGTTTGGAAGTAGTCTATAATCTGTCAATCAACCAATCTATTAAACAGTCAATCAGTAATGTCACAGAACAAATTGGGGTATGTATTAATGACTGCGACTTCTGATATAATTTTGCCTCCTAAAATACTACTTCTTTAAGATGTAATACACACTGAATACTGGCTTTTTCATTTCTCTTTGTGTATTTATTAATTAGGGAAAGAAATTCCTCAAAACGCCAAGATCCAGAGATGGAGAACATCAATAAGGACAATATGTGAGTGTATCATTTTTATTTACTGTACTTAATACTTATTTTCTATCCAATAGTATTTCAGTCTTTCTCAGGATTTTTGGACAGTTCATAGATGTACTATAAGATGATGAGTCTAACATATCGGTCTGTTTTCGAGAACAAATTTTTCTTTATATCAAGTCATTTTTTTATCAGTTAGTGGAGCAGCCAGAAAAAAATGTAAAATAGTGCTGTGTCAAATTGTTGTTTTCTCCTTCCAGATGAGGTTTATAGGCTTTGTAGTGGAATAAGAAAGAAAAAGCACACACACAAAAGAATTGTTTTGTGCCTTCTGCCACGACCATATGGGTGTTGGTTGTTGACAGTTGTCTGTTTCTTGTTCTGCTGGAGGTTTCTTTCTGTTGAAGGGGAGTTTTCCTCTCCACTGTCACTACATGCATGGTCAGTATGAGGGATTGCTGTAAAGTAAACAACACTAGTTCAAGTAACTCTCCAATGTCACTACATGCTCATCCAGGACAAGTGAATTCTGCCAAGCCACTAACGTGATGCAATCAGCTGGGTTTCCTTAGATAGAAGAATTTTTAATCAGTGTCACACTGTAAACCGTCTTGAGATGAAATGTCTCCAATTGGTGCTATATAAATACAATGATTTGATATGATGTGATGTCTTGCATTTTCATTTGACCAATTGTCTTTAGTTTAATCTGTTCCTTCTGTGAAATTGCAGGAGCGCCACAGACTTGCAGCATTATATTGCTACCAAATGCAAAGAACAACTCCATGCTGGAAGAGAGATTGTCCAGCACCGTAACCCATGGTTCATCAAACTGGATTAAGTTCCTCTTCAACAGACACACATGCAATAGCCTCAACTTCATCTGTAGCACATCTGCATTATATTCCATGACAATGCCAGCTGCACCTGTCTCAACGTCATCTGTTCATCAGTCTCCTCATAGTTTTTATGTGCCACGCCCTGTCAGTCTCCCATCAGGGTCGAATTCAACACAGTTACGTCTTCAGAGCAATGCAAGGCAGATCTTTGAGCAGGCTTCTCCTTATGCTTCCTTTTCACTGCAGTCCACCAGTGAGGAAGAAATGCAGGCCAACCTTGCCAGACTTTTTAGAACCCGTAGCACTCCACTGGCATGGCGAGGGAAGCCAGTGAAACGTAAAAGAGAGGTTCCTTGGATACATACCTTTGTTTGCCTGCCTGAACCTGAGATGCTCTCTGTGCCACATTTAGAGGAAAGCAGGTTTTATGAAGCCTGTGGGATAGGGAAAAAAATAATAAACTTTGACAACAATATGGGTGATCACACATATCTGACCGAGCACTTATACAGCACCTTTCCACCACTGAGGGATGCTGGTGGCTACACTCTGGCTAAGAGTGACAGAGGAAAGCACTTAATTAAGATCCCTATCCCTCCTTTGGGGTATAGCATCCAGTTCCTAAGGCATGAGATTGACATCAAGAGAGCCCCCCTCTACATTATTCCATTGCAGCGTGGACTTACACTAAACACACCAATAGAGGAGGTAGACACAAATATGCCTTAAAAATTGATGTTTTGGTATGAAGACATGTTTTAAGCTTCTCCACCTTTTTGGTTATATCTGTTTTAGGTTTGTCCTGTTATGGAACGCTGTTTGAATTGTGAAAAGGACTTTCCACTATTTGAACTGCAGGGACATCTTCATCTATGGTAGTGACTGTATATATTTTATATTTTTATATTATTATGTGAGATGAGTGCTAGTGAGAAAAATAATTGTGTGATGCTTAAGAACTTGGTATGTTTGTGATGTACAGTTGAAGGACTATGCATTCTGTAAAATCTAAGTGATACATAGTAAGCTGATGTCTTTCTGGGTTGTATTGTTATTTGCAAAGCCTAACACTCTGTAATCAAAGTTATGATAAATTAAGCTATTTTTATATACTCTTTTTCAGCCAAAAAAATGAAAAACATTGTCTGGAGAGGTCACCAGCATCCCCAGAGGAAGGATATGTTCCTTTTTGGAAACAAAAACACCAACTTTGTTATTGCAAATTGAACAATACTACTTTTGGCATATAAGAATACACCAGTTACCATAACAATAGCAACACATCTGATCTGTATGGTTTGCATTGTATGGTTATGAAAAGACATAGTAGTAATGATCAGAGTAATTAAACATATAAAACTTATAGGTTTAACTGTTCTGCGCATATCTTGTGTGCACATATGCAAATTTGTATGTACTGTGTAACTGAAGATATAAATGTTACATGTTACACAACTTATAATAACTGGTCTGTGAATAAGTGTTGGTTAATTGGTTTTTTGAAAATGTATATTGACAGAGCATAACTTGAGTTACATATGTTTCTATTAGTACAAAAAGTGATGACGATGAAGACCTTGCCACAGCCATAATCTTGTCCCTCCAGGTGGTTTTTGCAGTTTTAATCATACAAATAAAGCTACGAACTGTGAAAACATGTAAAAATGGTTGGTAGGCAAATGCCAGTTTTTATAATGTCTTAAATAATTAAAACTAATTTGACAATACATTTATTTGTCTTCCATATCGTTTGTCATTTCAGGAAACTGAAACCTCATCTTGTCAATCTGCAGAAGTGCAAATAGAGGAGTAAGTGCATTTTTACATTAATTTGAAAAATATAATCTTGCTAAATGCCCCTGAATTATTTTTTGGGCTAACTGAGTAAAATTTAAGTAATTATTGTTTCTTGTTATTCAGTTATTTTCGAGACTTACTTAATCAGTAGCCTCCACAACAGTTTCAACCTTTTAAGAAGTGCTTCTCAAAACGGATGTTAAATTAAAAGCATGTACTGATCCTATCAAACTGCCATATATACTACTCAGACAAAAATAGGGATATTTATCTTTCAAGTGATATTTATGGAAAACATAAAAGTCAAGCTACATTGTTAAATCTTGAAAGTAGGGATTGTCTTATTCCCGGGAAATTTTTATGAGGAAAAAAACTGGTGGGTATACTAACACAAGAAATGTCAATGTCTCAGTCAGGGATGTCCCGATCCAGATTTATTGGCTCCCGATCCAAACCGATTTTTTTACGATTAGTCTTGCAGATACCGATACCTAAATTTTCAAAGCATAGATAAAAATACAACCAGTATTACTTAACAGTTTTTATTTTGCTTTATAACATGTTCAACAATATTACTTGGCTTTGTTAGGAATAACCTTCATAATATGACACATAGCTGTTCTTCCCATTTATATCATTGTGATATAAAGTATGAGTTCTGATGTTTCCTTTTTTTTAGAATAGGATAAAAATGCTCATAAACATACAGTACAAGGATAAATGGCCCAAGGTTTGTCATAAATGACCTGAGGCTGGGGCACTGGGGTTGATAGTGGAGCAGCCGGGATAACTGGGTTGATTAGAAAGCTACAGCACACTTAGATTAAGTATGGACACCCGCTGCTACACAATCTAACAGATAGACACCACAATGGTGACACATAGTCTACTGATAATCACTGAGGGAGTGTACATCCATTGCATTGGAGTGCCAGATATAAAAACTATATGTGACCTTCTATCGGGGCTCTTCGTCATCCTCTAACAGACGGCGACGGTCCGAGACGGGAGCCTCAGCGCTGATCTCTGTAATTATTCCTCTGCCTAATTTAGATTAAAGGAGCTAAAAGTTAGAAACTGGTTGAGAGTCGTTCATTTAAGAGTTAGATAAAGTGTGTGATCGCTTCTGGGGACCAAGGACCGGAGGAGCTCCGTGGCGTCTGACCGCCAACAGGGTGCGGTAGCTCAGACAGCTTTTAAAACAAATCTACTCTGAGTCTGGGACAACTGGTAGTATTAAAGCGAGCCCTTCTTTTCTTCCAACGAGTCCAGCCTACAGATCTTGCAAGTTGCTGTTTGATCATGGTTGTTTTCCAGTAAAAAATATTCCCACAGGAGGACTGTTTAAATACATTATTTTCAAACCAGGACAATAATTGTTCTATTCACGATCAAACCATGTGATCTTTGCCAATAAGCTCCTTTGTAGACAACAGCATGTTGTTGAAAAAGCGTTGAAACATCGCACAGCTGGACGGCTACAATTACAAAATTTAGAGAAGGTCACATGAAGTCCAGGCCTCATTTGTAGATATCAAGGGGACAACCATAAGATAAGTCACCTTACAGTTTGTTATACCGTTCCTTATTGTTTGTTTTTCATAGGCCCCCCATTTTGATACGAAATATCAGCAACATCGACACACAGTGCACTGGAGAAATTGAAAATGGGTAAGTGGAAATTTGAAATAAATCTCACACCCTCTATACATTTCAGCTACTCATAGTCCTTAATTTAGACATGCTCTCTGCTTGCAAACTGGTAACAATGCAGTTGAGTTGTAATATTCATGAATTCAAACTTAAAAAAGTCCACATCAGTTTGTTTCCTTCCAGTCACCCACAGTTTTTGATAATATCACTCCACCCACACATCTATCCATTAATTAATCAAAACATGAACTTTCTTTGTTATATTCTTAAACTCATTCCTGATTAGGGTTACAGGGGTATGGAGTCTATACAAGATGTCACACTTGCAAAAGTCACAAGTACAACTTTGATCAAATTTTAGCACAATTATAATGATGGTTAAATGTTGGATCCATTGCAGGCTGGATGCTACTGCAAAGTCTTACCAGTCTGGTGGATGAAGGGACACCTCCTCGGTCTAACTATGTCAATGTGATGAGGAACTCTGTTCTTGAAAGTGCTTTCAGAGCATTCAAAAGACAAAGATTTTCTCCTTGGCATAGGCTTAATGTTACCTTTGTCGAGACTGCCGGGGTGACAGGGGGAGTTGTGGATGACGGGGGGCCAACTAGGAAGTTCCTTCGTCTGCTAATCACAGAAATAAAAGACAGCTCTTTTTTTAATGGCCCCGACTACAACAAGAATCTGTCCTTGGTGTCTCGGAGTATGCCACACTATCATACATTTGAAGTCACTTGCTTCTTTTTAACATTTTTGGCACTGTGATGTCAATTCTGACAAGCTGTTTTGTTGTGTCCATGTGTTTGGTGGTTTCACTTTAATTTGTTAGGTGTAGATAATGGCGACTACAGGAATCTGGGACAGATGATAAGTGCGGCCCTTGTCCATGGGGGAATCAAGCCCTTATTTTTTTCCCAGCGATTATACCACAGCATAGCCAGTCGTCCAACACCCCCAGTCACTCTTGAAGAGGTGGATGACAGGGAACTGCAGGAACAACTGCAAAGGTTAGGTAATACTGTAATATCTTATATTTGGGGAAATTGAGTATGAGACCAGGAGGGGATTGAAGAAAAGTCTATAAGCTTTGGGGTCATAACATATTGGAACTGAAATTGCTCACAAATATCACATTTGGTCATCCAAATAAGCTTCCTTGAATGGCTCTACTTAAGTGTATGTTTATTATTTCCCCATTTGCTGTTACACAGGTAATAGAAACTCTGGCAGAAGTGCGGAATGCCATAATGCAGGCTTCAGGTTCTCTTTGTCTTCTTGGCTGTTCTGCGGGTCTCCGAAGTCTGGATAAAAAGGAGTCTTTTACACAACAAGCTCTAAGGGCATATGTTGAAGGAAGGACACAGAAAGCTTTGGAGCAGTAAACAAAAGATAAATTTTATATTTGATCTTAAATATTTTGTTTTATGTCAAAGTGGGAAAATGAGATGGCCCATTTCAATTTATGCAATTGAACATAAGTAAGAGCTTTTCTTTGGTAAACACTCTTTTAATGACTTTAAAGACAGATTTTACATGTTTACATTTTATTTGTTCTGTATATGTCTTATGTGTTCTGGTTCAAGCAGGAACGTTATGATATGAATGTTCTGTGTGGGTCTCTAATTTAAATATTCTGCTACACCTTGTATTTCCTTTAAATTACTTTGCCAAAGGGGAAACAGCAAATCTAGACATTTTAAGTTATTCTTGCCAGGTCATTTATGAAAACTAACACGAAGTGTCTTGCTTTCTTCTGTTTGGTTAGATTTGTAGATGGGATGAATGCCATGGGCCTTGCTGAAAAAATAAGAAGCCACAAAGAGGAACTGGAACCACTATTTGTGGGTGGACCCAAAGCCCTTCAGCTCCAGGACCTCCTGGATCTTTTCAGTGTATCTTTTGCTGAACCAGGAAGCAACAGGCGCAGAGCACAGAACCAAACAGTCATGTTTTGGAATGACTGGCTGATTGAGGTGGATGGTATGGCTTCACATTGGATGCTTCAATTATACCCTAGTTTTCCTTCAGGCATTTGATGAGCGTGCTTAATTACAATAAATTTTTGATAATGACTTTTCTATTTTTTAATGAACTGTGTTAGATTTCATGCTCACATTTTTAGACCCACCCTTCTAAGAGACCTACTAACATGAATAACACTGTAATCTCTACAGGACATTTTCAATTACAATAGATGTATCAAATCTTTAAAGGAGCAATAAGCGAAATTTCACCACAAGGTGGTCTGTTGAGCACAGTCTGTGGACCTAAACATAACAAGCTACACCTCTCTCTACCTCCACTCCAGCTGGAGTGGAGGTAGAGTGTTTTATTGTTTACTCAACATACTGGTATTGCATTGCTCAGAAGATATTTGTAGATTGAGTGCGTTAAAAGATCAATACTTAAATATCAAAATTACTTTACTGTAAATGCCATCCCTGTTTTAATGTCCGGCATTTCTCATGTATGTAGTTATTGTTATGAAACCAGTTAAAGAATCAATTGATAATTAGGACACTTAGAAACCACAGTACAATGTAATTGTAACATTTTTTTACTTTCTGTGTTTTACTTTTCATAGAGGGAACGCGACCAGTGACACTGGAACAAATATTAGTGTTTGTTTCAGGATTGAACTCAATCCCCCCACTTGGGTTTCCCCGACGTCCAACCATTGAGTTTCTTCAGTGTGATGATGGCAGTAGAAAACTGTATCCAGAGGCGAACACCTGCGAGGTCACTCTGCGCCTCCCCATCCACCAGACCTATGACAGTTTTGTGCACTACATGGAGTCAGGCCTGATACAGGCTCCAATGTTTGGATTCCTTTAGAATCAAACTTGATTTATTTATTTTTTTTGTTGTTGTTCTAGTGTGTGACGTTAAAGGTTAGTTTCATAGACATCAGTTAAAGTTTGTCTGCGATATAAAATAAAATAATGCATTTCAGTTAAAATGAAAAAAAGTTAGTTTCGTAATTATTACGTGTTTGTAATTGTTTGTAATTTGTGAGATGAGCAGTTTTGGTTGTGGATTTATTTCATTATTTTAAGGAACATATTCTTGCAAATAAGGCCTATAGTGACTTTCCCCAACTGTTTTTATTTTATTCCAGTGTGGGGTTGCCGAAGTACAGATATGGTGTCACCTCCATGTTGAAGATCTCTGATGTAGAGCATGGATTTTCATTGAAGATTGCTAGACACAATGGGGTTAAAAAATAAAAGTCCCAGAAATACCTAAAGTAGCCTTACTAAATAAAAGTATCAAAAAATAAAATACCATTATTAAATAGAGCAATCTTGAAATAAATTGTAAAATAAATCTTAAATGCATACACATAACATAAGCACCTAACATATACAGCTTACATAGACATAAGCGGCTAAATAGACATAAGCGCCTAACATATACAGCTTACATAGACATAAGCACAGTACATATACAGCTTACATAGACACATAAACACATTTTTGGCACTAATGGAACCCCATACAGCAAAGCCATTGTAAATGAGATGCTCCCGACGCAGTTAAAGACATAGCTAAAGTCCCTCTTCTCAGATAACACAATTGCCAGACTTACTGATGACATGTCTGCAGACAGTGAAATGGTTGTTCTGGAAAAAAATACACATCAGTAAGAAATTTGGGTTGCAACTTGATGAGTCTACTGATATTGGTGGACATTCTCAGCTTTTGGCCAATGTGTGTTTTTGTGGATGGAGATGACATAAGAGAAAACTTCCTATTTTTCAACGCACTGCCAGAAAAAACAAAAGGAGAGGAAATTTTTCGGGTTTCATCGGAATATCTTGACCGAGGAGGTCTTACGTGGCAAAACTGCATAAGTGTTTACACTGAAACGTGACCTGTGAAAAGTCGTATATTTGCATCCTTGTGTGAGGAAATGGGAGCGGAGCATAAGGCCTTTTTGATCCATATGGAGGTTCGATGGTTGTCACGCGGCAAGGTGCTTCACCGCGTGTATGAGCTGTTGGAGGAACTTAAAGTGTTTCTTACGAATGAGAGGTCGAGTTACTCGAATTTCCTTGCAAATGATGAGTGGTGTGCAAAGTTGGCATATCTGGCAGATATATTTCATCATCTGGATGAAATGAACACACGAATGCAAGGCAGAACTGAAATCCTGCTTACAAGCACGGATAAAATAAATGGATCAGCAGATAATTCTTAACAAGTCAGGTTTAATTATTCCTAAGGTGGACAAACTGCAGACAATCACACATGTTCATAAATAACTGCATAAAGTTGAGCGTAATAGTGGAACGATGGCAGCTTTGGCACAGCTGGAGGACAGCACCAATGGAAGAAGTCAGAGGGAACGTTTTTTTTTTCCGAGATCGTACTGATCTGGTTGCACATGAGGATGCATGTCTTTTTAGCTGCTTTAAATTGCTCAGGGCAATTATTTTGGACCTCTGCACGGAGCTGGCTTTTGTGCTACAGAGGGATAGCAGGAGTCATGTGTCCCTGGTGCCAGTTCAAGTTTTCACTATGCTGTGGTCCTTTTACCAGAGCTTTTCAGAGGAAGCTAACTGACAGGTCGGGTATTTAACAGTCATCCCTGAGCCGTGCCATGCCAGCCATATGGCCTCATCCAGATATATATTAAATTCCTCTAAACTGTGGCTGAAATGGTAAATGGTACCTTAGAATACTTCATCTTCTATCACAATGTTTACAGTATTGCCAATACATTTCTTCAACTTAACTAATTTCAAGACATCACAGCAATATTACTATTACGTTACTCAATCTCTTTGTTATTCAACAGTCCATAGAGTTCAAATACCTTCTGTTAATAAAACAGTTCATAAGGTATCAAAAGGTAATGGAGTTCTTGAAGAAATAGTCATTACTGTGCCTTCAAAGTCATTTAGTGAATGTAAGTCTATATAAATACTGCATTCTAACAGTCACTGATGTATAGTGAAATGTATACTGTGTTTTCCAATATTTCTTTGTGATGCTTAGTCCATGGATTTGGCAGGTGCAAGAGAACTCCTTTCGTTTTCTTATCTTGTCTCCTTGTCTTTGTCATGTGTTTCTCTACTGTGTGTGGTTCTGCAGAGGCTTTCAGGAGATGGTAGAGGGGACCAGCAATATGTGGGGAAAAATTCTCAGATATACTGTCTATAGTAGCTAAGTAGACTTCATGGGGCTCTCAACTCTTCCCCTACAGTGTTAGGATGCTTTTTCTTTTTTGAGGGTTCTAACTGGGGACATTATCAGCTGGATCCATCTTACTGCCCTCAGCTGAAAAAAATCGCCCCAAGTAGCGCACTTCTTTCTTAAATAGTTCAATTTACTCTTTTTTTAAATTTTTGGCATGTTGTCTGGGACTTTGCCAAAAAAATTCGTACTTGGTCTACATGTGTTTGGGGGAATGAAATTCTAAAAACAATGGTTGTCATCGAGATACGGAATTGCAGATCCCCCATCTCATAGTCCTTCCAGACAGTTTTCCATGCATCGCTGAAAAACCAGCGGGGGCTTTATTAAACCCCCAAAGGGGTCCGAAACCACTCGTATAAACCCCTGGTGTCACAAATGCATTCAAGTGTCAGGAAAATTCTCCGGCCCTAAATCCCCGATGATATGCTTTTTCCCCTTTGATCAAGGGGGGAAAAACCCAAGTGTTGCCTCCTAGTCCCCCCATTTGTCCTGCACTCCCAGGAATTTTGGGTTTGGCGGTCCGGGGGGGGGTTTTTCTTGTTTAGTTTTACGGTAAATATGCACAAAAACAAGTCCTCCCCCTTTTTTTTACGAACACAAACTACGGGAGCTGCGTGGAGTGAGTGGGACCCAACCTTGTGCAATAAGGTCATCCAGATAGTCTTTAATTTCTCTATGTAAGGGCTTTGGAACAGACAGACATATTTTTGCAACTGGCTCATTGTCCTTTAAAGAAACAGAGAGTTGCAACTTTTCTACACAACCACTGTCATTTTCGGATTTGGAAAAAGAGGCACATTTTTGTCTTAAGATTGTCTGTACTACTGACCTTTCATTTTCAGGTAAGTGACTTAAGTCCACAGGGGGGTCCCATGTACTGTTTTGTTGCTAATTTGTTTCAACTTCGTTTACTGTAGCTGGGACTGCAGAGGCTGGCTGAAACATTGAGGCAGGATAAACAGCCTGTAAAGGTTTTAACTGTTCCCAAAAAGTCTCCCTTTTCCCCAAAGAGCGCAATGTCATGGTCCGTGGGGTTTTTGAGCATCAATAGGGGATGAAGGGTTTTTTAAACCATTTTGACTGTTATGAGAGTCTCACAGAACTCTAGGGCCTTCTGTCCACTGTGGGTTTATAATTCAGGTTTTTAAATATCAGGGCTACATCCTTTTTTAATAGAGGGGCCTTGCAAACGACACCGGCCTCTCACGTTTTAGGGGTTTTTTTTCACAATCAGTTTTTCCCCCCAAGTTGTCTTAACTTTTACTCAAGGGACTTAGTCTCCACACTCACTTGCTGTACACATGCTGTAAAATTCACTGGTCTCGAACCTTGCAAAAGGGTGTAGCAAAAGTTTGGGAATCAAGGGGGGGGTTTTTTTTGTCAAGGCAGTGGACTGCTTTGAGTTCAGTGTCAACAATGGGTTTAAAAAAACATTTAAGGGGCCATACTGGTCTTTGGGCCCCGGCCCGGGGCCACTCAAAAAAAAATGGGGAACGGCCTCTTCTGGTTGGTTTTTGGATCAGGGGGCAACTTCTAACCCAAACAAATTTAAGGCATGTTTACTCCATTAAGGCTGCTGTTATTTTCTAAGGGCATTTTTTTCCTTCCCAAAATTTTTAAAAATGTTTCTAAGCGTTTACATTTGGCGAATTTTTTCTCCACCATGTTTCATCTACTATTGTAACCCTTTAAAACCAGTTCCCATAATCTTTATGTTCTTTTTTTCTTTTTATTTTAAAAATTAATTAAAAATTTTTTGTCCAATTAGTGGGGCCCATTAACACCGGGGTCGTTTGCTTATTGGGGGTTGTGTTGACAGGATCACATGAAACTTGTATGCAGTTTTCTTTTTGGGTTTTAAACCCATTTTACAGTCTGACGGAAAATTTTGGAGCAATAAAGGGCCGGTTTTTTACATAATGCGGACCTTTTTTGAGTTTTTTTTCCCCCAGCTTCTTACAGTGGGCACACTTTTTGGGCCCTTTAAAAAGTGGGTCACTGTCTGTCCCGGGTTGGGGGGAAAACGCCCCTTTTTCCCTTTAAAGACTGGGGCTGAACCGGGGCTCCTCCCCATCCCAACCCGCTAAGAAGTGCTCATTTCGGGCACAGGCATAAAAGTGTGGGACAGTCCCCCATTTTGTTTTTTTTTTGACAGGGCAAAACATTTCCCTCCTCCGGGCCCGGGGGGACTGGTTTGGAAAGAAAGGATCTTTTGGGGCATTTGTGCTGTATGGGTTGTTCTGGTATGCATAAGGCGCATTGGCCCCCTTTTACTGGAGGTGACATAGCGAGTGGGGGTGTCATTGGGTTGTGATACAACATTGGTTTTTTCCCCATTGACTTGGGGCGGGGGTTTCTGGGAAAAAAGACCTTTTCCTTTAAATTTTTGATTTCTTCAGCTTTTAAGTCACTCAATAATGTCCCTCTTTTGGGTCACATCTCCTTTTTTGCTCCCCGATTAAAAAAGCCCGGGTTGCACTCTTGTGTTATTTTTTTTGTTGGGCTGGAACCTTTTCTTTCTTTTTTTAGGGGGGACTGACGTTGGTTCCCCCGGTGCAGAATGAACAGCAACACGATGTTGGGGTTTTTAAAACCGCTTCCTTTTGTTTGCCTTTCATGTTCACAGGCACAAGCAGCAATCAGTTTCTCTAATAACAGGCTCATCGGAAAAAGTAAAGAGTTTTTGGGTACGGCTGTAGGTTCACGTTTTATGCTGTCCATTTAGCAAAACCCTCAGTACTGGGGTTTTAAGGAAAAAATGTTTTTGGGCAATTTTTGGTCAAATTTCAGTCCTGTCTTTTTTCCCCAAAAAAGTCAGGTAATAATTCCTATTAATTCAAACCCCTGAATAGTGGAGTCAGATTCATTTTTATTAAAATTGCATAAAAGTTTTTCTATCTAAAAAACCCCGCAGATTGCATCGAGTCGAGACTTGCGATTCACTCCCCCTGGATGAGCATCTGCGACAGTGTCAGTCACGGGGTTTTGATTTTGCAGCAAACCCCCTCTACTGAGCATGCATGTAGGACATGGAGAGAAAAATTCCCCTTTTAACGGGAAAAAAACCCCGCAAACCGGGCCATGTGAGCGCCATCTGCCACGACTGATTTTGGGGGTTAGGGGAAAAACAGAACAGAGCACAAAAAGAACCAGAAGCACTGATCCGGGAGGTCTTAGACAGCTCACTCTCCGCTTCTGGAAGCCCTTGCTTAACCATGCTCTTTTTTTGCCGTGTTAAACTGGAAATTGAGGGGGGGTTTTTGTCCGGGGTCACCAATTTGGCAAATTTAAAATCTTTATTCCTGGAGAGGTTGCTTGGGGGGGGGGGGGGGGGGGGGGGAAAGTGCTTGTAATGAACTTTTTTTTTTTTGATCTCTTTTTTTCTGCATTAATTCTTTTAATTTGCGGGGCCTGAATTTCTAAATTTTTTAACTCTTCGTCCTTTTACTTTCATCCTATAGGTTTTTTGCTTGTTCGTGTTTTGGTTAAAGGTTCTTTCCGTTTTTTTTATTTCTCTTGAATACGCTTGGAAATACTTTTCAGTGGCAGAGAGCTCCCCAAAACATCCTGAATTCGTATTTTATCCCTAGTACAACGTTGGGACTCCCTACCTCCCCTCTGCACTCCTCCGTTCAATCCCTGCTTATCACGTTTTAACAGGGCCCGGGACTTGTTCTTCCCATTCAAACTCACATCCTGGTATGCCAAACGTTACAAAAATCTACTAAATGTCTTTTGAAGGGGCACAGTGCTTTTATTACCCCTACGTAAATCCCCTATATCTGTTGTTCCATTATCTTCGTGGGGACAAAGCGAGTTTTCCCCCTACTCAATGTTTCTCTTTAGCTCTTTTTTTAAGAAACGATTATTTTTTACAATAACCCAAATGGTTATAAGAGAATCATTTTCAGCTTGTACAGTTTTTTTTTTCAACTATTGCAATGGGGACTTTGGCCCCCCAACGATTATCTTTATCCCTTTAAAAAAATTCAAATTATTTTTAAATTTTTTATTTTTCGAAAAACTTTTTCCATATTTTTTTGTCGTCTGCTTTTTTTTTTGTGAAAATTTCCCGAAAAGTTTTTAAAAATTTAAAGTACTCCACATGTTTGGGTGGGAAATCTTCTTTAAAGAAAAAATGGGGGAAAAATTCATGCCAACAAATTGGGGTCGATCAGATAGAAACACTGTTTGGGGTTTAAAATGCCAAAAATTGCTAAAAAAAGTTTTTGGCCCCCCCCCGTTTCCATGGGGCCTTTTTGGGGTTTTTTATACTACTTTGTATATGTATTTATGGGCGGAGACGGGGCGGTTCCAGCGCCATGTGAAGCTCCGCACAATTCACTGCATATTGGGATGCATAAAGGCTACGTGTGCGGTGACATTAAGATTTTCTCTCTTGGGCAAACTTTTTCTTTTTTTTTAGGGCAAACTTTTAGTATAAAAGCTACACACTTTTTTGTACATGAGGCCCCTGGTCTTTAATGGTATGCTCTTGTAGAAATGTAATGTTTATTGATGTAATGTTTCTGTTAAATTGCTATTTCCTTCAACCGCCAAAAAAGGGGGCAGCATCCTCCTTCCCACATTAATTATTATATAACCCCTTAAGTTAAATTGGGAACCTTTAGTAATCAAGTACTATTATAATACCTAATTATGTATTATTATTCTGTCTTTATTATAAATCTGTTTCATCACAGTGATGATGATTCTAAGCAGAACTACAGCTGTCAGTGAAAAAATGGTTCTGCTCACCTCACATCTAGCCATAAATAGATAGATGGATAGCTAGAGCAGCTTATTCTACAATTGTTGTTACGTTTTCATAGGCATTTACTTCAGGCAATATTTTTGTCCCTTTGTGACTAATAGCTGTGTAGCTGCTGCAATATAAATAGGTTAGCCTTGTGCTGCCTTTAATGTTTCACACGAACAAGCAGCTGATTAGGTTTGATGTATTCAATTCAAATCAAAATTCAATTCAATTCAAAAATTATTTATTAATCTCAAAGGAAAATTGAATAAAATGCAGCCTGTGTCAGCTTTACAAGTATTAAAATGGCAAATCCTAATTGCAGACTCACTTTCTCAAGTAGCATTTCCATTTATGGTTGTATGACAAAACTTGCTGTTCCATTTTATTTGTATCCGCCAGGGGTTATATTCAATTCAAAAAGACTTTATTAATCCCAAAGGGAAATTAAATGTTGTTGTAGCTTTTTATGTAGGTTTCTTCAAAGAGCCGTTGTAGATATAATTATACATTTTGGAGTAAGACTTTTTTTTTGCTTTTAGAAAGCTACACATGTATTTCCCAGTGTTTCAAGAGGCAATCTTAAGTTTTTTTTTATACTCTGAAGAAATCCAATTTGTAGTTTGTCACAAGCCGCCTATGGGACAGCAATTATGTGCTCCAGTGAAACTTTTTAACAACATGCAAAATGCTAGTGCAGCAGAAAACTACTCTGCACGTCAACCCTTTAACACACCACCACCACCACTGTAAAACATAATGGTGGCAGTGTTATGTAATGGTGATGCTTTTGGAATAAGGAAGCTGGTTCTGAAATAAATGTTACAAATATTATTATATTGTATTTTGAGGAATGCCAATTACATTATATTACTTTTCATTTTGTATATACATTATGCAGACACATTCAATAAATTAAATTAATAAAGTTTATTTATTTCAGTAACACAATTCACTGATTAAAACACATGCATTAATTACAGACGGACTGGTGTTTTCAACCCTTTATTTCTGTTATGATAATTTTCTGCTTACAGCTAATGAAAACACTGCATTTAAACATTAAAATATTGCATCAGACCATTTATTTAATAAAAACAATTTTAGAACATAAATGTGGGCTTAATGAAAAGTAAGTTTAACACCTGCTTAAAGGCTGTTATTTTCAAAAACAAGCCTTATTGGAACACATATAAGACTGTATCTGTAAAATATACATTGCATATGCTTATGGTCAGTTCCAGGCTTTTAATTAAACAGCAGGAATGAGTTGGGTTCATATTTACAGAACATTGGATTGCTTATATATGGGCCCTTAATGAAGCCTAAGCAAATTTGTATTTTACCTTTATTTCACTTTGAATCAGGAATTGAATGGCAATAATACAATGGCTTTTTATACGCTGACAAGAGCCACTAGTGGATCAAAAGTTGATATCCCACATGCCAAAGTTAATTACAAACATTTTGAAAAATAAGAGCCAACCTGACATAAGTTGATGTAGTCACAAAACACATAATTTTGCCTATAAACATCAAACACTCTACATTTTAGAAACTCTTCCTAAAGTCAGCCTGCCACAACAACAGCTGGTCCTTCTTCTACCTTTGTTCCACTGAGAACATTCACTCACTGGACTCACTGGATCCCGCTGTGGTACAAGCAACAGATCAGCAGATGACAACCAAGCCCTTTGGAGAGCCATAATATCTGAATATCACAAACATATACCTCCCTGTTCTGGAAGAACAGTTTACCTTCAACTTAATGTCTTCTACTTCTGTCCATAACTTGAATGTGTGCCCTCAGGGACACAACACAGATCCATTACAGCTCACATGCAGCTCATAAACATGTTTTACCCCAAAGCCATTGGTATACTACATAAAAATGAAACCAAACTTTAGTTAAAATTCTTTATTTTAATGTTAATTGATCAGTCTAGTACAATTTTAACCAGCATTCTTCAAGCCTATCAGCCCATTCTACCAGGGGATCAATTTAATTCTAATTCTTTGCCTTTCAGATGGTCATTCAGGATACTACACTTTTAAAGTGGGACTGTAACTGTCAACCCAGCTGTCAACCCAGCCACCTGCTTGACAGAAGCCTGTGTGATGTAAAAGTCTTCTTCTGTATCTGCACAACAGCATCTGCAAGTCCAGGGGTGGACTGGGAATTTGAAACAGCCCGGGACATTTTCCTGAATTGTCCCAATACCCAGATGCGTAATAGCAGCCATCAACAAGGTTGTCCCAATATATGTTCTGCCCACATCTGCCCACAATTCATTTTATTTATATAGCACCAATTCACAACACATGTCGTCTCAAGGCACTTCACAAAAGTCAGGTACATACATTCCAATTAATCCTAACCATTGAACAGTGCAGTTAGATTCAGTTATTTGTTCAAATTGGATAAAAAGTTTTTCTATCTAAGGAAACCCAGCAGATTGCATCGAGTCAGTGACTTGCAGCATTCACTCCTCCCGGATGAGCATGTAGAGACAGTGGACAGTCACTGTCGTTGACTTTGCAGCAATCCCTCATACTGAGCATGCATGTAGCGATAGTGGAGAGGAAAAACTAAAAAGTAAATGTTAATGGATGTAGCTCCTTTAGTCATTTCATCTAGAAAGAAAGAACAGATAAACTCTGAGCCAGTTTTAGAGGTTAGAGTCTGAAAGAGAGCACATATAATTAGTTACAGTAAAAGTTCAGTCAATCACCATGTCTAGGAGAGAGAAAGGGTTAAACACTAAAAGACAGGGCCATGTGGATCATCGGTAGAGGGTGAGCATTAAGTTGTTGCCAGCAGAAGTGCGGACAAATGCCCCCCCCTCTAAAAAGGTTTCACAGGTAAATAAAAGGGCCAGGGTGTATTTTCTAGGAAGAGAAAAGAGAGAAAAAACAACTTTAAAAAACTGAAATAACAGCCAAAAATGCAAAATTGGGGGAGTTGTGAGAATTTACGAAGAGGGTGAAAGGGGTCATTTGTCCCCCGCAGCCAAAGCCTATAGCAAAAATGATTTACCAAAATAGTTTCATTTCCCAATTTTTTGGGTTAAAAACGGCGCTTATTTACAACATATCGTCTCAAGGCCTCCAAAAAGGGGTTTCCCAAAAGGGCGCGGGGCCGCGGGGGGAAAGCCCAAAACCACCGAGTCCCAGACCCGGCCACCCCAGAAGGGGCCAGGGGGGGGGGGAACAAATTTAAAATAATAAACTGAAAAATTTTTTACCCATCTAAAACCCATGTTTGGTCATTGTTTACTACTAAAAAAAAAAACCCCCAAGGATTGGGTCCCTCTCTCTGCCCCAGACTGATTATAACCCTTGGAAAGGGAAGGGGTAAATACAGGTAGCAAAAAATGGAGGGGGGTTTTTGGGCACCCAACCTAACTTGGTTTCCCCCAAACCAAATTATTTTTTTTTTCCCAACATTTTTAAAGGCCCTTCATTCCACTTTTAAAGGTGAAACGGGGCCTACTGTTGGCCCAGCAAAAAAGAATGGAAAGGAAAGAGGAAGTATATTTTTAAGAAGAGAAAAACAGGTAAGGGGAAAAGTCTAGGACTGAGAGTAGGAAATTTTGGAATGTTGGGACAAATGAAAGGAAAAAGCTAGATATTTGGCTGACATTTTGGAAAAGGAAAAAACGTGGGGCCATTTTTTCCCAAAATTTTTTGCCTTTTTTTCCTGTTCAAATGCAGACTTTCTAAAGCATGAAAAGGTTTTTCCCCCCCTTTGGGACTTAAACATTTTTTCCCCCCAAACGGGGTGGGGTCCCCTTGGCCGTGTCAGAAAAGAGGGTCAAAACAGATCCAAGATAGACCCCTTTAAACCAAACCTGGCCCGGCCAAAAAACTTTCAAAGATTTAATCTTTCCTTGAGTTTGCAGGGTATTATAGGAGGTTTATACGAGACTACTCCAAAATTGTGAGACCCCTCAATGATCTGACCGCTGGTTAAAAATACCCCCAAAGGAAAAAAGGGTATTTGTAACAGCAATCCCCTCAAACCAGGGGCAAATTTAAAAAAAAAAAAAACCTTTCAGTAAAAAGGACAACTTGTCCCGGGATTAAAAAACCCCTCCTCCCAAAGCTCCTATTCCTTTGATTTGTGGAATAAAAAAAAAAAAAAAAACACACATAGTCCACACTGATACCCTGCCTGCAGAGCCTTGATGCAGCATTATATCAGGAGCAAGAAGGCAACATCGGGGTAAAAAGCCATCACCCGAGGACCCTCATGCTGCGAGGGGAGTTTATCCTCCCCAAAACCCCTAGAGTTCTTCTCCCTCAAATGGGTTTTATAACTGAGATGTTTTTTTGAATACCTATAGGGGGGCAAAATTTACAGTATAACAGAAAACAACTTGCTGATTTAATATTTTTAACACCCTCCCAAAAACTTGTTTCGGGCAGGGCCTCCCTTTTTTGGGGTTGCTCTCTCCATTTTTCAATTTTAACCCCTGTGGGGGGCCCAGACTTATACAAGGAAAAAAAAGATTTTTTAAAAAAATGAAAAAAACTATGATTTAATATTTTTAAAAAAAATTTTTAAAAGGGTCAAACTTCAAAGCTAATAATAAATCAAATGAGAAGTAACACAGAATCAGGCCCACCTTAACTGAGGTCAAATAGGCACTAAATAAACTCAAACAAACTTACCTGCAGACAAAGAACAAAGACTGCTTAAATAGGGGTGGAGTAACCTAAATTTGTCACATGAGGGAGGAAAACCCAAAAAAAAAAAAGGAAAACAAAAAAAAAAAATGGGCAAACCACACATAAGACAAATAACAAAACTATATTTAACTTAGCACAAATAATAAGTGAATATTTAAGTGACAATAATAAATTATGGACCACTTTAATGAATAGAATTTTCCCCCTCCGGCCTTTTGTAAGTAAAATTTCCGGGTTTTCCACACCCCCCAGCGGGTCGGTATCTTCAAAACCCCCAAGACGCCCAAATATAAAAAACCCCCTTTTCGACAAATATTAACTAAAGGGGTGCACCCATTATAAAATATTTCTAAATAAAAAAACTAACTAATATAAAAATGCCCATCTTTTAACTAATCATATAAATTATGAAAATAAAAAATACTAACACTATATAGTGGTGGTGAACTATCACGGTCTGAGGTTTTTTTTGGCCCAAAAATGAAAACAGTCCGTTTTGGGGCTCAGCATTTTGAAAACAGATTTTTTTTTTAATTAAGGGTATGAGATCAGCACTTAAAAGGTCTTGGGAGTTTTAAACGGGAAGAAAAATTTACAAGAAGCATAATCCAAAAAAATTCGGAGAGAGACTTGACAACATGGTAAAACATGAAATAGGAACCCGAAAAATATTAAAAGGAACCGGCTATATAACCAGGGAGAGAAGTAAAGTGGCAATGAGGGAAAAACTGGGTTAATCAAAAAGGGGAAGTGGAAGCGGTGGGGGGAACTGGCTTTTTGGAGACTAAAAGGAATAAAGGGTTTACTAGGGCGACAAGAATAGGAAACACAGGGACACAGGGGAACTAAACTATAAAAAAACCAAAAGGGAAACTAGAATATAAGGAAACATTTTCTGAAAAGGGAAATGCGGGGAAAGCAAAGACCTAAAATGACTATAAACTAAAAACGTAAAAAATAAGTGGAACTAACCTAGTGATTAAACAAATAACTCAAAACTATAACCTTTTGGGAAAGGGAACTTAAACAGTAGAGACTAATACGGAGAACTATAATAGAAATAAGGCTGGGGGAATTCTAATAAAAGGGGAAAAGGGAAACCCTGAGTAAATAATACTGAAAGGGGAAACTAAGGACAAGAGGGGGAACTACTAGGGGGAAAAGCAAAGAGGAAAGCAGAAAAAAGTAAACAAAAAGGAACATAAACCCCAGCTATTAAACCCAAAAAAACATTAAAATTAAACTAAACAAATATAAAGCTAGAGAGAACTAAATCAAGGACATGTAAACAAGCACAGAATCCCAAGCAAATATAAAAATAAACCAAATAAACTACTAAACAAAGGAAAAGGGAAAAAACTTTTAAAAGGGAAAGTAAACAAAAAAAAAGAATAAAATTCCAGATCCTGCAGGAGCATCCACCCAACATCGAACACAGGCTGGCAAAAAAAACAAAGGGGTGATAGACTTTTTAAGGTGTCCACACCCCCAAGAAAATTGGGCACACTTGATACCCCTCTCAAGATGAAGATGAAAGGATTAAAATTTTCATTGGTCGGTTCTTTTCATGTTGACAAACATCCAAATTTTCCCCTCTGAAGCAGTAAAAAACTGTGTGTCAAAGGGAAAAGGGTTGACCCCAATGTCTAAAGCAGAGTCCCGGGCATTTACAAACCATGGGGAAACCCCGGGGAAAAGCTTAGTCTTTGAAAGGGATCTGCTTTTACCTTTAGTATTTTGGGCCCAAACCCGATTGCTTGGGTCATGTATGTTGCCAAAAAAATCTCTTGAAGATTTTAGCACAGGAAAAAGAGACAGATACAGTCATAAGCCGGGGAATTGAAAATTGTCCGAGCCCGTTAAAATCTTGACAACGGAAAGTTGAGGTGTTTTGCTTATGTTTAAAAACAATGAACCAGTTTTGTGCTAACTAGAAAAGGTCTTATACAGAAAACGTTTTGATCAAAGGGGAAAACCTGCCATCAAATTGTCCTCCCAACCAGAAAAACAGACCCAAAAAAAAAAAAAAACGAAAACCTTCATGATGCGGGTTTGGGCACACAGGTGTTTAAAAAGGGCCTTGATCTTATGCCCCCGTGGTTTTTTTTTTGGCCTGAAAACCTTAGATGTAAATGGGCAAAGGGAAAAAATGCAAAAGAGTGCGCGCAGGAAAACCCCGACTAAAAAGAGGGGCTCCATTATTGGGAAAATTTCCCAAAAAAGTCATCCATTTTGGGAAATTTTCTCCCCTAGACTACCTTTTTTTGAGCCCGATGGGGAAAAAGGGCAAAGAACATTCGGTCATTACGACCCTTTTTTTCAAAAATGCGGTAGGGAGGCTTACGGCAGATCAAAAGGCAAAAGGGCGTTGCTAAAGGGCCCCCCTGGGAAAAAAACTTTTTTTATTCAATATGGGTCCCCCCTCCTTTAAACATGTCAGGGTCCGATTTTTTAAACCCGACCTATCCAAAGGGTTTTGTGTTTTCCTGTTTGGCCCCCAAAAAAGGGCCCAAAAACAACCGCCTTATCATGCCCGGGAAATTCCCCTGGTTTAAAACTCAACAGAAATCTTGTTGAGATGTTGGGAACACACAAAAATAGGTGGAAGAGACTTTGTGGGAACCTTTTTAAGCTACAATTGCACTAGAAATGAATACTACTGGTTTTTTTTTCCCTATCAAACTCATGTTTGGTCACCAAACCCCATCTTCCAATAGACATAGCTTTTTGGTCTTAACCCCGAGCGATGTAGCGAATATGGCAAAAAGGGGGACAGAAAAACTATCAGCAAGCCTTTTCACTTTCCAGTGAGCATAGTCAAAAAAACCCCCTTGCCAAACAAACAAAGGTTTTACAAGTCCCCCCTCTAGCCACAGGGGTGGGTCCTTGTGAGAAAAGTTGGCCTTAGAGGCAACATAAAATTTCACACCTCCCGAAGTGAGGTTATATACCAGGTTGTTAACAGATACCTGCTTGCCCTTTTATTTTTAAATTTTCCCAGAAAACAAAAGGCCTGAGGAGTCCCCGGGACCGAATTTCTGGTTTCCATGTGGATTTTTTACCCCTTTTTCTTGAGGGGCAACCCCCGTCAACCCTTTAAAAACCCAAAAAAGTAAAAACAAAATGAGAACCTACTGTCCTTGGGGAATCGAAGGGGGTTTAGAGCTGAACTTCAGATCAGTTTCCTTTGAACCCTGATGCTGTGATATTCCATCCAATATCTCGACAGGAAAATGGACAATTTTAATTCTACAGGCAATACTCCAAGTGAACACTGTAATTTTGACAATGGACTTGATAAAATTTAAACCCGGGGCCCCCTGAAAACAGAAATGTAAAAAGCAAAAAGAAATGAGGAGAGAGGCCCAGACAAGAACAGGGCTGAGGTAATTTTACAAGAGAAAGGGGGTTTGGCCCCAAAGAAAATTTAACTTTCCCTTTGGGGGCCCATTATTTAGTGTTGCAATACATCTTACAGTGGTTAGACAAAGCCTTATCTAAGCGTTTTTCATTTGATTTGGTGTATGTATGGTTTTGGTTATTTTTTCATAAAAGTGTCCCGAATTATTTTTTTCTTTTTCTCCTCCCTTTTCAACCCCGAACTGTGTGAGGGGTGTGTTTAACCCCCAATTTTTTTCACAACAAATGTATTTTCAAATTTTTTACACGTTATATAGGGTATTGAATCTGACGCAAGAATCTGAAGGTGTGATGTTCAGTGTTCTTTGTGGTTGTGCCCTACAGGTGGGATGTGAGTTAGGATAAATTCAGGAGCGAGTTAGATCAAGTGATGCAGAATATGAGAGTGGTGATTGGTGCAGATCTCAATGGAGATGTTGAAACAGAAAACAGAGGTGATGATTAAGTGATGGGTTTGGTATCTAGAACAGGAATGCAGGAGGACAGGTGGTGGTAGACTTTGCAAAGAGAATAGAAATGTCTGTAGTGAATACTTTGTTCCAGAAGAGGCAGGAACACAGGGTGACTTACAAGTTTGGAAGTAGGAGCACCTAGGTAGATTACACTCTGTGCAGATGATGTAATCTGAAGAAACACAGTGACTGTAAAGTAGTGGTGCCAGTAAGACAGGATGGTGGTATGTAGAAGCACTTTGCTGGTGAGGAAGATGAAGAATACAAAGACAAAGCAGTGGATAAGGTGGTAGAACCAGAAAAAGAAAGACAGGATCTAGCTGGCCAAGGGGTGCTTCCAGATGACTGGACAAGTAGTTGCTATAAGGAAGACAGGTAGGAGAATACTTGGTATGTCTGTACAAGGAGACTCAGTGTAAAGTAAAGGTAAAGGTAGCTAAGGCCAAACAAAGGGCATATTGTGACTTGCTATAGGCTGAACAGTAAGGAGGGAGAGGATTTATACAGGTTGGTGAGGCAGAGAGACTGAGATGTGAAGAATGTTCAGCAGGTTAGGGTGATTAAGAATTGAGATGTAAATGCACAACAGGTACAAGTGTGATACAGATATGCATTTGTTACTTCAAGGCTGGACTATTGTAATTTACTATCAGGATGTCCACAAAATGCAGTTAAAAGCTTTCAGCTGATTCAAAATGCTGCAGCAAGAGTTCTGATGAAAATTAAAAAGAGAGATCATATTTCTCCTATTTTAGCTTCCCTTCATTGTCTCCCTGTTAAATCCAGAATAGAATTTAAAATTCTCCTCCTCACATATAAAGCCCTTAATGATCTAGCTCCATCATACATCAGAGATCTGATTGTTCCATATGTTCCAAACAGGGCACTTCGTTCTCAGACTGCAGGTTTACTGGTGGTTCCTAGAGTCTCTAGAAGTAGAATGGGAGGCAGATCCTTTAGTTATCAGGCTCCCCTCCTGTGGAACCAGCTCCCAGTTTTAGTCCGTGAGGCAGACACCCTGTCTACTTTTAAGGCTAGGCTTAAAACGTTCCTTTTTGATAAAACTTATAGTTAGAGTGGCTTAGGTTATCCTGAGCTATCTTCCTTATGTTTACCTCCGTCTTCTTTCCTCCCTGTTGGATGGAGTAAGGGGAGTCAGGATTGGCCTAAACCGGCTCAGTTATGGTTGAGGTGCAAACACACCCTCCATTTCTGCTACCTGTATGACCCCCTCTCTTTTCCGATAGTTATAATCAATCTGAAAGAGAGAGGTATCCCAATCGTTGTGGTTTTTAGTATAACGATCAG